>CM033620.1:11336671-11716671 GCA_019453435.1 Rhinogobius similis | reverse complement strand
AGCGCTTTTTCAGGCTGTGCCGGGCCGGGCCCCGTGAGGGCTCCAGGGAACGGCCCCAGTGACCCCAGTCCAGGCCACATGACAGGCCTTGTTCTTTAACGCTCGGGCCATAACGGTCTTTTGTCCATTTTTAAGGTTTTCTTTCAATGACGGTATATTTCTTTCTAGCTGCAGAGTGAGTCATGTCTGGCATCCGCGCTGTTTATTTGTTTGTTTGTCGAGGGAAAGCCGTCGTTGGGAGGCGATGACACTGGAACACATGACAGAATACAAACCTACAGTGGCTCTTTCAGGCGACACACAGTTATATGTTTACTTAATTAGATGAAAATTTCCTCTCCACACCTTTCCCAGTCCTTAGAGTCCTCTTTTGTGGAGCCAAAGTCGCTTTACAAACCGCACGAGTGGCAGTTTGCTGAGGTCAGAACGAGCGAGGGACTCAGAAGTGGATTCTGACTCACGATGATGATGTCACTGAGGCCAAACCACTGCTTCAGGACAAGAGCTGAACAACAACAAACAAACAACAACATCTCCAGGGAACAGCAGCAAGACCCTTCGACCTCCAGCTGCACCGTTTGAGAACAATATCGAATGGCAATATTTCTGGCCAGTTTTGCGATTGCGATCAGATTTGTGATTTAGGTTTTTGATAATGGTTCAAATTTTAAACACAGCCAGGACAAATGACAAAAGGAACAAGTCCCTGTCATAAATGGACTTTTGGAATATAACAGGAACAAGAAAACACTTTAGATTAAGGTTCCTTAGTTAACTATTTGTAAGATGTTAATGAGCACTAATAGTTTGTTTATGCACTTATAACGCCTTCTACATGTTTATAATCCATGTTTGAGTGAATAAACCGCATGTACAGAGCATCAATGAGCTGCATATTACATTATTTTCAATTATCACAATAATAAATACTTGTAAATGCCTTATAAGTTCAGTGAGTCCATCCTCACCTCCTCCATCACCTCCTCCATCACCGTGTGGTACAGGAGCCACAGCCCGGGACAAACACAGACTACAGCGCATTCTGCCTCTGCTGAGAAGGTGACCATCTGTCCAGGACCTGTGTGTCTCCAGGACCTGAGCGTCTGCAGGACCTGTGCGTCTCCAGGACCTGTACGTCTGCAGGACCTGTGCATCTCCAGGACCTGTGCGACTCCAGGACCTGTACGTCTGCAGGACCTGTGCATCTCCAGGACCTGTGCGACTCCAGGACCTGTACGTCTGCAGGACCTGTGCGTCTGCAGGACCTGTGCGTCTGCAGGACCTGTGCATCTCCAGGACCTGTGCGACTCCAGGACCTGTACGTCTGCAGGACCTGTGCGTCTGCAGGACCTGTGCATCTCCAGGACCTGTGCGTCTCCAGGACCTGTGCGTCTGCAGGACCTGTGCGTCTGCAGGACCTGTGCGTCTGCAGGACCTGTGCGTCTGCAGGACCTGTGCGTCTGCAGGACCTGTGCGTCTGCAGGACCTGCGTCTGCAGGACCTGTGCGTCTGCAGGACCTGTGCGTCTGCAGGACTTGTGCGTCTGCAGGACCTGTGCGTCTGCAGGACCTGTGCGTCTGCAGGACCTGTGCGTCTCCAGGCCTCGGAGCAGGTTGATCACAGCAGGTCCTTCTCTCCTGGACATGGACTATTTGAGCCCCTCCCCTCGGGCAGAGGCTACAGACCATCAGACCAGAACCTCCCGCCACAAGGACAGTTTCTTTCCCGCTGCCGTTGGACTCATGAACACTTTATAACACCTGCCACTTTAACAATATATTATATAAGAAAATCTATTTGCACTACTCATTTGCACATCTGCCAACTGTACATTCTGTATATAGTCTTAGTCTATTTTATTTTATTTTATTCTTAATGTTATGCATACCTCTTTTATATATTTTATTCATTGTTTTATGTTGCACCTTACGCCGAAGCAAGTTCCTATGTTTGTGAATTTTGACACTGACAACGACAATAAACCGTTTCTGATTCTGATAAGTGCTCATAAACACATAACAAGTGCTTATTAATGTGTTATAAATAGCTTACTACGGCACCTTTAATCTAAAGCGTTACCCCAGGACAGTCCCACTGAGACGGCTGCACAGTGAACACAAATCCGTCTGTCGTTTCGTTAACATTTATTTCCATTTTTCTCGTCCTCCAGAGCAGCTCACGGAAGAAGATCTGCATCCTGGTCACCATCGCGGTGCTGGTCGCCGTCGCCGTCGGACTCATCATCTGGGGCTCCGTGGCCAACGTCTTCTAGTCTCAGTCGTTCCTCGCTCAGACTGGCTGGTTCTGGTTCTGGTTCTGGTTCTGTTGAGCCTCCAGGAGCGACGCGAAGACCAGGATGTGCACGCCGCCTGGTACTTGTGTGTACGCTCTATCGCAATCATTTAAACGGAGCAGCAAATTGAAACAGACTGTAATTTTGTCGTTTGTAGACGGCGCAGACACACGGTTGTTGTAAATGTTCATCACAACTGTCGATGTGTAACTTTCAGCTTCTAGTTCAAATTCAAAAACACTTTATTTGTGCAGCGCATTTTATAAACAGAACTGTTTCCAAAGTGCTGCACAGACACAAACGGCAAAACAAAAGTATATAATAACAACACAATTTGATCTTACTGCGTTTATAAAACCAGTAAAATCAAATCCAAGCAAAATCATGAAACCATAAAATAGAAATAAATTAATAGAATAAATTTTGATTAAATAAAAAAAAAAGATAAAAACACAGAGGACCACACAACTCAGAGTTCAGGGGTGCCCAGACTTTTTTCCCCGCAGGGACAAAATGTATTGTCTACGCCAGGGGTGTCCAAACTTTTTACATCGAGGGCCACATATTGAAATATAGACCAAGCGGAGGGCCATAAATCAATCATGAAACGTTAAAAAAAAGCTGCATTTATCTGATGTTTTAAGCTCCACCACATCTACATTCAGTCTCAATGCCTTAATATCAGGTCTGTGCTGCACCAAAATGTTAGTTATTTAGGTTGAAATGATAGAAACTCTTAAATTTTCTGTAAAAAGTACTTCTCAGGACAATGTGGGCCAATCCACCAGGAAGCCTAAGGGCCAAGAAAAATTGATCTGAGGGCCACAGGCCCCCGGGCCTTAGTTTGGACATGCCTGGTCTACGTATTAACGCACCGAGGGCCGAGCTAATTTTGTATTGCAGTAAATATGTTTATTTGCAAAGATACGATGATCAAATTATCTCTTATTAACATATTTTAGACTTGATTTGGTCACATATTGTCAATTATTACTATTATCTTTATTTTCTATTTGATTTTTGGTCCAAGTTACTCCAAAAAGATGCTAAATTTACAACTAATAACACGTTTTAATTCAGAAAAGCACATTTCGTCTTCTTTTAAAACCTGAAACAGTTCCAAGTGCCCCCTGGAAACTGCTCATGTACCCCTCGGGGTCCCCGTACCCCTGGTTGGGAAACACTGCCTTACACAACCACGCTGTATTTCATTACAACAAGAATAGATTAAAGCGTTGATATAATACAAAAAAATAATAATAATTAAAAGAAAACATCAGATGATTTTGAGGGACCCTCCCCGCTCTGGGCCCCTTTACCCCCCCCCCGGTCCAACGCCCCTGCCCTGTTATCTCACAAAGGGCGAACCTTAAAGTGCCTCTGACGGGTTGGATACCTATTTTACTAAAATACAGTTGAGATAGATATATTTAAATGTCTGCGAAAATACTTTACAGATTCTAGCCTAGTTTAGCATTTTTTAGGTTTTTAATTTTACTTCCTGGTTGTAAATGATGACATCACACTGGGAAAACGCCTAGTAACCACACTGTACACTGGGCCAAAACTCATCTAATGTGATCTGAACACCTTTTTTGTCTAATTTATGCATAAAGGATTAAAAAAAGTAGTCTCTTTTGCGTAAATTATGCATAACCTTTGTCTCCCCAGTGTGACGTCATCACTCCGTTTACTTCCTGTAACTTTCTACAGATTTTTGAACTTTTCTCCACAAATGGCTGCCTGATTGGTGTAAAACTATAATTGTATTTACAACAGGTATTAATGCACCGAGTAAAGACAAAATTAGAAAATCATTCAAACCTGTCACACGCACTTTAACCAAATGATCTGTCCCCAACAAATGATCTTTCCCCAACACTAACCTTACGCTAATTGTTAAAAATAAGCATTTGCTAGCATTGTGGCGGTCGTGTTGGGAAAGAGTTGAAGCACTTTGAGCTCATATTGAACTAAAAGTATTCATGTTTAAAGAGTAAAGGATGTGTACAGCATGTGCGATGTAGTTTGTCCTCGTATGGGATGCCGTAGTAAGAGGCCAGACCACAGTCCCAGACAGTGTGGTGCTCATGAGTTAATTGCGGCCGGCGTACGTTCGTTAGCGTCGCCTTTTTTGTTAGCGCCGCGTTTGTTTCTGCTTGTTTTGGCGCGTCGTTTTTTTCTCCAACCCAGTTCTGCCGCGATCCAGTTAGCTTACCTGCCCCAAAGCCCTAATTTCACCAAATGATCCTAACCTTGCCAAGGGCTGGGTGAGACGGTGATAAAAATGGAATCGTGAGCTGGTTCCTGTGACAATCTGGTATTTTTGTGAAATCGTCGTGTCGTGATTGACTGTTTGTGTCTTTAAAGTGCCTCTGACAGGTTGAAGCACTCATTTCACTAAAACACAGTCAAGATCATTATATTCAAGATTCTGCTAAAGAATTAACTATTTTTATTCCAGTTTGGCAACTTTTTTACATTAAAATGTTTACTTCCTGGTTGTAAATGATGACATCACACTAGGAAATTCTGTTACTGTTACCTAGCAACCATGTCGTACACTGGGCCAAAGCACCTCTAATGTCACGGAAATCATTATTTGACAAAAATAAAAATATACGGGAACACCTTTATTTTGTTGAATTGATGTTTAAAGGATAAGAAAAATTTGTTTTTTGGTTGAAAATTGTCCCTGGTGAGTCTCCCTAGTGTGATGTCATCATGTTTTGGAACTCTGCACTACTTCCTGTAAATCTGAACATATTTTTCTACTTTTCTTCACAAACTGACACTTGATTGGTGTAAAACCAACCAAATCATTTCTATTTACTCTATTCTGTTCCACCAAATAATAAAATTAGAAAATCATAAAAACCTGTCATAAGCACTTTAATGCCGCTGTCTGTTCAAACACACTTTTTCTCCTGTTGTTTAGCCTCTGAAGCCTCTGAGCAGATGACTTTATTTACCTCTTAAAGACCGGGGCTGCTCGATTAAACCAAATCCACACGAAATCGCAATTTTAATGGATGCAATTAGCACATTTTTGAAGCGCAGTAATTTCTTCCACAAACAACAAAACGTCTTGCTTTGATTTGAATAAAAACTGCTAACGCTGTAGTTTGGATTTGTGCAAACGTGTTCTGAAACAAGCGACAGAAGCGCGACTAAAAGTGATAAAAATGCGTTCAAAAGCAACAAAAAAGCATCTACAAACAGCAAACGTGACTCAATGCACCAAAAATGAAACAAAAACTGCACCAAAAAGCAACAAAAATGCAACTAAATCTGACAAAGACACGTTTAAATATGACAAACGCAACTGAACAGGACAAAAAATGCGAATAAAAGCGACAGAATTGTGTTTAAAATGTGAATTTGAACAGAATCCTATTATTAAAACATACATCTCAAATCTAATCACAATCGCACTGCTCAGAAAAATCACAATTAGATGTTTTTCTTCAATCATGCAGCTCTGTTAAAGACAATAGACAAATACAAAGTGAACAAGAATCGTGATAAAGACGAAATCATGATCTGGCCCCGAGAAAATCGTGAACAGTCTGTGGCACAAGTGGGTTGGGGGAAAAAAAAGACGCTGTTTTGGCCCTTCTTCTTTGGACTTTCGCCTAAATCTCAATGCTGCGCTGTGATTGGTCCGGTCTGTCTGTTCCGCCGGTGGATTTGAGGGAAAAATGTCAAACGGATTCTCCTGAGTTTGTGAACAATCAGGGAAAAATCAGGGATAATCTTCACGTGTAATTTCACTTGTGGTTTCGTAAACGTGCGTGAATGAAGACTTAACTGAACAGAACTATACAGTGGCCATAGCAACAGCTGCCATTGCGTTTCCGACGGCCATCTTGTGACTGTAGAGCGTCCTCTCTAGAGGTTTATTACTGCCCTGGGGGAATATCATTCTGTCGTTTGATAAATAAACTGTAATTTCACTTGCACTGTTACAGAAATGTTAATGAAACCCTCGATATAACTTAAATCAAAGTTAAAGTGCACCTGTCAGGTTCGACTAAACATGAAGATATGTAAGATTTTGCTTAACATTTTGCCAGTTTGTCCCCAGTTCGACCATTTTTGTGAAGTTTGTGACGTTTTTTCCTGGTTGGACATGACATGAGCAGGAAACGGTAATTCCACAACTGTTACCATAGCAACCAGACTGTAAACAAGGACCGAAATCCATAAAATTGCACAATAGTTAAGAATCGACGATAAACGATATCTGACGACGCCTTTATCTTGTTGAACGATGGCTCAAAATGTCAGAAAAATGTGTCGGTCGCTGTAAATTGTCCCCGTATTTTCAGCGGTGCGTCGCCTTTTGAAGACATCACAGAGGGATCCTGTTCTCAGCACTACTTCCTACTACTTTAAACCTTAATTTCTCAATATTTCTTCACAAATTGCAACGTAAAACAATGATAAAGATTTACCGCAGGTGCCCCCCAACAAACTAAGTCATGATTAAAAAAACACGAGAACCTGTCATGTGCACTTTAACCTTTTCATTGCTGTAATTATTTCAGATTTTAAATGATTTGAAGTTAAAGGTTACTGTAAAGGTTTATATTAAGACTCTTCGGCTGTGTGTTTCAGATCGTTGTCACCTCAGATTAACGTTGTATGTAAATGTATATAATCCCATGAGATTATTTAAAGTGGCGCGGGTGGTTTTTCTTGTAAATATTTCTGAGATGATTGACTTTTGACGTGTTGTTTTTGCAGGAATATGAAGTCACTAAAAACGAAGCATTATTTGCCGACAACTTTTTACTCTGTTGATAGAACTAACGTTGAAACCCTTTGTTTTTTGTTATCGTTTTATTTTTTTTAATTAAGAGTTTGAAGTGTGTTCTGAATCAGCCTGGAAGAAGATCTGTAGATAGTCCTGGTTTAGTCCCTGTTTGGTCCTTGTTTTAAATGCTGTGTTCAGGTCTTTGATTGGTCCTGGTCTAGGGCCTTGGTCACAGTTTAGTTCTTGGTTCAGTTTAGTCCTTATTTAGTCCTGGTTTAGTCTCAGTTTAGATGTAGAGTGTGTAAAAATGTGAACCCTAGCTATTTCTGTTAAAAGGTGGGTTAAAGTGACCAAAAAGTCCTGGTTCTGTCCGGTGGTTACTGATTTTAAGGTTGGAAAGTGCCATTTTCTTTCAATATGGAAGCTCCCCGCAGACACTGTTTGAACAAATAAACCTGTTTTGTCCTGTTTTCACGTCTTTTGTACTGGATTTGACTTGATTAACAATAAATAATCTTTAAAATGATTCTTTTGTGTCTGATTCACAAACCGAAGCTGAGGGGTTTGTCCTGGTCACACGGGAGGGGCTCGGAGTAGAGCCGCTGCTCCTCCACGTGGAGCGGAGCAGCTGAGGCTCAGGCATCTGCTCTGGGAGGACGGCCTGGGACGCGCTCTTTCCTTGCTGTGTCTCCTCTCTCCTCTCTGTGTCTCCTCTCTCCTCTCTGTGTCTCCTCTCTCCTCACTGTGTCTCCTCTCTCCTCGCTGTGTCTCCTTTCTCCTCTCTGTGTCTCCTCTCTGTGTCTCCTCTCTCCTTGCTGTGTCTCCTCTCTCCTTGCTAAATCTGTACTTAGCTACAAAGGTGCTAAGTACAGATTTAGCAGGGAGGTGTCAAGAGCTAGATCTCTGTACAACACGCGCCTAAAGCAGTCTTTCTCTGCAAACAACTGTTCGGCGGTCTGGCGGGGACTTAGGCAGATCACCAACTACAAGCCCAAAGCCCCCCATGCTGCTGACGACCAGAAACTGGCTAAACAGCTCGCCTCCTTCTATTCTCGGTTCGAAACCTCAACCCCCTCCCCCACCCATCTCACTACAATGGACATCTCTCACACCCTGGGTCCCCCCACCTCCTCCACCGGCCTTTCACTACACAGGGACAATGTAAGGAAACAGTTTCGGAAGTCCAACCCCCGGAAAGCTGCTGGACCAGACGGTGTCTCCCCCGCCACCCTGAGACACTGTGCAGACGAGCTGACTCCTGTCTTCACAGACATTTTTAACACCTCCCTGGAGTCATGCCATGTCCCAGCCTGCTTCAAGTCGTCCATCATCGTCCCTGTCCCCAAGAAGCCCCGGATCACTGGACTTAATGACTTCAGGCCTGTGGCGCTGACGCCTGTCGTCATGAAGTCATTTGAGCGCCTGGTCCTGCCCCATCTCAAGTCCTTCACCTCCTCCGCCCTGGACCCACTGCAGTTCGCCTACAGAGCCAACAGATCTGTAGACGACGCCATCAACCTGGCCCTCCACTTCATCCTGCAGCATCTGGACTCCCCGGGAACCTACGCCAGGGTCCTGTTTGTGGACTTCAGCTCTGCATTCAACACCATCCTCCCTGCTCTGCTCCAGGACAAGCTCTCTCAGCTCCACGTGCCTGACTCCATCTGCAGGTGGATCACTGACTTCCTGACGGACCGGAGGCAGTGCGTGCGGCTGGGGAAGAATGTCTCAGAGACTCGGACTATCAGCACAGGAACTCCACAGGGCTGTGTACTTTCTCCTCTGCTCTTCTCCCTGTACACCAACTGCTGCAACTCCAGCCACGACTCTGTAAAACTGATCAAGTTTGCAGACGACACCACCCTCATCGGACTCATCTCGGACGGCGATGAGTCTGTCTACAGGAGGGAGGTGGACCGGCTGGTGTCCTGGTGCAGCGATAACAACCTGGAGCTCAACGCCCAGAAGACAGTGGAGATGATCGTGGACTTCAGGAAAGTCTCAGCCCCCCTGCCCCCCCTCGCCCTGACAGACTCTCCCATCACCACTGTGGACTCTTTCCGCTTCCTTGGCACCACCATCACTCAGGACCTCAAGTGGGAGCCGACCATCAGCTCCATCATCAAGAAGGCCCAGCAAAGGATGTACTTCCTGCGGCAGCTGAGGAAAGCCAAGCTGCCAGCGCAGATGATGGTGCAGTTCTACACGGCCATCATCGAGTCCATCCTCACCTCCTCCATCACCGTGTGGTCCATCCTCACCTCCTCCATCACCGTGTGGTACGCTGGAGCCACAGCCAGGGACAAACAGAGACTACAGCGCATTGTGCGCTCTGCTGAGAAGGTGATCGGCTGCAGCCTTCCATCTGTCCAGGACCTGTACGTCTCCAGGACTCGGGGACGAGCAGGTCGGATCACAGCTGACCCTTCTCACCCTGGACACGGACTATTTGAGCCACTCCCCTCGGGCAGGAGGCTACGGTCCATCCGGACCAGAACCTCCCGCCACAAGAACAGTTTCTTTCCCTCTGCCGTTGGACTCATGAACACTTTGTAACACCTGCCACTTTAACCATATATTATATAAGAACAATCTATTTGCACATGGCACTGTCTGCCAACTGTACATTCTGTATATAGTCTATCTTAGTCTATTTTATTCTTAATTTTTATGCATGCCTTTTTATATATTTTTTATATTTTACTCATTGCTTTATGTTGCACCTTCGCCGAAGCAAGTTCCTATGTTTGTGAATTTCACTGACAATGGCAATAAACCGCTTCTGATTCTGATTCTGTGTCTCCTCTCTCCTCTCTGTGTCTCCTCTCTCCTTGCTGTGTCTCCTCTCTCCTCGCTGTGTCCCCTCTCTCCTTGCTGTGTCTCCTCTCTCCTTGCTGTGTATCCTTTCTCCTCTCTGTGTCTCCTCTCTCCTTGCTGTGTCCCTTCTCCTTGCTGTGTCTCCTCTCTGTGTCTCCTCTCTCCTCTCTGTGTCTCCTCTCTGTGTCTCCTCTCTCCTCTCTGTGTCTCCTCTCTCCTTGCTGTGTCTCCTCTCTCCTCTCTGTGTCTCCTCTCTCCTCTCTGTGTCTCCTCTCTGTGTCTCCTCTCTCCTCTCTGTGTCTCCTCTCTCCTCTCTGTGTCTCCTCTCTGTGTCTCCTCTCTCCTCTCTGTGTCTCCTCTCTCCTCACTGTGTCTCCTCTCTCCTGTCTGTGTCTCCTCTCTGTGTCTCCTCTCTCCTCTCTGTGTCTCCTCTCTCCTCCCTGTATCTCCTCATTGTGTCTCCTCTCTCCTCTCTGTGTCTCCTCTCTCCTCTCTGTGTCTCCTCTTTCCTCACTGTGACGGTTCTACAGTGACGGAGCAGCTTCTGGGCGCCAGCGCTGACTTTCTAAATCTGGAGCCGGTCACTCAGTCCCTCGCTGAACATGTTTAACTCCGCTGCACCAACAACACTCAGGGACTCCACGGTTCTGCTACAACGACGTGGAAAATCAGGCGTAATGAGCCGAGCGCCGCATTTACCGACCTCTCGGGGCCCTCGAGTGCGTCACCAGAAAACATGAGCGCGCCTGTTGGCTTTGACCGGGCCTGGCGCTTCTGGACGCACACTGAAGGCCTTTCTTTGTGGCAGGAGCACAGGTCACAGCCGCACACAGGCCTGGCTCTCCAACGCCGACCCGCAGAGAGAGAAAAGCTGTGTGAGTGAAAGCAAACTGCGCTAATTGGACGCACGAGGAGGAGGCGCAGGCCGCGGTTTTAAAGGGCAAACATTAGCAGAATTGACTTTTAGCGCTGTTCTGATTTGGCACACGTCAAATGACCACCAGAGAGGAGCTTCATTTATTAAGTGTGCACATGATTGAATTATATGACATGAGATAAAGAAGAGCCCTGGTGAAACAAAAACAAAAGACAACTGTAGTGTGTATAGTTAAGAGTTTTGGATATAAGTAACAGAGTACAAAAGTTACAGCATTAATGACACATAACACATAATAATACCTGATAACGTCTTAATTTGTTGTGGGTTCGAATCCCGGACCACCCCAACATCACGCGCTCTCTCTGGGTGGAGTCTGAATGTCCTCCCCGTGTTACCGTGGGTTCTCTCCTGGTTCTCTGGCTCCTCCCACCGTCCAAAGACATGACTGTGTAGGTTAATTGAGAACTCTAAATTGCCCGTAGTGTGTGAATGTGAGAGTGAATGGTTGTCTGTCCTTGTCTGTCAATGTGTTTGCTGTGATGAGTTGTCCACTGTCCAGGGTGTACCCCGCCTAAGGCCCAAAGTCACTGGGACAGGCTCCAGTCACCCGCGACCCCTAACGGGAATAAGCGGGAGAAAATGAATGAATCTTAATTTTGTTAAATGATGGTTTAAACTGTCATAGAAGTGTGTCACTTTCTGTAAATTGTCCCTGGATTTTCAATTCTACGTCACCTGTTGATGACGTCACAGAGGGATTCTGTTTTCAGCTCTGCTTCCTGTCATTTTAAACCTTTATTTCTCTATTTTTCTTCACCGACTGCAACTTCACAAACGTAAAACGATGATAAATATTTACCACAGGAGCCCTCCCATCAAACCACGTCAAAATCAGAGAACTCACATAGGCACTTTAACTTTTTTATTGCCGTCATTTGGTGAATAGTTTTGCAAGGATTCGCCAGATTCATGAAAAGTTACAGAAAATGCATCAAAGCGACTGAAAAATTCTATAATTAATAAAAATAAATCATCTAAACACGACTTTTTCTCAGGTATTTCCTTGATCCACTGTATTTCTACTCGTTTAATATCATTTTTGAAGTAACTCCACCTTTACTTTTCAGAGCAGCAGTAGAGTTCACGGCCAGCAGGAGGCGGCGTTGTCCCATTCTGTCATTGGACTGCATTATGTTCAGTGCCTCAGTCTGCAGCGTCCTCCTGTTTCCTGTCAGAGAAACAGAGCGTGCATTTGTATTGACAGTGATCAGGATCAGACTCCATCGTGATCCTCAGGCGTTCGCTCAGACCTTCAGGCTCCATCGTGATCCTCAGGCGTTCGCTCAGACCTTCAGGCTCCGTCGTGTTCCTCAGGCGTTCGCTCAGACCTTCAGGCTCCGTCGTGTTCCTCAGGCGTTCGCTCAGACCTTCAGGCTCCATCGTGTTCCTCAGGCGTTCGCTCAGACCTTCAGGCTCCATCGTGATCCTCAGGCGTTCGCTCAGACCTTCAGACTCCATCGTGTTCCTCAGGCATTCGCTCAGACCTTCAGACTCCATCGTGTTCCTCAGGCGTTCGCTCAGACCTTCAGGCTCCGTCGTGTTCCTCGGGCGTTCGCTCAGACCTTCAGGCTCCGTCGTGTTCCTCGGGCGTTCGCTCAGACCTTCAGACTCCATCGTGTTCCTCGGGCGTTCGCTCAGACCTTCAGGCTCCGTCGTGTTCCTCGGGCGTTCGCTCAGACCTTCAGGCTCCGTCGTGTTCCTCAGGCGTTCGCTCAGACCTTCAGACTCCATCGTGTTCCTCAAGCGTTCGCTCAGACCTTCAGGCTCCGTCGTGTTCCTCAGGCGCTCGCTCAGACCTTCAGGCTCCGTCGTGTTCCTCAGGCGTTCGCTCAGACCTTCAGGCTCCGTCGTGTTCCTCAGGCGTTCGCTCAGACCTTCAGGCTCCGTCGTGATCCTCAGGCGTTCGCTCAGACCTTCAGGCTCCGTCGTGTTCCTCAGGCGTTCGCTCAGACCTTCAGACTCCATCGTGTTCCTCAGGCGTTCGCTCAGACCTTCAGACTCCATCGTGTTCCTCAGGCGTTCGCTCAGACCTTCAGACTCCATCGTGTTCCTCAGGCGTTCGCTCAGACCTTCAGACTCCGTCGTGTTCCTCAGGCGTTCGCTCAGACCTTCAGGCTCCGTCGTGTTCCTCAGGCGTTCGCTCAGACCTTCAGGCTCCGTCGTGTTCCTCAGGCGTTCGCTCAGACCTTCAGGCTCCATCGTGTTCCTCAGGCGTTCGCTCAGACCTTCAGGCTCCATCGTGTTCCTCAGGCGTTCGCTCAGACCTTCAGGCTCCATCGTGCTCAGACCTTCTGACTCCATCGTGTTCCTCAGGCATTCGCTCAGACCTTCAGGCTCCATCGTGTTCCTCAGGCGTTCGCTCAGACCTTCAGACTCCGTCGTGTTCCTCAGGCGTTCGCTCAGACCTTCAGGCTCCATCGTGTTCCTCAGGCGTTCGCTCAGACCTTCAGACTCCGTCGTGTTCCTCAGGCGTTCGCTCAGACCTTCAGGCTCCATCGTGTTCCTCAGGCGTTCGCTCAGACCTTCAGGCTCCATCGTGTTCCTCAGGCGTTCGCTCAGACCTTCAGGCTCCATCGTGTTCCTCAGGCGTTCGCTCAGACCTTCAGGCTCCGTCGTGTTCCTCAGGCGTTCGCTCAGACCTTCAGGCTCCATCGTGTTCCTCAGGCGTTCGCTCAGACATTCAGACTCCATCGTGTTCCTCAGGCGTTCGCTCAGACCTTCAGGCTCCGTCGTGTTCCTCAGGCGTTCGCTCAGACCTTCAGGCTCCATCGTGTTCCTCAGGTGTTCGCTCAGACCTTCAGGCTCCATCGTGTTCCTCAGGCGCTCGCTCAGACATTCAGACTCCGTCGTGTTCCTCAGGCGTTCGCTTCAGACCTTCAGGCTCCATCGTGTTCCTCAGGCGTTCGCTCAGACATTCAGACTCCATCGTGTTCCTCAGGCGTTCGCTCAGACCTTCAGGCTCCATCGTGTTCCTCAGGCGTTCGCTCAGACCTTCAGACTTCATCGTGTTCCTCAGGCGTTCACTCAGACCTTCAGACTCCATCGTGTTCCTCAGGCGTTCGCTCAGACCTTCAGGCTCCGTCGTGTTCCTCAGGCGTTCGCTCAGACCTTCAGGCTCCATCGTGTTCCTCAGGCGTTCGCTCAGACCTTCAGGCTCCGTCGTGTTCCTCAGGCGTTCGCTCAGACCTTCAGGCTCCATCGTGTTCCTCAGGCATTCGCTCAGACCTTCAGGCTCCATCGTGATCCTCAGGCGTTCGCTCAGACCTTCAGACTCCATCGTGTTCCTCAGGCGTTCGCTCAGACCTTCAGACTCCATCGTGTTCCTCAGGCATTCGCTCAGACCTTCAGACTCCGTCGTGTTCCTCAGGCGTTCGCTCAGACCTTCAGGCTCCATCGTGATCCTCAGGCGTTCGCTCAGACCTTCAGGCTCCGTCGTGTTCCTCAGGCGTTTGCTTAGACCTTCAGACTCCATCGTTCCTCAGGCGTTCGCTCAGACCTTCAGGCTCCGTCGTGTTCCTCAGGCGTTCGCTCAGACCTTCAGGCTCCTATTTGTCGAGAACGGTCCTCCTTTTGACGATCGTGCGCCATTAAAAACAGCGTTCCCCACTTGAACCGTAAAAGAACCGGGAAAGAATTTCCCCTTGGGGATAAATAAAAGTAATTCTGATTCTGAAAACATTTGGACGTTTGAGACGGAATGAACGATGGATAAATGATGTTTAGATACGGCCAGTGGCGGGGCCTTAACATTAGGCAACGGGCCACAATTGCCTGGGGCCCCCAATCTTAAAGGGGCCCCCACTAAGATGTCCTTCCTCATCATTATAGACGCAAGGGTCTTGAAACTAAGCTAAATAGTCAACAAATATAACATTATAAAATTGCAAATGACTATTAAAATGTGTTAAAATGCACCAACATATGGGAAATATTATTTGATTTCTTGTTTTGGTGGGGAAAATTCAACGTTTACCTCAAAACCATAAATCGGGTTCTGTTCGTTTGGTCTAAATCTTGTTGAGTCCAGATTGTACAGTTTGGTGTAGGATCTACTTTAAGGCTGATCTTTATGTCTCGAGGGAGAAAAATGCATTTTAAGAAAACGGATTTTTAATTAACAATGTCCCAGAGAAATCTATGGAGGAAGTGGATTCAAGGGAAGAATAAAACATCTTAAGGAGAAGATTGGACACGAGAGCAAACCAGTGGTGGAAAGTGACAAGACAAGTACAAAAGTAAAGGTGCTTTACTTAGTCGATGTAAACCCTCATTCGTCCAGGTGTGGTCCATCTACGGTGCTTTACTTAGGTAAGATTTTTAGGTATTTGTACCTTATTTAAGTCATTTTTACAGTAGATACTTTTTACTTTTACTTCACTACATTTAAGACCAAATATCTGTACTTTTTACTCCAGTACATTTTTAACTGGACTGAAAAGTAAAAGTACTTTTCATTTTATTTGAGGGATTATTTTTAGCTCGTTGATGGTGACGTTCTGTCTGAAGGTTTTGAGTTCAAGCTCAACAACAAGTGAACAAAAACATACATCAAATTCCCTACAAAAATGAAGAAATTAATTAACCTTTGTTGACGAAAATTAAGCATAATTCTTTACCAAACTTACGCCATTTAATGAGTAAAACTGGTCTAATAATCTGCATGAAATACTTTGCTTGCATGAGGTACTTCAACACATTTACTTGAGAAGATTTCTAATGTGATACTTTTACTTTTACTTGAGTAATTGTTTGCACACATATCTGTACTTTTACTTGAGTGACACAACTGAGCACTTCTTCCACCACTGGAGCAAAAAATAAACAAACTGAAGTGCTTTAAATCTGCTGTAGGTCTAAATCATTAACATCATGGCATGAATAACCAGAATCCTTCACTTCATCCTCCTCGAGCGGACAGCATTCCTCTGTCACGGGGCCTTGGAATGTCAACTTTACTTTGGAGTCCGGCTTCTGCAAGTATGCTACGAGTTTACCGTCAAAACATGTCCTCTGTGGCTGGTCTGAGGAAGAATTCATGAGAAAACATCATGAATAAAGATGAGGACCTCGCGATCTGCTGGCAGCCGGTCTCAAACGCATGCTCGCGGATTCGGGGTTTTCTTTTCTGGTAAATATTGATGTTTTTCTAAAGAGGAAGTGGCCTTTTCAAAGTCCAGCGTCCGAAATCCAGCACACCTGTTTACACCTAATGCAAACACGCGCCGCTTGTTTGATTTCTTTTACGGTTTCAAACGGACGGGCCGTAAAAGCGTATAGGGTAAGCGGCTTAATGCGCGGCCTCTGCTGGGAATAAGCTCACGTGGAGCGGGCATTAAGCGCGTTTCACATGTTGTTTACCGAGCGCCTGAATGGTGTCACACATAGAGCCGAGGGGAAAACACGGCGCTGCTTTGGCCCAAGTGCTGATGCCAGAGTGAACCCCGCTGTCAGGCAAATCAAACGGGTTTCATAAGTGAGATGTAAACAGACTGTTAAAGACGCTTCAACGAAATACTCTGAAGCATTGTTTTTCAACCATTTTTGAATAATGGCACACTTTTTGGGTTCAAAAGATATCACGGCACACAGGGGCGGACTTACCGTTAGGCAACAGGCCACAATTGCCTTGGGCCCCCAACCTGAAGGGGCCCCCAATAAGACGCCCTTCCTGATCATCACAGACACAAGGCTGGAGGGTGAAGGGGGTGAGTGAGTTTGTCTTGTCTGTGTGTTGTGTTTTGTGAACTGTGTATGTTTTGTATGTATTTTGTATGTTTTATTATATTGTATACTGTTAAATGTATGTGTTTTATGTTTTGGACCCCCTTGAAAATGAGATCTCACGGGGTATTCCAACAATAAATTACTAATTACAAATTACATTTCACTCGATTTCAGAACTACTGCATGTGTTTGGGCCTCAAAACTCCTGCTATGGACACAGTGAGTGGATACCTTTGGAGCGTGTTGATGGAGGCAGGGAAGAAAGTCATCAAAAACACATGACTGACACAAACTGAGCCGACAGTCAAAGACACTGGGTACAGAAGAACACACACGCATTATAATAATGAAATATATGACCTCCTCCTAAAACACCTGCTGCTGAATCCGTGGCGCTACTGCACCTAAAATTCACTCAAGAAGTCAAAGTTTGCGGCTGCGCCGCACAAACACCATGATATTTGTGCTAAAATTTTGGATAACTTTTGATGTCCCACTCCTCAAGATCATTTTCACCAAATCTCAGGATGGTCGGGCTTAGGCCCGAGGAGGAGTTTGTTAAAGTACAAAGTTTAAAAAAAACTGCTGAGTCATGTTTAGCGAATTTTGATCCAATATGGCTGACAATTAGTTTGGCGGACGGCGTTTGCCGTAATAATATTTTATGCTTCTCTTGTCACTATCTACCTCTCTGCCAAATTTCATGATTCTACGATAAAAAAATTATTTTGGTACTTTCCTATCCCGCAATGCATTTTGTAACATAATGACACATCTGCAAGATCTAAACCAGGACTAAACCAGGACTAAACCAGGGCTGAACCAGGTCTAAACCAGGTCTAAACCAGGTCCAAACCAGGACTAAACAAGGACTAAACCAGGACTAAACCTGGACTAAATTAGGTCTAAACCAGGACTAAACCAGTTCTGAACCAGGACTAAACAAGGACTAAACCAGGACTAAACCTGGACTAAATTAGGTCTAAACAAGGACTAAACCAGGTCTAAACCAGGACTGAACCTGGACTAAACCAGGTTTAAACAAGAACTAAACAAGGACTAAACCCAGACAAAGCCAGGACTAAACAAGGACTAAACCAGGACTAAACCAGGTCTAAACCAGGACTAAACCAGGACTAAACCTGGACTAAACCAGGTTTAAACAAGAACTAAACAAGGACTAAACCCAGACAAAGCCAGTACTAAACAAGGACTAAACCAGGACTAAACCATGTCTAAATCAGGACTAAACAAGGACTAAACCCAGACAAAACCAGAACTAAACCAAAACTAAAATAGGTCTGAACCAGGACAAAACCAGGACTAAACAAGGACTAAACCCAGACAAAACCCAAACTACTTTGAAACTCGAATAACTTTTCAGGCCCCGAGTTTCTCCATTGTAGTTGAAGACATCGATCGTTCTGTTTGTCAAGTTTTTGTTTTTTTTAATCAGAGAAGTAAATACTTTATTGCAATGTTTTCATTATTCTATTAGCGTTATTTTTATTCATTGCTCACTTAAGAAAATTAAATAAAAATAAACACAAAGACAGTGACGTCATCGCGATTGTTCGATTGAAGGATGGATCCACCGTTACCATAGCGACATAATTCACAGCTAACACAGCCACAAATGTTTTTAGATGATCTGAAAACTCAAGAACTGAACACAAAGTGGATTCAAACCACAGACTTCAGGAGCCTGTGATCGACACGAGCGTTCATGGTCTGTTTAGGAGCTGGACTTCAACTTAAAACGTGAGTGTGAATAACTGAAAAACAGTTGGCTAATGCTAATGCTAGCTTGTGACTCTAATGTCACAGAGACAGACTTGTTTAACACAAATCAGCTTCACCTGCTGTAGTTTTAGCAAAGTCAGTTCTTTATGGTCAGATACAAACAAAACTGAAAGACTTCCTGTTTACTGTGTGTAAATGTGAGACATGTTGGTTATTTCTGTGTTTTACATGAAGCTAGTCCCTCAAACAGTTGAGCATTTGTTTACCCGTTGCTATGGAGACGGCCACAGAGCAGTGAATGTAATTTAACTGTTGCCGGACTATTTGCTTATCGTGTAAAAATAAGGCGTGGCAGTTAAAGTTGGCTGTTGGGATTCTCACTGACCGTGGCATAATCCTGTATTATCAAAGCTCATTATTTGAAAGAACTCATGAACCATAACTTCAAGTGTAATTAGTTTACAACAAGGGGACAGGACAGCGCCCCCAAGTGTCCCAGTCACAGACGGGTCCAAATCACACTGGCCCATCCTGTTCAGTTATGCATAAAAAGCATGGCTCTGTAATATTACCTGGAGAGGGTGCTGCTAGTGTAAACCTGTCCCCAGTCGCCCCCAGTGGTCAGTCCATTGAACTGCAACAAAACAATCCTCTACAGCAGTGGTTCTCAAACAGCCCTGAGGTACCCCTATGTTTTATGTCATATTTCATTCTAAATAAACCTCCCGTGATAAAATACATATTATAAAGCAGGCAAGGTTATTTTGAGTTCAGCACTTTGGTCACCTTGAGTGTTGCAAATGGCTTTATAGTTAAAGGTTGATGGATCTAAACCAATTCAAATCTTGTGTTAGTTTTATTAATAATAATAATAATGATAATAATAATAATCAAACTTGTATAGCGCTTTTTTGGACACTCAAAGACGCTTTACATAAACAGACAAAACAACATAAATTTACACAAAAGCCAGTTTGAACAGGTGGGTCTTAAAGGTCCCATATTCTGCTATTTTCCCCTTCACACAGTCTATTCTAAGGGCTTTGTTGATACATTTTTGCGTTGTGTAATATCCATAACATAACAGTTTCCAAAAAACACCCATTTCTTGGACTGGCCCCCCTCCTTGCAAAAGCAAACGGCTCACTCTGAGATCTGACCCCCCCGAACAGAGAGCAGGCTGCTCCCCCGCCCAACTCGCGCGCCTCCCCCGCCTAACTCGTGCCGAAGCCTAGAGCGGAGATGTTGCGCATGCGCCGTGTGCTCCGGTAAACAGCGATACACAAACACTGAATAAACCTTTTCTCCGTCCTGACGGTGCGTCGTGCTGAGTCCTACGTCCTGGATCTGACCTGGAGTTTGACGTGCTCCAGTACCTCGACGACGGACGCGTTGCTTGGTAAATAACAAGCTAACTCTTCGATCTGTCGTATCCATCGTGTAATTACTGTGTAGCATTAGCATTAGCTGTGTTTATTCTGCGGCTGCGCGCTTCCTGGAGGTGTGGCTTAAACACCGCGTCATCCTGGTGAAGCCGCGTCATCTTAGTGAGGAGCCCCCGTCTGCTGCTCAGCCGAGGGGGACGGAAAAGACAGTTCTCTAGTGAAAGCATGCGGGAATCAATCAAAAAACCACTTTGGGCACACATACGAGGCCCAAATAGCACTGTAGGAAGGTTAAAACCTCTGAAAAGTCGATTTTGCATGTTATGGGACCTTTAAGGAGTGATTTGAATGTCTGTAGTGAGTCCGAGTTTCTGATTGGTTGTGGAAGTGAGTTCCAGAGGGCGGGGCCAGAGGGCGGGGGCAGCAGCGGCGAAGGCTCGGTCCCCCCAGGTCCGGTGCTTAGTGCGGGTGATGGGAGTGAGGAGGTGGGTGTCAGCAGAGCGGAGGCGGCGGGTGGGACAGTACGGTTGGAGTAGCTCGGTGAGGTAGGAAGGGGCGGGGTTATGGAGGGACTTGTACGTGAGGAGGAGGAGCTTGTATTGAATACGATATTGAACGGGAAGCCAGTGTAGCTGTTGGAGGACGGGGGTGATGTGCTCTCTGGACCGAGTGTGAGTGAGAAGGCGGGCGGCAGAGTTTTGAATGGATTGTAGTTTCTGAAGGCGAGTGGTGGGAAGTCCATAGAATAAGCTGCAATAGTCGAGTCTGGAGGTGATGAAGGCGTGGATGAGGATTTCAGCTGTGGACTGGGAGAGGGAGGGGCGGAGGCGGGCGATATTGCGGAGGTGAAAGAAGGATGTTTTAGTGACATGGTTTAGGTGTGAATGGTATGAGAGGGCGGGGTCCATGATGAGGCCAAGGTTGCGTACAGAGGGGGAGGGGGTGACGACGTGACCATCAATGAGGAGGGAAACATTCTGAACAGAGGGCTATTATTTGGAAATACAATGGCAATACCAAACACTACTGAAGCCGTAATAACCTAAGAACATAATCTGTGCCCCTAAATGCTGATAAAAGTGCAGGAGTCTGATCTGCTCCTGTGTCTGTCCTGTGTCTGTTCTGTTCTCTCACTCTTTCAGTGGCCGACAATCATTTGTGAGAAGGAGGCTGTGTGCCTTTGTCTGTTCATGTTTCAGGGCAAATATCACAGACACATGTTTAAAACGATCGATCGATTATCTGTGCAGCGCGCGTGCGTATTAACTAAGACTTTTGGATTAAAACTACAGCGGGACGTTTCTCTGTGATTCCTGGGCCGTTTTACATGAAATAAAAAGTGTCAAAAACATTTCAGTCTCCTCTGATGTGAGTTCTTGCTTCCCCTTCGTCCTCGTGCATCTCTGTGGAGAGAGAGGAAGAAAGATACCACATAAATATCATTCTACCGAAGGTCTTTGCAACGATTATTTCCTGAATCCGTAGTTGCCTATATTCATTTGTCTTCATTCAAACAATCGAACTTTCGTGGCACCCCTGCCCTCACGCCACAGCACCCCATTTGAGAAACCCTGCTCTACAGCCCAGGCAGCATTTTCCCCACAGAGCACAAAGGAAAAACAATTTAGTAGTGTTCGGCTGACAGGGACCTACAGCTTTCACAAAGGTCGGATTTTGTGGTGATTTTGATCTATTTTCAGATCATACTTGAACTTCAAAGTAAATCTGCAAGATTAAGACTTAGTCACACTGGTCTAAATTCTACTTTCTTCAAGATGAATGAGTCTGACATGGATAAGTGTGAAGAGTGTGATGTAAGTGAGTCCGTGGAGCATGAATCTTCAGCTTGTTTTAAATTATGGGGCAAAAAATAGCCAATAGGGGGCACTGTAGTCTCCTCTATTAAAGGGAAACTCTGCTTTGTGTCGACTCTTAGGACATCATCATTAGCCTTTCTCAGTTTCTCAGCTTAAAATAATCAGCACATGCAAAAGCAGGCCAGTTCAAACTTGTTTTTTGATGATAAATGATCTGCAAGTGAGAAGTATAAATGAGGCTAAACACATTAGCTGTTCGTTTGGGTGCTGAAATGATCAGAGCCGATATGTCCGGCTGCTCTTTGTCAAAAAACTGCCCTTCAATACAAACTGGTTTTCATAACTCTCTGAAGCTTGTGAAAGTGACTTTTTCCATAACAACATCACTCTCAACGGTGATCAAGAATTCACTGTCCACACAGTCACTTTAAACTCTTGTAAAGTTGTTTATCTAATTTTATTATTGCTTGACGTCTCCTCTTTCTGTGTTTGTGGCAGATCTTCAGAGTCCATGAGTAGAATGGGGTTCACGTGTGACCAGTGTGGAAAGACATGGCGCTCTGCTTCCAGACTCAAAATACACTATAGAGCTCACACAGGAGAAAGACCGTACACGTGTGACCAGTGTGGACACAGTTTCTTTACAGCAAGTCATCTCAAAAGACACTCCAGAATCCACTCTGGAGAAAAACCATTCAGCTGTGATGTTTGTGAGAAGGAATTTTCACTGTCAGAACACTTAGTATCACACATGAGAGTCCACACGGGAGAAAAACCATTTGAATGTGACCAGTGTGGGACTGAATTTAGGCACCAAAGTAACCTTAAAGTTCACACGAGAATCCACACGGGACAGAGGCCGCACAAGTGTGACCAGTGTGAGCAGAGGTTCAAGACAACCACAGAACTCAAAAGCCACATGAGAATCCACACTGGAGAAAAACTTTACATCTGTGATGTTTGTGGTCAGAGGTTTAGACACAGCAATAGTCTAAAAGACCATGAGAGGATCCACACTGGAGAAAAACCTTACATCTGTGATGTTTGTGGTCAGAGGTTTAGACACAGCAATAGTCTGAAAGACCATGAGAGGATCCACACTGGAGAGAAGCCTTTTGAGTGTGACCAGTGTGGAGCAACATGTAGCACCAAACAGCAGCTCTCAGTACACCAGCGAGTCCACAGAGACGAGAGGCCGTACCCATGTGACCAGTGTGACAAGGCTTTTAGAACATCAGTGCAACTCTCCATTCACAACCGAACCCACACAGGAGAAAAACCATACAGCTGTGGCCAGTGTGGGAAGAAGTTTGCCCACTCTTCCTCTTACAAACGTCACTTGAGAATCCACTCTGGAGAAAAGCCATTCAGCTGTGACGTTTGCGAGAAGACATTTTCCCGGTCGAGCGACTTAAAAAGACACAGGAGAGTCCACACCGGAGTGAAGACTTTTGTCTGTGAAGAGTGTGGGAAGGCTTTTGGACAAGCATGGAAACATCAGAGACATATTGTGACATACCGCGAAGGGAAAAGCTGCAGCTCTGACCAGTGTGGGAGCGCTTTGAGGAAACCCGGTCATCTGAAGGTGCGTCGTCTTGAACTAACCAAAGGAGACGGAGCTGCTGAGGCTGGATCAAGTGAACCCAAAGTCAGACTCAAAAAGCTGGAGATCAGGCTTCAGAGAGTCCAGACGGAGAAGTGAAGACCGGAGAAGGTCCCCACACTGAGAAGACGAAAATGTTCCTCTTTGTTTTTATCTTCTTTAGATGTTTAGTGAGTTGTAGTAAGTTTTCTCCCTTTTTAATATTTTGAACATTTAAAAACACCATTCAATTAACACTAGTGAAAGTTCATCACTTGTTTTAGTCCTAAGTTTAGTCATTTAGTTCTTGTTTAGTCAAAAATGCAGTTCATTTCGTTGTTTTATAATACGACTGTTCTACGTTGTTGTTTTAAGGGTTCTCATAGTTTGTAAATTTTCTGGTGAAATGTTCGTCGTCTGTTGGAGATTATTTTCCATTTAATGTCCCACAATATGACATTAAATTGCCTTGCATTTATTCAATTCCATGTGTTTTTATTGCTTAAAAATACCTTGAAAACCACAGACCTGATGTGCAACTTGACCTGGTGGCGTCCGCTTCTGTCTAGTTTGATGTTTAAGAACATAGCGGGGGATTTGATGGTAAATGATGAAGCACACGATATTCAGAGTCATCATTTCTAAAAGACACAGCTTGAATGCAACAGATTTTTCCTTAAACAATAATCAGCAATTCCAACAACGTCAAGGAAACTCTTGGATTGAAGCTGCTTAAAGTCTATATGACAGATCAGACCACACATTTGACTAAAACAGAGTGATCATATTTAAGATTTTACTGAACATTTAGCCTCTTTGTCCCCGGTTTGAAAGTTTTCGTGAAGTGTATAATGTCACTTCCTGGTTGGACATGAGAATATGACATAGAGGTAACTCTACAACAGTTACTGAGCAAACATTTTGAAAACCAGGGCTAAAATCCATAGAAATTACACAGGAGATATGATTTTCAAATAATAATACCTAACAACTTCATTTTATTGAATGACAGTTTAAACCTGTGGTCCCCAAACTAAGGCCTGGGGGCCAGACACGGCCCTCCTCCACATTAGACCCGGCCCCCTGAACAATACCAGAAATGCATTCTTTTTTTCCCTTGCATTATTATTTTTTCAGTCTGGCCACCCGATCCAGACTAATGCACGCACAGAAGACTGGAGCGAGGTGTTCTGCCCGACTGAATCCCTGGAAATGTTTCCTCACATTAATAAAGCTACGCCCTCACTTTGCCCCAGTCATAGAACGTGAGCGTGAGCCCCCCAGAACAAAATAACGGCAAAAGGGTTTAGGTAAGAGAAAAACTGATTCAGAATGCAGGGCATTTGACCTGCAGTGGACACACGAGTATTTTTTGTCCAATTCAAAGAAAAGGCTTTGTCTCATCGGTCAAGAGACGGTGGCGGTATTCAAAGCATACAATCTGCACCGACATTATGAATCCCGTCACAAAGACAAGTATGATCTCTCGCAAGGCCAAAAGCTAAAAAGTGGACTGTTACCCCTGCGATCGTCACACTTTCTGTTACAAACTGACCCTGGCCCCCATCAAAGAAGGGAAACGTTATTTGGCTTTAAAGTCAAATCAAATCAAATCAATTTATTTTTATAATGCCCAAAATCACAACAACAGTTGCCTCGATGGGCCACAGGTAGAAAGCAGTTCAGATAACTGTCCCAGAATGCCCCTGTCCTTTGACCCTCCTTCGCGGCGAGGAAAAACTACAAAAAACCCCATGGGAAAAAGTAGAAACCTCGGGGAGAACCACAGTGAAGGAGAGATCCTACTCCCACGGACGGACAGGCTGCAGATGAACTAGGACTGACATCCACTTGGACTGAACCAGAACCACTCAAGTAACACTGAATTAACAAAAAGTCAAAAACAGCCAGACATCAAGTGAAAAGAAGCTCCTGGCTCCAAAGCCCCACTTTAAAGCGGACACAAAGTAGTTTCATTCAGTTTCAGTTCAATTATTTTTACAGCACAGTTTCCTCGATGGGTCACAGGTAGAGAGCAGTTTAATGCCACATTTTAAGATTTTTAATGCCATAATCAGGAGGAACTGTCATGGACTGGATACATCCTTTATTAAAAATAATTGTCAAAACTTCAAACCAATTAGAACATTAACTAATGCGTCCATCCGGCAGAATGTCACTACACAACATGCCACAGTCACTAAAACAGGCCATAGTCATCCCTGAACACAAATCCGAGAACAAAAGTAAGATTTCTAACTACAGACCAGTTAGCATACTGCCAGTATTTACTAAAGCTATTGAAAAAGTGGTTGCTGCTGCACAACTAATAAGTCATCTAGAGACAAATAAAATCTACATCCCATGCAATTCCGGTTTAGAAAACACCACTCAACAGAAACCGCATTTCACTGAACAACAAAAAGTGCGTATGACAGGTTTTTATGATTTTCTAGTTTTGACTTTATTTGGTGGAACAAAATCTGTTGTGAATATAAATGATAGTTTTAAACCAATCAGGTGCCAGTTTGTGAAGAAAAGTTGAAAAACATGTTGAAATTTACAGGAAGTAGAGAAGAGTTCTCAACACGAGGGAGACACTCCAGGGACAATTTAAATTAACAAACACATTTGTCTGACACTTTTAAACATTCATTCATCAAAATAAAGGTGTTTCTATGTTTTTATTTGTCAAACAATACTTTCTGTGACATTAGAGGAGTTTTCACCCGGTGTTCAACATGGTTTCTAGGCAACAGTTACAGAATTCCCCAGCGTGATGTCATGATTTTCAACCAGGAAGTCAAAATTTAAACCTAAAAAACTGCCAAACTGGGATAAAAATAGCTTTGTTTTCAGCAGAATCTTGAATATAATTATCTTAACTGTGTTTTAGTGAGTACTTCAACCAGTCAGAGGCACTTTAAACAGTCTCTGGATAAAGGGGAGGCAGTGGGAGCCATTTTCCTCGATCTGCGCAAAGCTTTTGACGCAGCGCACCACGAGACCCTCCACTCCAAACTCGACTATTGCCAAGTCTCCACAAATACCATAGACTGGCTAGAATCGTACCTACCCAACCGCTCGCAATCCGTCAGAGTAAAGAATTCCTTATCTTCACTGAGGCCGTGCTCCATGGGCGTTCCTCGAGGGTCGAACCTGGGACCAGTTCTTTTCCCTGGATATATTAATGATTTACCCTCAGCGTCAGTGGCGGACTTAGGAATTTGGGGGCCCAAGGCAAAAAAATTAAGTACAGGCCCCGCCTCATCAAGTGGGATTTTCTATAACTTTTCTGTTGTGTCTCTTGAATTGTTCTTGATGGAAGCTTTTGTTTTGTTTTGTTTTTACAGTTTAAAGCTTAAATGTTCTAGAGGCTTAAATGGAGTTTGGGAGTCGTTCCCCAGAAGAATATTTAAGAAATCAGACTATACTTCTTGTTTGTTGGTGCGTTTTAACACATGTTCAGCTGATGCCTACATGCCATTCATTAGAAATTTGATCATTTATTTACTATTTAGTTTTATTTTGTTGGTCTTTTTCTTGTCTTAAAGTACACTGCACTACTTTGCTTACTTTACTGTGATATTGAGAATAAAGCAACTGTTTTCTTGTGTCTATGATGATCGGGGGCATCTGATTGGGGGCCCCTTCAGATTGGGGGCCCAAGGCAATTGTGGCCTGTTGCCTAATGGTAAGTGTTGTAGAAATTCTGTCTTGTGCATAGTCTTAACAAGGGCACCTCCATTTCTACCATTGTTGACATTTCTGAGTGGTTAGCTCTATCTACGACGGGCGTCATCCCACTGTTACAGAATTTGTCCTTCTCTAATATTATCAGATTCCATGGTGAACTCGTCTGCCAGAAGTGGTATGCTATGCACTTACTCATTTTATCTCGGCCAGCTTGTCTCCAGGCTGGCCTTCTTACCACTATTTAAACCTCTGTGTGTGGAGCATAGTCAGGCTTGAATAGCCAATACTAGCACAATGTGTTGAGTATTCAAGTCGCCGGGTCCGGACTGATGGTAAATAAACTTCTCCTGCCTCAGACGTCCAGAGTCTCCTTCCTCTCCTTACAACTCTAGGACTCATTGGGACAACACTTGTTTTCTCTGACAGTAAGTCCGCCACTGCTCAGCGTGCAACAAGGTTAAAATGCAAATGTATGTCGACGACGCGGTAATCTACACGAATGGCACGAGTATGGCAGAGGTAAAAATAAAACTATTCAAAATGTCAGTGAATACAAATACCTGGGGCTTACATTAGATCCCTCTCTTAATTTTAAAAAACATGTTGAAAAGACATCTAACATCTTAAAAGATAAACTGGCAACCTTCAAAAACATAAGGAACTCACTCACAACAGAAGCAGCAAAAACTCATCCAAATGATCTTGCCACATTTTTCATACTGTATCTCAAGCTGGTGCCAAGCGAACGAGACCACAGCGAAGCCGCTGGAATCAATCTACAAGTGAAAATCCTAAAAATCCTTGACAAAAAATGCATCCGCATCATCACTGGAGGTGGAGGAGGAGAGGATGGACCACACGGTGATGGAGGAGGAGAGGATGGACCACACGGTGATGGAGGAGGAGAGGATGGACCACACGGTGATGGAGGAGGTGAAGACGGACCACACGGTGATGGAGGAGGAGAGGATCGACCACACGGTGATGGAGGAGGTGAGGACGGACCACACGGTGATGGAGGAGGTGAAGACGGACCACACAGTGATGGAGGAGGTGAGGACGGACCACACGGTGATGGAGGAGGTGAAGACGGACCACACGGTGATGGAGGAGGAGAGGATCGACCACACGGTGATGGAGGAGGTAAGGACGGACCACACGGTGATGGAGGAGGTGAGGACGGACCACACGGTGATGGAGGAGGTGAGGACGGACCACACGGTGATGGAGGAGGTGAGGACGGACCACACGGTGATGGAGGAGGTGAGGACGGACCACACGGTGATGGAGGAGGTGAGGACGGACCACACGGTGATGGAGGAATTGAGGATTGACCACTCGATGATGGTCAGCTCCACTTGAGGTCTTGAGTGAAGGAGGTGCAGAGGAGGAGGAAAGAGTCCACGGTGGTGATGGGAGAGTCTGTCAGGGCAAGGGGGGGCAGGGGGGCTGAGACTCTCCTGAAGTCCACGATCATCTCCACTGTCTTCTGGGCGTTGAGCTCCAGGTTGTTGTCGCTGCACCAGGACACCAGCCGGTCCACCTCCCTCCTTCATGTGGACA
This sequence comes from Rhinogobius similis, assembly GCA_019453435.1. NCBI lineage: Eukaryota > Metazoa > Chordata > Actinopteri > Gobiiformes > Gobiidae > Rhinogobius > Rhinogobius similis. The sequence continues at coordinate 11,688,352 of CM033620.1, read as the reverse complement.
CCTCCCTCCTGTATACACCTCCCTCCTGCAGACACCTCCCTCCCTCATGTGGACACCTCCCTCCTGTAGACACCTCCCTCATGTGGACACGTCCCTCCTGTAGACACCTCCCTCCTGTAGACACCTCCCTCATGTGGACACCTCCCTCCTGTAGACACCTCCCTCCTGTAGACACCTCCCTCCTGTAGACACCTCCCTCATGTGGACACCTCCCTCATGTGGACACCTCCCTCCTGTAGACACCTCCCTCCTGTAGACACCTCCCTCCTGTAGACACCTCCCTCATGTGGACACCTCCCTCATGTGGACACCTCCCTCCTGTAGACACCTCCCTCCTGTAGACACCTCCCTCCTGTGGACACCTCCCTCATGTAGACACCTCCCTCCTGTAGACACCCCCCTCCTGTGGACACCTCCCTCCTGTGGACACCTCCCTCCTGTAGACACCTCCCTCCTGCGGACACCTCCCTCCTTTGGACACCTCCCTCCTGTTGACACCTCCCTCCTGTTGACACCTCCCTCATGTGGACACCTCCCTCCTGTAGACACCTCCCTCCTGTAGACACCTCCCTCCTTTGGACACCTCCCTCCTGTGGACACCTCCCTCATGTGGACACCTCCCTCCTGTGGACACCTACCTCCTTTGGACACCTCCCTCCTTTGGACACCTCCCTCCATTAGACACCTCCCTCATGTGGACACCTCCCTCCTGTAGACACCTCCCTCCTTTTGACACCTCCCTCATGTGGACACCTCCCTCCTGCGGACACCTCCCTCCTGTAGACACCTCCCTCCTGTAGACACCTCCCTCCTGCGGACACCTCCCTCCTGTAGACACCTCCCTCCTGTAGACACAAGACACCTCCCTCCTGTAGACACCTCCCTCCTGTAGACACCCCCCACCTGTAGACACCTCCCTCCTGCAGATACCTCCCTCCTGCAGACACCTCCCTCCTATAGACACCTCCCTCCTGCAGACACCTCCCTCCTATAGACACCTCCCTCCTATAGACACCTCCCTCCTGCAGACACCTCCCTCCTATAGACACCTCCCTCCTGCAGACACCTCCCTCCTATAGACACCTCCCTCCTGTAGACACCTCCCTCCTGTAGACACTAGACACCTCCCTCCTGTAGACACCTCCCTCCTGTAGACACCCCCCACCTGTAGACACCTCCCTCCTGCAGATACCTCCCTCCTGCAGACACCTCCCTCCTATAGACACCTCCCTCCTGCAGACACCTCCCTCCTATAGACACCTCCCTCCTGTAGACACCTCCCTCCTATAGACACCTCCCTCCTGTAGACACCTCCCTCCTGTGACAGACTCATCGCCGTCTGAGATGAGTCCAATGAGGTTGGTGTCGTCTTGATCAAAACTTGATCAGTTTTACAGTCGTGGCTGGAGCTGCAGCAGTTGGTGTTCAGGGAGAAGAGCAGAGGAGAAAGTACACAGCCCTGTGGAACTTCAACAGGACTAAACCAAGACTAAACAAGAACTGAACAAAGAGTAAACCAGGACTAAACCAGGACTACACAAGGACTAAACCAGGACTAAACCAGGACTAAACCAGGTCTTAACAAGGACTAAACCAGGTGTAAACCAGGACTAAACCAGGTCTAAACCAGGACTAAACAAGGACTAAACCAGGACTAAATAAGGACTAAACCAGGTCTAAAAAAGCACTGATCAAAGACTAAACCAGGACTAAACCAGGACTAAACAAGGACTAAACGAGGACTAAGCCAGGACTTAACCAGAACTAAACAAGGACAAAACCCAGAAAAAAACAGAATTAAACCAAAACTAAAATAGGTCTGAACCAGGACTAAGCCAAGACTAAACCAGGACTAAACAAGGACTAAACCTGGACTAAACCAGGACTTAACCAGTTCTGAACCAGGACTAAACAAGGATTAAACCGGTACTAAATCTGGACTAAATTAGGTCTAAACAAGGTCTAAACCAGGACTAAACCAGGACTAAACCAGGTCTAAACCAGGACTATACAAGGACTAAACCTGGACAAAACCAGAACTACTTTGAAACTCAAATAACTTTTCAGGCCCCGAGTTTCTCCATTGTAGTTGAAGACATCGATCGTTCTGTTTTGTCAAGTTTTGTTTTTTTTTAATCAGAGACAGTAAATACTTTATTGCAATGTTTTCATTATTCTATTACCGTTATTTTTATTCATTGCTCACTTAAAAAATAAATAAACACAAAGACAGTGACGTCATCGCGATTGTTCGATTGGAGGATGGATCCACCGTTACCATAGCGACATAATTCACAGCTAACACAGCCACAAATGTTTTTAGATGATCTGAAAACTCAAGAACTGAACACAAAGTGGATTCAAACCACAGACTTCAGGAGCCTGTGATCGACACGAGCGTTCATGGTCCGTTTAGGAGCTGGACTTCAACTTAAAACGTGAGTGTGAATAACTGAAAAACAGTTGGCTAATGCTAATGCTAGCTTGTGACTCTAATGTCACAGAGACAGACTTGTTTAACACAAATCAGCTTCACCTGCTGTAGTTTTAGCAAAGTCAGTTCTTTATGGTCAGATACAAACAAAACTGAAAGACTTCACTTCCTGTTTACTGTGTGTAAATGTGAGACATGTTGGTTATTTCTGTGTTTTACATGAAGCTAGTCCCTCAAAACAGTTGAGCATTTGTTTACCCGTTGCTATGGAGACGGCCACAGAGCAGTGAATGTAATTTAACTGTTGCCGGACTATTTGCTTATTGTGTAAAAATAAGGCGTGGCAGTTAAAGTTGGCTGTTGGGATTCTCACTGACCGTGGCATAATCCTGTATTATCAAAGCTCATTATTTGATAGAACGCATGAACCATAACTTCAAGTGTAATTAGTTTACAACAAGGAGACAGGACAGCGCCCCCAAGTGTCCCAGTCACAGACGGGTCCAAATCACACTGGCCCATCCTGTTCAGTTATGCATAAAAAGCATGGCTCTGTAATATTACCTGGAGAGGGTGCTGCTAGTGTAAACCTGTCCCCAGTCGCCCCCAGTGGTCAGTCCATTGAACTGCAACAAAACAATCCTCTACAGCAGTGGTTCTCAAACGGCCCTGAGGTACCCCTATGTTTTATGTCATGTTTCATTCTAAATAAACCTCCCATGATAAAATACATATTATAAAGCAGGCCAGGTTATTTTGAGTTCAGCACTTTGGTCACCTTGAGTGTTGCAAATGGCGTTATAGTTAAAGGTTGATGGATCTAAACCAATTCAAATCTTGTGTTAGTTTTAATAATAATAATAATAATAATGATAATAATAATAATCAAACTTGTATAGCGCTTTTTTGGACACTCAAAGACGCTTTACATAAACAGACAAAACAACATAAATTTACACAAAAGCCAGTTTGAACAGGTGGGTCTTAAAGGTCCCATATTCTGCTATTTTGCCCTTTACACAGTCTTTTCTAAGGGCTTTGTTGATAAAATTTTGCGTTGTACAATATCCATAACGTAACAGTTTCCAAAAAACACCCATTTCTTGGACTGGCCCCCCTCCTTGCAAAAGCAAACGGCTCCCTCTGAGATCTGACCCCCCCGAACAGAGAGCAGGCTGCTCCCCCGCCCAACTCGCGCGCCTCCCCCGCCTAACTCGTGCCGAAGCCTAGAGCGGAGATGTTGCGCATGCGCCGTGTGCTCCGGTAAACAGCGATACACAAACACTGAATAAACATTTTATCCGTCCTGACGGTGCGTCGTGCTGAGTCCTACGTCCTGGATCTGACCTGGAGTTTGACGTGCTCCAGTACCTCGACGACGGACGTTGCCGTTTGGTAAATAACAAGCTAACTCTTCGATCTGTCGTATCCATCGTGTAATTACTGTGTAGCATTAGCATTAGCTGTGTTTATTCTGCGGCTGCGCGCTTCCTGGAGGTGTGGCTTAAACACCGCGTCATCCATGGGATGAGCGCCCGTCTGCCTGCTCAGCCGAGGGGGACGGAAAAGACAGTTCTCTAGCGAAAGCATGCGGGAATCAATCAAAAAACCACTTTGGGCACAACATACGAGGCCCAAATAGCACTGTAGGAAGGTTAAAACCTCTGAAAAGTCGATTTTGCATGTTATGGGACCTTTAAGGAGTGATTTGAATGTCTGTAGTGAGTCCGAGTTTCTGATTGGTTGTGGAAGTGAGTTCCAGAGGGCGGGGCCAGAGGGCGGGGCCAGAGGGTGGGGGCAGAGGGCGGGGGCAGCAGCGGCGAAGGCTCGGTCCCCCCAGGTCCAGTGCTTAGTGCGGGTGATGGGAGTGAGGAGGTCGGTGTCAGCAGAGCGGAGGTGGTGGGTGGGACAGTACGGTCGGAGTAGGTCGGTGAGGTAGGAAGGGGCGGGGTTATGAAGGGACTTGTACGTGAGGAGGAGGAGCTTGTATTGAATACGATATTGAACGGGAAGTCAGTGTAGCTGTTGGAGGACGGGGGTGATGTGTTCTCTGGACCGAGTGTGAGTGAGAAGGCGGGCGGCAGAGTTTTGAATGTATTGTAGTTTCTGAAGGCGAGTGGTGGGAAGTCCATAGAATAAGCTACTGCAATAGTGGAGTCTGGAGGTGATGAAGGCGTGGATGAGGATTTCAGCTGTGACTGGGAGAGGGAGGGGCGGAGGCGGGCGATATTGCGGAGGTGAAAGAAGGATGTTTTAGTGACATGGTTTAGGTGTGAATGGTATGAGAGGGCGGGGTCCATGATGAGGCCAAGGTTGCGTACAGAGGGGGAGGGGGTGACGACGTGACCATCAATGAGGAGGGAAACATTCTGAACAGAGGGCTATTATTTGGAAATACAATGGCAATACCAAACACTACTGAAGCCGTAATAACCTAAGAACATAATCTGTGCCCCTAAATGCTGATAAAAGTGCAGGAGTCTGATCTGCTCCTGTGTCTGTCCTGTGTCTGTCCTGTTCTCTCACTCTTTCAGTGGCCGACAATCATTTGTGAGAAGGAGGCTGTGTGCCTTTTTCTGTTCATGTTTCAGGGCAAATATCACAGACACATGTTTAAAACGATCGATCGATTATCTGTGCAGCGCGCGTGCGTATTAACTAAGACTTTTGGATTAAAACTACAGCGGGACGTTTCTCTGTGATTCCTGGGCCGTTTTACATGAAATAAAAAGTGTCAAAAACATTTCAGTCTCCTCTGATGTGAGTTCTTGCTTCCCCTTCGTCCTCGCGCATCTCTCTGGAGAAAGAGGAAGAAAGATACCACATAAATATCATTCTACCGAAGGTCTTTGCAACGATTATTTCCTGAGTCCGTAGTTGCCTATATTCATTTGTCTTCATTCAAAAAATCCATCAAACTTTCGCGGCACCCCTGCCCTCACGCCACAGCACCCCATTTGAGAAACCCTGCTCTACAGCCCAGGCAGCATTTTCCCCACAGAGCACAAAGGAAAAACAAAGTAGTAGTGTTCGTCTGACAGGGACCTACAGCTTTTACAAAGGTCAGATTTTGTGGTGATTTTCAGATCATACTTGAACTTCAAAGTAAATCTGCAAGATTAAGACTTAGTCACACTGGTCTAAATTCTACTTTCTTCAAGATGAATGAGTCTGACATGGATAAGTGTGAAGAGTGTGATGTAAGTGAGTCCGTGGAGCATGAATCTTCAGCTTGTTTTAAATTATGGGGCAAAAAATAGCCAATAGGGGGCACTGTAGTCTCCTCTATTAAAGGGAAACTCTGCTTTGTGTCGACTCTTAGGACATCATCATTAGCCTTTCTCAGTTTCTCAGCTTAAAATAATCAGCACATGCAAAAACAGGCCAGTTCAAACTTGTTATAAATGATCTGCAAGTGAGAAGTATAAATGAGGCTAAACACATTAGCTGTTCGTTTGGGTGCTGAAATGATCAGAGCAGATATGTCCGGCTGCTCTTTGTCAAAAAACTGCCCTTCAAAACACACTGGTTTTGATAACTCTCTGAAGCTTGTGAAAGTGACTTTTTCCATAACAACATCACTCTCAACGGTGATCAAGAATTCAATGTCCACACAGTCACTTCAAACTCTTGTAAAGTTGTTTATCTAATTTTATTATTGCTTGACGTCTCCTCTTTCTGTGTTTGTGGCAGATCTTCAGAGTCCATGAGTAGAATGGGGTTCACGTGTGACCAGTGTGGAAAGACATGGCGCTCTGCTTCCAGACTCAAAATACACTACAGATCTCACACAGGAGAAAGACCATACGAGTGTGACCAGTGTGGACACAGTTTCTTTACAGCAAGTAATCTCAAAAGACACTCCAGAATCCACACTGGAGAAAAACCATTCAGCTGTGATGTTTGTGAGAAGGAATTTTCACTGTCAGAACACTTAGTATCACACATGAGAGTCCACACTGGAGAAAAACCATTTGAATGTGACCAGTGTGGGACTGAATTTAGGCACCAAAGTAACCTTATACGTCACACAAGAATCCACACGGGACAGAAGCCGCACAAGTGTGACCAGTGTGAGCAGAGGTTCAAGACAACCACAGAACTCAAAATCCACATGAGAATCCACACTGGAGAAAAACCATACAGCTGTGATGTTTGTGGTCAGAGGTTTAGACAAAGCTATAGTCTGAAAGAACATGAGAGGATCCACACTGGAGAAAAACCATACAGCTGTGATGTTTGTGGTCAGAGGTTTAGACACAGCAATAGTCTGAAAGACCATGAGAGGATCCACACTGGAGAGAAGCCTTTTGAGTGTGACCAGTGTGGAGCAACATGTAGGACCAAACAGCAGCTCTCAGTACACCAGCGTGTCCACAGAGACGAGAGGCCGTACCCATGTGACCAGTGTGACAAGGCTTTTAGAACATCACAGAAACTCTCCATTCACAACCGAACCCACACAGGAGAAAAACCATACAGCTGTGGCCAGTGTGGGAAGAAGTTTGCTCAGTCTTCCTCTTACAAACGTCACTTGAGAATCCACTCTGGAGAAAAGCCATTCAGCTGTGACGTTTGCGAGAAGACATTTTCCCGGTCGAGCAACTTAAAAAGTCACATGAGAGTCCACACCGGAGTGAAGACTTTTGTCTGTGAAGAGTGTGGGAAGGCTTTTGGACAAGCATGGAAACATCAGAGACATATTGTGACATACCGCGAAGGGAAAAGCTGCAGCTCTGACCAGTGTGGGAGCGCTTTGAGGAAACCCGGTCATCTGAAGGTGCGTCGTCTTGAACAAACCAAAGGAGACGGAGCTGCTGAGGCCGGATCAAGTGAACCCAAAGTCAGACTCAAAAAGCTGGAGATCAGGCTTCAGAGAGTCCAGACGGAGAAGTGAAGACCGGAGAAGGTCCCCACACTGAGAAGACGAAAATGTTCCTCTTTGTTTTTTCTTCTTTAGATGTTTAGTGAGTTGTAGTAAGTTTTCTCCCTTTTTAATATTTTGACCATTTAAAAACACCATTCAATTAACACTAATGAAAGTTCATCACTTGTTTTAGTCCCAAGTTTAGTCATTTAGTTCTTGTTTAGTTAAAAATGCAGTTAATTTCGTTGTTTTATAATACGACTGTTCTACGTTGTTGTTTTAAAGGTTCTCTTAGTTTGTAAATTTTCTGGTGAAATGTTCGTCGTCTGTTGGAGATTATTTTCCATTTAATGTCCCACAATATGACATTAAATTGTCTTGCATTTATTCAATTCCATGTGTTTTTATTGCTTAAAAATACCTTGAAAACCACAGACCTGACGTGCAACTTGACCTGGTGGCGTCCGCTTCTGTCTAGTTTGATGTTTAAGAACATAACGGGGGATTTGATGGTAAATGATGAAGCACACGATATTCAGAGTCAACATTTCTAAAAGACACAGCTTGAATGCAACAGATTTTTCCTTAAACAATAATCAGCAATTCCAACAACGTCAAGGAAACTGTTGGATTGAAGCTGCTTAAAGTCTATATGACAGATCAGACCACACATTTGACTAAAACAGAGTGAACATGACCATATTTAAGATTTTACTGAACATTTAGCCTCTTTGTCCCCGGTTTGACAGTTTTCATGAAGTGTATAATGTCACTTCCTGGTTGGACATGAGCACAAATATGACATAGAGGTAATTCTACAACAGTTACTGAGCAAACATTTTGAAAACTAGGGCTAAAATCCATCGAAATTACACAGGAGCTTTGATTTTCAAATAATACAACAACTGTTTCAGATAATATAACAACATTTTATTGAATGACAGTTTAAACCTGTCATACGCACTTTAACATCTCTTCAGCACCTGTTTTGTTAGCTCCCAGTCCCGGTCACAAAGACAGAGAATGGGCATCTAATCCTTTTATGACGTCCTTTCACTCTGAAATCTGGCTTTAACTGGAAACACCACTGACAGCTGTTGTTTTTCATGAATATTGATGTTTCATGTTGTCTCCTCGTGATGTGATAACTATGTCTCCACCTGTGTATCGTGTATAAAAAGCATGTGTTCTGATTTTCATGGACCTCCGTCGACCAGCGAGAGGTCACTCTGTCAGGGAAAGGCGACTATTCACTTTGATACCAGTGAATAAATCTATTTAAAGCTATAAATAAAGCTATTTTGCCCTTCACACAGTCTATTCTAAGGTCTTTGTTGATACATTTTTGCGTTGTGCAATATCCATAACATAACAGTTTCCAAAAAACACCCATTTCTTGGACTGGCCCCCCTCCTTGCAAAAGCAAACGGCTCACTCTGAGATCTGACCCCCCCGAACAGAGAGCAGGCTGCCTCCCCCGCCCAACCCGCGCGCCTCCCCCGCCCAACCCATGACGAAGCCTAGAGCGGAGATCGTGCGCATGCTCCGTGTGCTCCGGTAAACAGCGATACACAAACACTGAATAAACATTTTCTCGTCCTGACGGTGCGTCGTGCTGAGTCCTACGTCCTGGATCTGACCTGGAGTTTGACGTGCTCCAGTACCGACGACGGACGCGTTGCTGTTTGGTAAATAACAAGCTAACTCTTCTATCTGTCGATCCATCGTGTAATTACTGTGTAGCATTAGCATTAGCTGTTTTTATTCTGCGGCCGCGCCGCTTCCTGGAGGCGTGGCTTAAACACCTCTTCATCCTGGTGAAGCAGCCTCATCTTAGTGAGGAGCCCCGCCTGCTGCTCAGCCGAGGGGACGGAAAAGACAGTTCTCTAGCGAAAACATGAGGGAATCAATCAAAAAACCACTTTGGGCACAACATACGAGGCCCAAATAGCACTGGAGGAAGGTTAAAACCTCTGAAAAGTCCATTTTGCATGATATGGGACCTTTAACTTGTTTTAGAAACCCACAACGGCAATTCTCCCGTCACAGCCTCTCAAAGAGTTTACTCGCCAGACTTCAGCCGTGACCACCGGATCACCAGACCCTCCACCAGAGGACAGTGCAGGGTTCCCAAGTGTAAAACACGCCTTGCCCAATCGTCCTTCTCATCCCAGGGGACCAAACAGTGGAATAAGCTCCCACTGAGCTCATAAATGGAACCTGTACATTCTCCAGAGAGGTACAGAAGTGGTTTGTTGAGAACCAGAGATGCACACACTGAGCACAAACTCGCACACTATTGTTCGAAATATGTATATGTGGTTTTATGTAATTAGTATAATATAGTATAGTCTTGTCTTAGCTCTTTTTATAAACCTCTTTAAAAGTGCTTTACTAGATTTGTGTAACAACTATTACTGTAATCTTAACTCTAAGGTGCTGGTATCTGCAATGAACTTGACGATGACGATGAAGTGTGAGAGAATGATTGAGTGTCAGAGACTGTAAATGCTCTCTGTCCCCCTCCCGTCCTTTATCCAGGGAGATCATTTTTGCCGCCGAGCATACTGTCATTGTACGTGGTCCTGTTTAAATAAAAAAATAAATCAACGTCAAAACAAGACATTCACGCTTTTATCATGTCAAAACTACTCACTTGCTGTCGTTCCATTGGGCAGCTGAATGACCAGAATATAATTAACTGCTTTGCAATATTTAAAAAGCTAATTTACATGAAATTTAAATCATTTTGAACCCAGTCTTTTACTTTTTAGACAAGAGCGAGGAATGACACGCCGTAAATTGTCGGAGCGTGATTCGAACTCGTGACCCCGCGGCCGGCCCATTCAGTCCGTCTCAGCCTCGCACACGAACCTCTCCATACCGGACCGACCGGCGCCAAACCAGCAGAGTTAACCGGGCCGTGGTCGAACCTCAAAACCCTCTCTCTCTCACCAACACCAGCCGCTGTGCGCAAAGACTCAAACGGGAAACAGAAGCACTAAACCTCAACAGGAAAACCAGGACGACGCCAAAAGTGTGCCAAAACTGTGCCAAAACTGTGCCAAAACTGTAAAAGAATAACAGCTTCTTTAGAGGAACGCACCAGAAATAATTGTGGAAACGTTCTCCTGCAATAATAATAAAAAATAAAAAAAATAGCCACAAGCGGCAATGATTGGCCCTCACCCGCGCCACACCGCCGCCCCGCAACGCAAGAGGAGGGGGCGCTTACACGTCCCAATTTCCCTCCTGATAAAATACCTGCTGCTGAATCCGTGGCGCTACCGCGCATCCTACTTCTCACATTTCACTGAAAATTTTATTTTTTCACCTCAAGTAGGTTTCAGGCAGGGAGTTTAACAACTGATTAAAATTTGATGCAATTTGGACTTTAAATGTGCAAATGGGAGCAGAATTAGAAATTTGAAAATTCCAGAAATTCTGGCCAAATTTTGCCGCACAGAGACCGTAAAACGTAGGTGAACAATTTGGATAACTTTTGATGCCACTCTCCTCAACTTCATTTTCACCGGGCAAACGCCCCAGGAGGAGTGCGTAAAAGAACAAAGTTTTTAAAAACTGATGAGTCATGTTTAGCGAATTTTGATCCAATATGGCCAACAATTGGTTTGGCGGACGACCTTGCCCTAATATTTTTTGCTTCTCTTGTCACTATCTACCTCTCTGCCAAATTTCATGATTCTACAATACATTTTTTTTGGAACTTTCCCGCAATGCATTTTTTGTACACTTGGGGGCGTCTTCGCCCCCCAAGAATTTTGGAAATCGGAAATAGACAGAATGTAGAGAGGCACTATTTTTAGAGGAGTGCTAATTTTCTTGACTTTTCATCAATGTTCACTGGGAGAAAAACAGGGGGGTTAGGTACAAGAAGAAGAAGAATATTCCGATGCGAAAACAATGTTTCCCCAAGTGCTTTCCTATGTTTTGGTATGGGTCCCTGGTCACTGGCAGACACTTTGGAGATTTTTGAGTGGGCTCCGCCCACTTTCTGTTATTGGCCCTATTTACAATAGTAATGTTTAATTTTTGCATTACATTGTTATATGCACGGAACGTGCAGAGTTGGGGAACGCATTAGTGGGCGACTCAGGGCACACGAGCACATTTAGTGCGCAGCTTCGCCCATTTACAACAATAGTGTTCAATTTTCCCAGTACTAATTGGTGAGCACGGAACGTGCATGAGTTGGGGAATGCGTTAGTGAGTGTTTGGAAGCGGGCGAGCGCAGAGCGCTCGATTTCGCAGCCTTGGGATTGGTATTTCACGCTTTCTAACCTGAATAATGTCTGCATTTTAGTCAGTGAAACCCCTTCAAAAAAACTAAAATGTGCGTCCTTACAGTGAGCTTGCTTGCATCTCCACAACTCGTACTTGGCCTGGAGGAGCCTCCTCTTATTTGTTTCCATGGAAATGCTGTTTCTTTGGCTATAATATTTCACAGTGTAGTTTGGTTGAATGTTTGTAGTTTTTTCTTGCCGAGAAGGAGGGTCAGGGACAGGGGGCGCTCAGGGACAGTTATCCATTTGAACATTGTTTATTTGAACTGCTTTCTACCTGTGGCCCATTAAAACTGTTGTTGTGACTTTTAGCACCACAAATATGAACTGAATTGCACATTAAAGTTATCGTGGAGGATGTCCAGACGTGTGGTTTGAACTTTCTGTTTTGCTGGAATCGCACAGTTGACTTTCCACCTTCAGAAAGGTACATACAAACACACTTTAAAAACTACACTGCACCATTTACAATGAGGTATTTCAGCATTTGAGCGCCCTCTGCTGTCAACAATGAGAATTAACAATGTAAAAAAAATGAATGAAGCCAGGTGACTGCTATGCTAATAGAGTAATGCGTTCGTTGACAGAATTTCACCAAAGAACGAGTCCAGTGAGGGTTTATGGACTCTGAGCTCCAGGGGCGGACCTAGGAATTTGGGGGCCCAAGGCAAAATTAAGTCCAGGCCCCTCGCCAAAAAGTGTGGCCCATCGAGGCAACTGTTGTTGTGATTTTGGGCATTATAAAAATGAATTGATTTGATTTGAAGTGTGATTTTCTATCTCTTGGATTTTTCTTGAAAGAAAGCTTTTATTTTGTTTTTTCCCTGCGGTGACAGGTTTGTACATTTGGGGCGGCAAGTGTTCTATTGGAAAATTTGAATTCCTTTATGCTACAACTACATGTTCTACGTGTGCTTTAAACAGGGGGGTTTGGGGGTCCTTCCCCAGAAGAATATTTAAGAAATCAGACCATATTTCCTGTTTGGTGGTGCATTTTACACATGCTCAGCTGGTTTACACACATGATATTAATTTGTTTTATTTTTCTCAATGTAGCTTTACATATTTATTCAGTTTTATTGTGCAGGGTGTACTTTTAGCTTGTTTAATAGTACACTGCACTACTTTACTGTGACACGGAGAGGAGTGTTTCAGAGCCTTGTGTCTGTGATGATCAGGAGGGGCATCTTATTGGGGGCCCCTTCAGGTTGGGGGCTCAAGTTAATTGCAGCCTTTAGCCTAATGGTGAGTCCGCCACTGCTAAGCACTCAGAGAAGATGACCTCATAAACAGGATTAATGAAACAGATCATTTAGCATAATATGTGTCCTTTACAGTGGACATATCATGCTTTTATTTTCACCTTTTGAACATTTAAAACATTTACCTGGGCTCTAAATAAACTATACCTGCAATCTACAATCTACTTAAGTGATTAATTTAAACTTTTTGGCACTACCAGACACCCACAGTACACAATAAAAGGTATCTAAGGGCCAAAAAAGTAGATTTTGCATGATATGTCCCCTTTAAAGGTGGACTAACTTTTCTGATAAGGGTCCACAACAAAGTTCCACAGCACAACACTTATCTTTCATTTCTTCAGTTGTTTGTTTTGCTAAAATGGCTTAAACTGCTCCCTTGAAAAACATTCTACATTCTTAATTTCACCTCCTTCTAATCAAGCTTCCTTTGTTTGAAATGCTCCAAATACTCGCCTCAGATGCCGTTTCCTAAACCCAATTTCCACAAAAATGCAGGTCAAAAGTCAGGACAATACGTGCAGAAAAGCGCTGCCAAAAAACATCGGAAATTCGTGAAGCTTTAGCCTCGTAATTACTTCCAATTATGCAGTTCTTGGAGAGGAAGCTAGCTTAAACTCGTGGCATGTTTATCCTGGTTTATCCAAGTTCTCTGTGTGCATAAGCAGGAACTAAGTCTCCGGCCAAAAGTACGTCGAGTCCAAGCGTGACAAGCGCCAGGGTCCAGCAGTGAAAATCTAATGTTTTTGGAGTGTGAAATGCACTGTAAGAATAACAGAGCTGGACTGGTGTGTGTGGCCTCCCCGTCAGCCACATCCTCCCCACACCAAGATGGCCACCGAGGAGACGCCCTTTCACTGCACAAGCCTCGCCGCCTTTGTCAACACCGCAACAAAAAAATACACCAATGTCACATCTTCATTCATTATTCATCGCACGACTGAGGTATTTTTTTGCAGTGTAGAGGCAGAGTCTCTGACATTTTATTGAAGATTAGAGTTATTTAAAGTGTGTATGATGGGTTTTTATGGTTTTCTAATTTATTTGGTGTTTAGCTGATGTAAAAATAAGTTCAAGTGGCTGTTTGTGGAGACGAATTGAAAAATAAAATGTGCTAAAAATGACAAGAACTAAACAAATTGATGATCACGCCACACTTAGTCAGGGTTATGCAATATTTACATGTGTCCCACCCCCCACCAAAAAAATAAATAAGTATAATTAAATTAAATTAAATTAAATTAAATTAAATTAACAACTGACAAATAATAATAATACCTGATAACACTTTATTTTGTTGAAAAAAATGTGTAAGTTGCATAGAACTATAATAAAACCTGGAAGATGAATCCAAAATGGCCGCCCTGTTTATCCCTATCACTCATTTGCATGACCCCAAAAAGTTTCTTACTTCTGCATGTAACTTTCAAAGTTATGGCCATCTGTGTTCAAATGTCCACAATCCCCTACTTCATATAAAAACTGTCATTTCTGTGATTTTAGAAACGGTAGAAAAGAACATTTCCTTCTATTTTATTTAAATACGGATAATAATTCAGTTCTGTCTGTGATTATAATGAGCAATTATAGAAAAAGGCTGGGCCCAAGAGGCTGCAGTACCTCGCACGGCCACTAATCAATCTGGGACACGGACAGAGGGGGCGTGTCTTATCCAGTTCTTTTAATACATCCATGGTCAGTTGTCTGTAAATTGTCTCAGTGGTACGTCGCATTTTGATGACATCACTTCCTGTAATTTCAAACTTATGGGCTGTGTTCAAATGTCCACACTGCTCCCTCTATAGGTTCCATCTATATTCCCTCTATACAGTGGTCACACCATTTTTAGTGCTGTCCGAATGTCCAGCAGGTGAAAAAGGAGTGCACTCAAAATTTCCCACAATGCATCTTGAAAAGTAGTGTCCAGCTCTGGTCACTAGAGGTCAATATAGACCACAATGCATTGCGAGAGTCAGAAAAACTACAGCGAACTGAATGAAGCAGAAAGAGCTGTTTAAACGAACTGTTGAGCCAAGACATGAACAAAACACTTTAAAGAAACCGTTAGCGGCAGAGATGCTAGCATTAGCTGCATACTTTAGCTTGAGCTGTGAATAGATCACAAACCTCAGGCAAAAATCTGAATAATCCAGTTTGATGTTTAACGTGCTATCCATGATGAATAAAACTTGTGATGATTATTAGTCCATAAATGTGTGCGTGTCAGGTGGATTTGACCCACATTCATAAAATAAATCAATTTTTAATCAGAGTTTTACTGACTTTTTTTCCTCCCAGACGCCAGAGTCATGTGACCCGCAGCGAAGAGAACGTATGAGCTGAGTCAGAATCGCTCCAGGATTGAGTCACTGTTTAGTCTGATCAAGAGTGCAGGACTGTAGAGTGATTCGGACATTCGGACACAGCCATATTTACATTTATTCTTCACAAACTGCCACTTGACAGGTGTGAAACAATGATAAATATGAACTAATTCACCATAAAAACATGAGAACCGGTGCACTTTAAAGCAGACACGCTGTGCATTCTTGTGGCTTTAATTGGCTTTTAATAGAAGTTTAATTTCGTTGTTCGCTCCACTGTTTTGTCGCTTCGCCCGATCAGGTTTAAGTATTCGCCTGAACATTCAGCTAGAGCCGTCCTGGAATTACAGTATAATATGTACTCGACCCAGTTATTGTGGAGTCTGCCGTGAAACAGAAAGATGTAAAAACTGATGTGTAGCTTTGTACAAGTGAGTCAAAAGAACCTAAAGTCTATATGAATGATTTGAATTCTGACTTCGTTTGGAGGACAGAACCTGTGGAAAATATTTATCGTCGTTCTACATCCGTGAAGTTGCAGCTTGTGAAGAAATGTTGATAAATAAAAGCTTAAAATCACAGGAAGTAGAGACGAGTTCTAAAACAGAATCCCTCTGTGATGTCATCAAAAGGCGACAAGACAATTTAAACACAACTGACACATTTTAAAAACAGTTTAAACCATCATTCAACAAAATAAAAGTGTTATCAGGTATTAGTTATTGTCAAATCATATCAGTTGTGTGATTTATATGGATTTTGGCCCTTGTTTACAGTCTGGTTGCTATGGTAACAGTTGTGGAATCACCTCTAACTGTGTCCAACCAGGAAGTGACATTGTAAACATTACAAAATCTGTCAAACTGGGGACAAACAGGAAAAATGTTTAGTAAAATCTGAAATATAATCATGTTCACTACGTTTTAATGAAATGTGTCGTTCAAACTGTCAGATGTGCTTAAAGATGAGACGCTGCAGGTGAAAAGGAAAAAATCCTAAATTTAAAGATATTAAATTGAAATTTCTCATGTAGTTTACTCATATAAATGTAAGAAAAAATAAATAATAATAAAATATTACAAGTTTTTCATCATGTCATGTTTTCATGTAGAAATAAGGCATTTTATTTGTAAAAATGGCCAAAAATACACATATTTGGGACATTTAAATCTAAAAAAGGGACAGAACCAAGTTTAGATTTCTTGGTTCATTTTGTAACATATTAGTTAGAAAAAAATTACAGAAGGGATTTTGGATTTCTTATTTATTTTTTAAGTAAACTAGATGGGACTGAAAATTGTCCTAAAAATTCAAATTTCGCCTCATTTTTTTGACTTAAAACTTCAATAAATCCATTTTAGAATCAGATATCAAGAAATCCTTCTGTACGTTTGGTCTAAATCCTGTTGAGTCCAGATTGTACAGTTTGGTGTAGGATCTACTTTAAGGCTGATCTTTATGTCTCGAGGGAGAAAAATGCATTTTAAGAAAACGACCTTTGAAGTTACAATGTCCCAGAGAAATCTATGGATGAAGTGGATTCAATGGAAGAATAAAACATCTTTAGGAGCAGATTGGACACATTTGTTGTTTCCACATGAAAGTCAATAAGTTGAGAAAGAAAACTGAACAAAAACAAAAAACTTGAAAAAAAGAGTTTTGCCTGTAGAGTCTCACATTAATAGCTGTGACTCATGGAGCAGAATCAGCAGCAGGTACGTTTATGACACACCGACATTACAACATGCCTCAGACCCCAAAAGCACGATACATTCTTGGACTTTAAACCTCGTGCGTTAAACGTTCGGCGGTTCTTTCCTCCGAGCGGCAGATTCCAGTGGAAGTGCACACAAAGACGCCGTACAAACCGACCCCAGTGTAACGGGCCTAAGTTTAGCCTCCGATTTCCGTCTGGACGTGATGAAAAATGGAAGCTTAGACCGCTGCCCTGTTTCCGAGAGTCTGGGTGGGCTCCGCGCGCCCAACGTTTTCCACCTCGCGGTCAAAAATAAACCCCTATCTCTCTCCGTTGAAGCTATTATTCTTAATCCGCTCTGGCAGCCTTTTCCTGCTGCACTGCAAAAAGACAGCGCTAATATTTGTGTAAAAATACTTAGGTTTGGTTTAATCGCTTCTACGGCCTTTATTTTACAACTTGTTTCGATAAAATTCTAACATAACGAGATTGCTTTGTTTGAACACGATTCTGACAAAGTGCAATTTTACTTTCAAATTGGCAAAAAAGTTGTTTGTGTGTGTTAAAGCGAGTCAGAAAAACTCAGAAACAATCAAATAATTTCATTAAACTGAAAAGAAATGATTGAATTATCTAAGTGTGCTGTGTCATCTTTTGAATGTTGCTATTTTATGTTGATTCAAAGCAATTATTTTAAGTAAATCAAGTTAAAATCTAAAAGAAATGGTTTTGAATCATCATGAAATAAGTTGATGGAAAGAGATGATATGAAAATGTATTTGAAGTTTACATTTCATTCTGTTTTTTTTTGTGTGTGCGACGTCAACAACAAATCAACATTAAGCCGAGACAGACGAATTTTTTTTTTGGTCAGTTTTCTCTCTCACATATCGACTTTCATGTGGAAACAACAAACGTGTCCAATCTGCTCCTGAAGATGTTTTATTCTTCCATTGAATCCACTTCATCCATAGATTTCTCTGGGACATTGTAACTTCAAAGGACGTTTTCTTAAAATGCATTTTTGTCCCTCGAGACATAAAGATCAGCCTTAAAGTAGATCCTACATCAGGTCTGGGCCTTTCACACTGTCCCGGGGGCCGACTATTTACAGTTTGGATGTTGTTAACTACAGTATATCACACACAGACTATTACACATGGACTTAATGCTTAAAATACACACAAAAAATCATGACCTTTATTTATTTTAGTAGAAACAGTGCCGTTGGTCAATCTTTTTATCCAAAGCATCAAAGTTTGTTGTCATTCTAGTGGTGGCTTTTCTCAAAACTGATCTTAAATGAACAACTGAAGCCACAGACAACTATAAAATGACAAATGCATCATACTTACCTCATACATTTTTAATTAAATGCTTTGCGGGCCGGATCAAAATGTCAAAAGGGCTGTATGTGGCCCCCGGGCCTAAGAACTGGTTGAGTTCTTAGTTAGAACAAGATTTTGACAGAACGAACAGAAGGATTTGTTGAGATTTAATTCTATTGACCTGACTTGTTTTAAGTTTTAAAAAATGAGGCGAAATTTTAATTTTCTGGCATATTTTCAGTCCAATCTAGTCCTGCTCAAAAACTAAAAAGAAATCCAACTAATCCAACTAATATGCATAGAAAATGAACCAAGAAATTGAAACCTGGTTCTGTTAACTTTTTGGGATTTAAAGTTTCAAATTATGTGTAATTTGGGCCATTTTTACACATGAAATGTCTTATTTCTGTATGAAAACATGAATACATTTTTTTCTTACATTTGTGTGAGTAAACTACTGGAGAAGTTTACAATTGATATCTTTAAATTTAAGATGTTTTCCTGTTCACCTGCTGCGTCTCGTCAGTGCATACTTTAGACGTATGTTGGTGGTTCTTTTTCCTCACGGCTTTTGTAGAACCATAAACTACAGCGACTTTACAGGAAAAACCTCCAACAATGCGGTCGTTATCGTTCGAAACAATGGGCCTTTAAACGCTGTGTGCTCTGCAAACGTCGTCCCGGCGCGTCCTGCAGGGGGCAGTTTGTTTAGCGCCGTGGAACTCTGGGAAAATAAAAGGGACCATGGCAACGGATGACACGCCGGACGTCAGACGCAAAGAGATCATGAGCAGAAAAGAGTGACAGAGCGGGGATGAAAGCAACCAGCGCTGAAACGATGAATTCAAATGTTTTAAAGTCTATGTGACTCGTGATGTTCTTATGATGGCTTGGTTTGGTGGGAGGGCATCTGTGGTAAATGTTTATCATAGTTTTACGTCCGTGAAGTTGCGGTTTGTCAAGAGATTTTGAAAAATAAAAGTTTAAAATGACAGGAAGTGGTGCTGAGTTCACAACTGACACGTTATTTTGACGCTTTAAGCCATCATTCAACAAAATAAAGGTGTTATCAGGTATTATTAGTTGTTAAATCAAAACTATTGTGTCATTTATATGGATTTTGGTCATTGGTTTCAAATTGGTTGCTATGGTAACAGTTGTGGAATTACCTGTCATGTTTGTTAAATATTTGAATTTGCCATCTCATGTTTAAAAAAAAAAAAGTTTCTTATTCATTCTTTGACCTGTGTTATGAGTCAGTATGAAATCACACTTACTGAGCGCATCCAGCCAGCAGATGGCGCCAGCACTATATGCAATCCAGTGAAGTTAGCAATAAAAAGACGTTATGATGCGGATTTGCTTCAGCAGTTTTTTTGTTTAGACCAGTGATTCCTAACCTGTTTTGTCTCAAGTACCCCCAAAGTTTTGTTTCACACTCCGAGTACCCCTTAATTTGAGTTTCAGGCAAATAAATGGGTTTAGTAGTTGAATATAGTCAGTTATTACTGTTGTATTGTGTATGTATTGTTTTAATTATATTTTTAATTATATTTATGGTCCATCATACTCCCAAGAGACAATACTTAATACACTAATCACACATTTTTACACTTTAAAGGACATTTCATCTTCATTTAAAACTTAAAACCATTCCAAGTACCCCCTAGTAATTCCTCAAGTACCCCTTGGAGTCCCCGTACCCCTGGTTGGGAAACACTGGTTTAGACGACAGAAGTGCTTAGAATGACTTTCGCGATGATTTAAGGATTAAAAACAGCGGAAGATTCTCTGATATGTGACGTATGAAGTCTGAAAGTACGTCAGAAAATCCAGGAAGTTCAGCAGGAAGTGTGTTTGACGCTCTGAGGGAGAGGATTTTCTAATAAACATTCCTCAAAACAGTGTGAATGCAGCTGAATGCTACTCCAGGTGTGTTTTTGATGACGGAACATTGTTAGAACACGATTAAAAGCTCGAAAAAGTCAATTTTGTATAATATGTGTCCTTTAAAGTGCCCTTGACAGGTCGGGCTACTCATTTAACCAAAATGTAGTTCAGATAAACATATTTCAAAATTAGCTAAAATTCTTTACAAATTTTACACCGTTTTCGCAATTTTTAGCTTTTTAATTTTACTTCCTGGTTGTAAATGATGACATCACGATAGGAAATTACCATAGCAACAACACTGTAAACTGGGCCAAAACTCATCTAATGTCACATTTTTTTGATTTGACAAATAAAAATAAATGTGAACACCTTTATTTTGTTGAATTAATGTTTAAAGGGTCAAAAAAGTAGTTCATTTTGTGTAAATGATGTATAACCTGTGTCTCCCCAGTGTGATGTCATCAGTTCGTTTACTTCCTGTATTTTTCAACAGGTTTTTCAACTTTTCTCCACAAACAGCGACCTGATTGGTGTAAAACTACAATTTATATTTACAACAAGTATTAATACACTAAATAAAGTCAAAATTAGAAAATCATACAAACCTGTCATACGCACTTTAAATATAACAACGACGTTCACAGTGTTTTAGTCAAACCTGTCACACAGACTTTAACGTCTTTTTTTAAGCTTGTACTTCAAAACATTTACTGCTTGAGCCATGTTTAGGGTGAACAGAATCGCATACTTTGAGCAGTGTTCCGGGTCAGAGGTCACAGGGGTTAAGTGGGCGGGGCTTCGGGGCTCAGACTTGGGCAAACACGGGCCGGTCTTTCACTCCAGTGACATGTTCGTCACGATTCTGCTCCGACGCTCCACACACGGCCTTTTTCCACGGCACAGCTGCCTGACCTCTGCGTCTGTGAACGACACTCACGTCTGACACACACCGTGTTTTCACAGATGACAAAAGACAGGAGGAAGAAGCTGCTGAAAAGGAGCGATAGCTGTGGGCGATGTAGACAAATCTGTGAAATAACTGGATAACGACGTTCAGACGATGGTAGTTATGTGCAGATAAAGTTAAATATAAACAATGTATTTCAAAAATGTATTGAAAAACAGCAATTTTTTTCCTACAATGCATCAGGAATGTGCTAAAATGTGTCTGTAAATGAGGTTCAAGTATCGAACGAAACGTGAACGGAGCAGAAAATGAACCACGAAAGTACAAAAATGTCACTTTATACTCTTGTTTGGCAGATTACACTTAAAGCTTGTCTCTTTTTAAAGTCATTTTTTACAATTATTCATAAAATATAGACACTCGACATTCTATTTCTGCATAGCCATAAAGCAACAATAGTTAATGGACACTCCTCTAATACAAATGATTACAGTAACTACGCTCTGTACTCAATTAATTATTTGTGCAGATAAACTACAATTTAAACAATGTATTTAAAAAATGTATTAAAAAACAGCAATTTTTTCCCACAATGCATCAAGAATGTGCTAAAATGTGTCTGTAAATGAGGTTCAAGCATCGAACGAAACGTGAACGGAGCAGAAAATGAACCACGAAAGTACAAAAATGTCACTTTATACTCTTGTTTGGCAGATTACACTTAAAGGGCGTATGACAGGTTTTTATGATTTTCTAATTTTGACTTTCTTCAGTGTATTAATACTTTGTGTAAAAACAAATTATAGTTTTAACCCCAAACAGGTCGCTATTAGCGGAGAAAAGTTGAAAAATCTGTCGACAATTACAGGAAGTAAACAAACTGATGACATCACGCTGGGGAGACAAAGGTTATGCATAATTTACACAAAATAAACTACTTTTTTGACCCTTTACACTTTGATTCAACAAAATAAAGGTGTTCATGTGTATTTTTCTTTGTCAAATGAACAAAATCTGTGACGTTAGATGAGTGTTGGCCCAATGTAGTGTGGTTGCTATGGTGATTTCCTAGTGTGATGTCATACTTTACAACCAGGAAGTAACATTTAAAACCTAAAATAATAGCTAAACTGGGGTTAAATTTGTAAAAATTTTAGTAGAAATTTGAATATATTTATCATAACTGCATATTGGTTAAACGTGTATTTCAACCTGTCATAGGCCCTTTAAAGCTTGTCTCTTTTTAAAGTCAGTTTTTTACAATTATTCATAAAATATAGACACTCGACATTCTATTTCTGCACAGCCCTAAAACAACAATAGTTAAGCTTTTGTTTAAAATTCATGGACACTCCTCTAATACAATGATTACAGTAACCACGCTCTGTACACAATTAATTATTTGTGCAGATAAACTACAATATAAACAATGTATTTCAAAAAATTTATTAAAAAACAGCAATTCTTTCCCACAATGCATCAGGAATGTGCTAAAATGTGTCTGTAAATGAGGTTCACGTATCGAACGAAACGTGAACGGAGCCTAAAATGAACCACAAAAGTGCAGAAATGTCATTTAATTTTCTTGTTTAGCAGATTACACTTAAAGTTTCAAGTCATTTTTAACAATGATTCATAAAATATAAACATTCAACATTTTATTTCTGCAAAACAACAATAGTTAAGCTTTTGCTTAAAATTCATGGAAACTTCTTTAATACAAATGATTACAGTAACTACGCTCTGTACACAATTCATTATTTATGCAGATAAACCACAATTTAAACAATGTATTTCAAAAATGTATTAAAAAAACTCAACATTTACGGAGAATTACGGAGAAGTATTTATATTTTTGCACGAGATTAAATACTTTTCGGTGCCTGAGTCAGTGTCGATACAATGATATTTGGGAAACCGTCCACCATCGTTGTTATTTCTCTGGATTTCTTTTGGATTGTGGCCTTAAAAGACTGTAATAGAGCAGTTTAATCTGACAAACAAACAAAGAATAGTCTCTTTTCTGAAATCAGATCATTGTGGAGTTTGATCGTGAAATTTAAAGGTCCCATAACATGCTAAATCGACTTTTCAGAGGTTTTAACCTTCCTCCAGTGCTATTTGGGCCTCGTATGTTGTGCCCAAAGTGGTTTTTTGATTGATTCCCTCATGTTTTCACTAGAGAACTGTCTTTTCCGTCCCCCTCGGCTGAGCAGCAGACGGGGGCTCCTCACTAAGATGACGCGGCTTCACCAGGATGACGCAGTGTTTAAGCCACGCCTCCAGGAAGCGCGCAGCCGCAGAATAAAAACAGCTAATGCTAATGCTACACAGTAATTACACGATGGATACAACAGATCGAAGAGTTAGCTTGTTATTTACCAAACGGCAACGTCCGTCGTTGAGGCCCTGGAGCACGTCAAACTCCAGGTCAGATCCAGGACGTAGGACTCAGCACGACGCACCGTCAGGACGATAAAAGGTTTATTCAGAGTTTGTGTATCGCTGTTTACCGGAGCACACGGCGCATGCACACTATCTCCGCTCTAGGCTTCAGCACGGGTTGGGCGGGGGAGGCAGCCTGCTCTCTGTTCGGGGGGGTCAGATCTCAGAGTGAGCCGTTTGCTTTTACAAGGAGGGGGGCCAGTCCAAGAAATGGGTGTTTTTTGTAAACTGTTATGTCATGGATATTACACAACGCAAAAAATTATCAACAAAGCCCTTAGAATAGACTGTGTGAAGGGGAAAAGAGCAGAATATGGGACCTTTAAGCTTCAAACTGCATTGAATGAGTGATAAAAACAGAAACAAATGTTACAGTGAGAGCATTTATGATTTTTCTTCTCTAATTTGTGATAAAGGTTCTCTTTTAGCACTTGTTATGTGTTATAAGTTATTTACGAGCATTTATCACATGATTATTGAAAAACATACATTTAAGCAGCTCATTAATGTTCTGTACGTGTGGTTTATTATCACATACATGTTGTTGGTTATTCATTTATTATCATTTATGAGGGATTAAAAGTGCATAAACCCTTTAAACCATGTTATATTGTTGTTCCCTTGTAAAAAAAAACATATACCTAAAGTGACATTTTGCTTCTTTCACGTTTGTTTCATTAATCTTGTTTATGAGATTGTCTTGCTCCGAGCCTCAGAAACAAGCCGTTTAAATTTTCCTAGGACACGAATCAGAAACCCTGAAGTCTCTTGTGGAGTTTTTAAATTCGTAAATCGTCACAGATCTGAGCATTACTGCAGCCAAATAATAATATAATGTGCGCTGCAAATGGATTGTTGTGGCAGTCACGTTGCCCAATTGTGTCATTAATTCATTTATTTGGTGGTTCGCTCTCAGTACTGGGCTAAATACTGTGTTTTCCAAATGTTTAATGATAGAAAATGTGAAGTACTAACGCAACGTGACCAAAAGCATGTTTAAAAGCCACAATTACGCCACTTTAATGTCAACGTTCAGGTATGTTTTTGATGAAGAAACATAAAAACGCAGTAAAACGTGTAATGTCTTGTGTTTTTTCGCCCCGTTCAGTCGGACCTTGAAGCCTGTTTCTGTTCCTCTTCAGCGCAGACATTTAACCTCATTTCTCGGCTTTCATTGACCTGTATTTACCCGGCACAGTCGCTCTTTCATCTCACACTCTTCACATGTTCAAGGCCGCGGCAATTTTCACCCAAAAAAACCTCCGGGGCATTTATTCCTGTCGACATTAAAGTGTGGACATTCAATTCATATGAGCAACGACTTTTCTGGCATTTTAAATTTCCCGTAATCTAATAAAAGTTTTTCATGTTGTTATTAGCCCTTAAACATGTTCTTGAGTGCCTTAAATCAGCCACCTCATGTTCTGAAACAACAAAATAATGTTTCTTATTCATTAAAATTAAATTATTTCATCAGTCTTGTATGAAATGACACTTACTCCACAACACAGAGTTAGTTATCCGTCAACAAACGCTATAAAGAAAGAGTTTTCCGATGATTTAAGGACTAAAAACAGAAGAATTCTCTGATAAGTGACGTAGATGATCTGAAAATACGTCCCGGATCGAGGGAGTTCATCAGGAAGTGTGTTTGACGCTCGGAGGGAGAGGATTTTCCAATAAACATTCCTCAAAACAGCGTGAATGCAGCTGAATGCTACTCCAGGTGTGTTTTTGATGATAGAACATTGTTAGAACATGGTTTAAAAGCTAAAAAAAAAAAGTCACTGTAGCAGAAAATGTGTCCTTTAAAAGTAAAATTTATGAAATGTTATGGACCATCACTTTTTTTTTTTTTTTGCAGATTTGTTTGTTTATTTTTGGTTCATATATTTAAATGATATGCTTACTTTACAGCATAAAAAGAGTAGTAGTGTAGTGTCTCGCCTTAAATAAATGAAATAAAAACAAAAAATGAATAGGACAGATCACGTGTGTCCCTGATTGGATAATCCACCTGTCAATCACTGAACTCAAACACAGCATCCTCCAGACTCCAGCTTTACTCTGAGGTCTATTTACAAAAGAACATCTAGACAGGATTGAAATTCTGATTTTCCTCTGAGCAGAGCTTGTTCACATTTATGATTAGAGTAAATCAGAGTCCAAAACCACAGAGTCTCAGCTTCACCAAGAGTCCAAACGGTTCAGACACAGCTTCAGGTTGAATTGAGGCAAAGTTTTGTCAGACTTTATTAAAAACCTGCCAGAATGAGAAAAGGGATTCATGAATGACCAGTGTTTTTTTTTATTTTCTTATCAATGATTGGTTAATGTTTACTTTTTTTTCTTTTTTATTTGTCAAGCCTTCTCATAGACCCTTTAAAAGTCTGTGAATGGACGCAAAAGTAAAATACAACACAATGAGAAACTGGGATTAAACGTCAGAATATCACAAAATATTAACAAATTCTGATGATTTAGTGTCAGTAAAAGCCTCAGACACATGTGAGTGACATCAGAGCTGCTTTAAACACATTTATTATTGTATTTTACATCATGTTTGAGGAAATTATGATAAACTCTTTGCATTTTTGATGAAGGAACAATCCAGATTTATGGGTTTTACTGCAAAAATACTCACAGAAATGTTGAGCCCACAATCATTTTTCATTTTATCTAGAGATATATTAGATACTATTCCATAAATTAGATTATTTTCAAGCTAAAATACTATTTTAAGGCTAGAAAACTATATTTTGTCCATGGTTTGTTATAGAAAATCAAACTAACTGACCTTTCTACCCTGGAACTCAAATGTGTCACTTTTTTCCAACACAAACACATAAAACCAGTAGAATTTAGATCTAATGTGAGAGAATCATTGAAAAATTTACAGTCAACAGCCTCCGTTCTGGAATTTCGACGACGTCACATTTTAAAGCTTCTGTAAAGCGTTACAGAGACGTTTGCTCAGGACTCTGCAGTATCTGTCATAAAAGACAAAAAACTCAGGCAACATTCAGTGAAACGCCGCTGTTTTCGCGGCGTGTTGACGTGTTTTCCGCGCCCTCCTCCCGTCGCGAGCGCCGCCTCTCGCCTCCAGACCGGTCCGAACTGCCCTGGCCGTTCCCGCTGCATCAAACGGTATTTTTAATCAAGCGGCGGTCGGAAGCCGTTGCGCAAACATTCTAAAGTAGCTTAGGTCAACACTGGCGCTGGTCCTCAGCGGCGGAGGAATGCTCGCTCACAGGGGCCCTTTGTGCCGCGTGCTGCCTGTTTTCCCTCCAGCCTCTGAGGCGGAGGACGCACGGGTTTGAGCGTGAAAGGCACATATTTGGAGGGAAGGCCAGACGCTGCAGGTGAACGGGACAAAATGTTGAACTGAAGGGTGTCAGTTTGAAGCTTCTCCTGTGGTTTGCTCATATAAATGTAAGAAAAAATTGTGTTTTCATCATGTCATGTTTTCATGTAGAAATAAGGCATTCTATGTGTAAAAATGGCCAAAATTGCACATATTTGGGGCAGTTTAAAACCAGTTGCTAGATTTTTATTAATATATTCCTTTTTATCCACATCTGATACAAGGACACTATCAGCTGCTGGACGTGTTCAATATGAAAAGAAAGCTGTGACCCACTTATTTTCAGTCAAATCAAACATTCTGGGATGAATTAGAGTCAGTTTCTACTCCAATTATTACATTAATTACACTAAAATAAAATAAACTTTAATAGGACTTTAATATGGATTCCGCCTGGACTTTTTATTTTATTAAAGTCTCTAAAAGGGCCACAAATCAATCGCGAAACGTTAAAAAAAGCTGCATTTATCTGATGTTTTAAGCGCACATTCAGTCTCATTGCCTTAAAGGTCCCATATTCTGCTCTTTTCCCCTTCACACAGTCTATTCTAAGGGCTTTGTTGATACATTTTCTCGTTGTGTAATATCCATAACATAACAGTTTCCAAAAAACACCCATTTCTTGGACTGGCCCCCCTCCTTGTAAAAGCAAATGGCTCACTCTGAGATCTGACCCCCCCGAACAGAGAGCAGGCTGCCTCCCCCGCCCAACCCGCGCACCTCCCCCGCCCAACCCGTGCCGAAGCCTAGAGTGGAGATGGTGCATGCGCCGTGTGTTCCGGTAAACAGCGATACACAAACACTGAATAAACCTTTTCTCGTCCTGACGGTGCGTCGTGCTGAGTCCTACGTCCTGGATCTGACCTGGAGTTTGACGTGCTCCAGGGCCTCGACGACGGACGTGCCGTTTGGTAAATAACAAGCTAACTCTTCTATCTGTCGTATCCATCGTGTAATTACTGTGTAGCATTAGCATTAGCTGTGTTTATTCTGCGGCTGCGCGCTTCCTGGAGGCGTGGCTTAAACACCGCGTCATCCTGGTGAAGCCGCGTCATCTTAGTGAGGAGCCCCCGTCTGCTGCTCAGCCGAGGGGGACGGAAAAGACAGTTCTCTAGAGAAAACATGAGGGAATCAATCAAAAAACCACTTTGGGCACAACATACGAGGCCCAAATAGCACTGGAGGAAGGTTAAAACCTCTGAAAAGTCAATTTTGCATGTTATGGGACCTTTAATATCAGGTCTGTATTGTACCAAATGTTAGTTATTTAGGTTGGAATTGTAGAAAATCTGAAATGTGCTGTAAATAGTTCTTATCAGGACAATGTGGGCCAGTTCACCAGGAAGACTAAGGGCCAAGAAAAATTGGTCTGAGGGCCACATTTGCCCCCCGGGCCTGAGTTTGGACATGCCTGCTCTAAAACAAATTTTTTGTTAAATTAGCTTCAGCTTTGAAAGAGGAATTGTTAAAACCAACAAAAGCCAAAACTAGTGTCAATCAGACAAAATCTAAAGACACAGCTTCACTTCTTCATAGATTTAACACAGAAAATGTAGGCGGACTTTAAAGTCTGATGCTCCTCTGAACAGAGTTTGTTTCAAGTGGAATCAGAGTAAATCAGACACAAAACTCCAGAGTCTGAGCTTCACAAAGAGTCAGACAATAGTTTGAGCTTCACAGGGTTCAAGAACAGCTTCAGTTTGAAACGAGGCTCATTTTAGTCACACGTTTGAGGAAAAACAGGTCAGAGCAGCGTGTATTTAAGCAGAAAAATTGACAGAAGCAGATTTTAATTTCTTAGTTCGTTTTGTACACATATTGAATTTTTGATTTCTTATTTAGTTTTTGAGTAAACTAGAGTCTACTGAAAATGTGCCTAAAAATTCAAATTTCACCAATTTTTTGTTTTGTTTGAACTGTAATAAATCAGTTTTAGAATTAGATCTGAACAAATCCTTCTGTACATTTTGTCAAAATCTTGAGTCCAGATTGTACAGTTTGGTGTAGGATCTACACCAAATGTGCTGCAAATGTCCTGCTCCGGCTCTGGTCATCCTTGAAAAAGAGGTTTCGGTGTCAGTGGGTTTTGAGTAAATAACGATAAACAAATAACTAAACCACACATAACCTTCTCTCAGTCAGGCATTCCCTCATCAGTATTTGGTGTTAGCGCTCCATCTCCTAGCAGCAGACGCAATTAGCATGGGAAACAAAAGACCTCCAAATCTGTACCTTTAACGTCATAAAACGGAGAAATTTGGCTAGCTTTTGTTTATTTCCCTGTGGTAATTCCCTCTGCTGCCAAAATCCGGATGAAAGAACGCCTGACCGAGAGAAAGTAATGTGGCTTTTTACATTATTTTAAGTTCTAAAACATGATGCCAAATAGTCCAATGAGGTTAGTTTCTGAAAATGTGTTTGAAATGTCCTTTTTTTTCAGATCAGAGTTTGTTTCGTTTGAATAAAATCACTAATAAACATGAGAAGCAAAGGTAAAAGTCACAATACAAATAACGCAGAATATGTGACTGAATTTCTAGCTGAGTTGTAATGTCTTGATTTGAGGATATTAATCTGAGTTTCAGAGGTTTTGACTCGTTAAGATCAGTGGAGACGATTTATTTGATGGAACTAGATTATTTTACTTGTTTCAAACCGTTTCTGACTTGTTTCAATACATTATTTCTTACTTCAATCCAAATTATCTGTCACTGGGTTAAGATCATTTTACTGACCCCACTGACAAATGTATTTTCTTATTTAAAGCAAAATTATGGTCTGATCATCAGAAATACCTTGAAACCAGTGAAATATTCTGCATCACATCAACAATTAAACCTCACTGAGTCAAAAGGACTCAAATCCAGATCAAAATGATAAATTCAAACCATTTTAAGCTTGGATAGATTTACATTTTAGATAATTTGGATTGAAGTAAGAAATAATGTACTGAAACAAGTCAGAAACGGTTTGAAACAAGTAAAATAATCTAGTTCCATCAAATAAATCGTCTCCACTGATCTTAACGAGTCTAAACCTCTGAAATTCAGATTAATATCCTCAAACCAAGACATTTTAACTCAGATAGAATCTCATTTTTGCAGTGTTTAAATTCTTTCTTCCCAAACCCTGAGCTCGTCTTTAAGTTTGAGTCGTTCGATTGATGCCGATTGGACGGCGGTCATCGCTCGAGCGCCAACAGAGCTGCTTTTCCGTTCTCAGACGGTTGCGCTCGTCCAGACGGCAGATTCTCTCCGACACGAGCGCTCCGGCCCTGGTATGTTAATGCGTTTGTCTGATTCTAAAAACAGGAATCCTCGGCATTTTTATTTGGTGCACTGCGCTCGGATCCAGTAACAAGATCGATGTTTTTGTCAGTGTGTTGCTTCGGATTTCAACCCCCAACCCCAGAGTTCTTCCACAGTGCGCTGCATTTGTTCAAGCACTTAAATGTTTCCGAGCGTCTAAAGTAGGACGCATGTCACGCAAAATGGACTTTTTTGAGCTTTTAACCACGTTGTAACATTGTTTTTTAATCAAAAACCTTGTGTTTCGATTCGTTCCGATTTGTGTAGTTTATCAGTTTTACGAGGTCATGTTCTCTGCTCCTTCTTTGAGGCTCAGAAAACACTCAGTTTCAAATTTCCCGGCATCAATGTGTAGCTGCATCGTACATCAAACTGTTCATCGTGATGGGCCTGATTGTAATTTTTCGGACAAACATTGCGATTCGATTTGTTGGATCTTAATGTGCTTTAATGTACCTTTGCAAATTTCCGCAGGGCATTAAAAAGCATAACATTACTTTGGCCAAAAATAAGGCCTTAAAATGCATTAAATTCAATCCCCTCAGACATTAAATCTAAAACTATTACATGAATCCATCAGAACAATAAATTATGTCTGCATCAAAGAAATACGCAGATCTCCTGTGCTGTTTTTAAGTCCAGGAAGTAAAGATGTTTTGCGTGATAAGGGCCGTTTAAATGCAAATGAGCGCAGAATTCGTGCTTGTTCTCCATCTCCTTTAAAGGGCACGTAATAGTTAATAGTTGTATTGTTAGTGGCCTTTAAACATTGCTCGCAAGTGCCTTTTTTAGACACGAGCTCATCTGGATTCACTGTTAACATTCACTACTTATACATCTACTGGCGGCAGAATTACCATTAAAACAATTACCATTAAAACAAAAACAAAAGCTAGCCATTAAAGTAAAACCACAAATTTGTACAAACCCACAGTTAAGATCATTATAATAAAACTTTTTTTTTTTTTTCCCCCAGTTTGACCATTTATTCGGTTAAAATGTCACTACCTGGTTATAAATCATGACATCACAGACATCACACAAGGAAATTATGCAACTGTTACCTAGCAACCATGTTGTATACTGGGCCAAAATGTCACTGAATAATTGTTTGACAAATAATAATTGCCAACAGCTTTATTTTGTTGAATTAATGTTTTAAGTGATAGGAAAATGTGTTTCTTGTGTGTTTATTGTCCCAAACTTTTGAAAGGAAACGTGTGATATCATCCATTTTCAACATATTTTTCAACTTTTCTTCACTATTGGCGTACAACGATAATTTAAATACTTTTTTTTTTTTTTTTTTGGAAAGATCATTCTATCTTCTTCTAATAATCTCATAGATTAAATATTATTCCAGCAAATAAAGTAAAAACCTATTAAAACTTAAAAATTATAAAAACTTGTCACACTTTAAGCAACCTCTCCAGGGCGATGACTTTAAAACAGCACAGAAGACCTTTGGCGTCAAATTACTGAGTTACAAGTTGTTGTTGAGGTTTAACTGGAGAGGACCTTGTAAACTGTCTCTGTCCTCGTCTGTTTGTCTCTGTGTCAGTCTGTCTGTCTCTGTCCTCGTCTGTCTTTATCTGTGGCCCTCACTTTCTGACCTCTACTCCCCAGTCCTGTTTATCCACCATGTTTCTGAGATAAAGTATTATGCTCAGTGAAAGTTCGTCCACGTCTGAGAACGAAACAAATTTAAACTATCAGGATCTAGAATTTAGCTCGTTTGACTTCACAGACTATAAAGCACAAACCAGCATTAATGAAATTGATCCTGATAATATCTTCTATATAAATTACAGCAAAAATTGTACATATCATACAGACACCACATTTAATGACAAAATCAGTATCTCAGGCAAACTATCTGCTAGAGCTTATACTCTAACTTTGAAAATATTAAAAACTATATTAATCAACTTAAACAAACTTTTAGCATAATAGCAATCTCAGAAACATGGATAAATGTTGACAAAGAGGTTGATTTTAATTTAAAAGGTTATGAAATGTTCAGTACAAATAGGGAACACAAGAAAGGAGGGGTGTTGATTTATATATTAATAAACATTTGGAATGTAAACATATCGAAGGTATGTGTATAGCTGTTGAAGAAGTATTTGAATGTGTAACTGTAGAAATTAAAATGCAAAAAAGAAAAAACATTATTGTAAGCTGCATTTATAGGGCTCCAGGTTCTGATATGCAAGTATTTAAGGAGTGGATGGAAAAATTATTTTCTACTAAGACCAAAAAGATGTTTTAATATGTGGTGACTACAATATAGATTTACTGAATGCAAAAAAACACAAATTTACTGAAGAATTTGTTGATACAATGTTTAGCATGAACCTTTTTCCATTAATCACAAGACCGACAAGAATAACAACATATAGTGCTACCTTGATTGACAATATATTTTCAAACATTCTGGATAGTAACCTTACTAGTGGCCTTTTACTAAATGATATTAGTGATCATCTTCCTATTTTCATGGTCTACAATATTGACCTAAAAACAATCAAGGACAGACATTTTTTCTGCAATAGTAGAGTGGAAACAGAACAGTCAACAATAAACCTTAAGAATGAATTAGCTTCTCAAAGTTGGGAAACTGTCTATGCAGAGTCTGATGTAAATGCAGCTTACAACACCTTCTTAGATATATTCAACAAACTGTATGACAAGAACTGTCCAATTAAAAAATGCAGAAGAAAAAATATTTATACAAATTATTTCTTAAAAACAGAACAACTGAAGCTGAACAAAAGTATAAGAAATACAAAAATAAATTAACCAGTATTATGAGAAAATGTGAAAAAGACTACTACAATAATCTCCTTTGCAAAAATAAAAACAATATACAGGGAATGTGGAAAGTTTTAAATAATATCATTAGGACTGGTTCAAACAGTTCATGCTATCCCGAGTA
Organism: Rhinogobius similis; assembly: GCA_019453435.1. NCBI lineage: Eukaryota > Metazoa > Chordata > Actinopteri > Gobiiformes > Gobiidae > Rhinogobius > Rhinogobius similis. The sequence goes on along the minus strand of CM033620.1, from coordinate 11,655,282 downwards.
TTTTGTGGAGAACAACAATATTTTAAGGGAGAAAGGAAAAATTGTAGAGGCTTTTAATAATTTCTTTGTAAAGGTGGGGCCCAACTTAGCTGAAAAAATTCCGTCATGCAGCAAGCCATTGGAAAATGTAATTGATATAAACTCACATTCAATGTTTCTTACACCTGTTGATGAGAGGGAGGTCCTGAATACCATTAGAACATGTAGTAATAAGACGTCAAGAGATGTAAACGAGATAAATATGAGATTGGTAAAGAATGTTGCAGAAGAAATTATAAAACCACTCACACATATAAGCAATTTATCTTTTCAGAGTGGACAATTTCCATCCAAAATGAAAATAGCTAAAGTCATCCCACTCTTCAAATCAGGAGACAAACACTGTTTCTCAAACTACCGGCCTATTTCCCTTTTACCACAGTTCTCAAAAATTTTAGAAAAACTGTTTGATAAAAGACTACAAAACTTCATTGAAAAACACAATTTATTATCTGACAGTCAATATGGTTTTAGGCGTAACAGATCAACTTCACTTGCCCTGATAGATCTAGTAGAAGAAATAACTACCTGCATTGAAAAGAAGAAATTCATTATTGGAATTTTCATCGACTTACAGAAAGCATTTGACACGATTGATCACAACATCTTAATACAAAAACTGGACAATTACGGTATCAGGGGAATACCACAAAACTGGTTGAAGAGCTATTTGGGAGACAGGCAACAGTTTGTACAAGTTGACCAATGTAGATCTGGGTGTCAAACCATTACATGTGGTGTCCCTCAGGGGTCAATATTGGGGCCCACACTTTTTATAATGTATATAAATGAACTGTGCAGAATATCCAAAATTATGAAGTTTGTACTCTTTGCAGATGACACAAATATAATTACTTCAGGGGAGAATCTGGAACAACTTTTGGAACTAATAACTCATGAGTTTAAAAAATTACAAAACTGGTTCAATGTAAATAAATTATCACTAAATTTGAAGAAGACAAAACTTATGCTATTTGGAAACCGTAAAACTGAAATACCAGTGCAATTAAACATTGATGGCTCAATTATTGAAAGAGTTTCACAAAATGTGTTCTTGGGAGTAGTTCTAGATGAGAAGATTTCATGGAAACCTCACATAAGTTATTTACGTTCCAAAGTTGCTAAATGTGTAGGTGTCATGAAGAGATGTAGTTATGTACTCAATCAAAATGTGTTACTTTTACTGTATCAATCTTTCATAATGTCATATCTGAATTATTGTTTAGAAGTTTGGGGAAACTGTTATAAGACAAATCTGTTGCCTCTGATTACTCTCCAAAAAAAAGCAATTAGAATTGTCCACAGAGTCCCCTACAATGGTCATACTAATCAACTTTTTCTTAAAAATTGTGAATTAAAATTACATGATTTAGTCAATTACAAAACAGCTCAAATTATGTTTAAGGCATCAAAATCCTCTCTTCCAGTCAGTATTCAAAATGTATTCTCAGGACGAGATGCTCATCACAAATTTAATCTTAGAGGTAGCGATAAATTTTATCAACCACAGGTCAGAACTACTTTAAAATCAATGTGTATTTCAGTGCGGGGGGTTATTTTGTGGAATGGGTTAGCGGAGGAAATGCAAAATTGTTTAAATCTTGTCCAGTTTAAACGAATGTTTAAAAAAGAAACGATGGAAAAGTATCAGGAAGAGAGTGAATGATGCCTTCAGCAGTGAGTGTGTAGATGAGGAGGGGGGAGGTAGAGGTTAGAGAGTGTCTGGGCCTATCCTTGTGTTGTTGTGTGTTGTTATATGTTATATGTTATATGTAGTCTTGATGTATAATAAATGTTGTATGTTGCATGTTCTATCTATTATACAATAATATTGTTGTAATAATATGTAGGTGGAGTTGAGTGGGGGGTCGGACTTCTAAAAAGCGAAAGCTTCCACCATCCCCCTTTCAAACCAGGCAATTGTATGCGATTGATGTGAATTTGTGTTGTAAACTGCAAGCAGGTTTGAAATAAAACAACTTATTATTAAACAGGATTACAGAAACAAATGTGTATTTCAGCTCCAGGTGTGTTTTTGATGAGGGAACAATGCAATAAAACATATAAAGCTCAAAAAATGCACGCTTTAGCTTCACACTTGTTGGTGTATCAGTATTTGGTGTTAGCGCTGCATCTACTGGCAGCAGAGGCAATTAACATGGGAAATAAACAAAAGCTAGCTTGCCCCGATGTGCTAATGTAAGCGCGTCAAACGAGTCAGTGATGATTTATCGACTTTAAAGGTCCCATATTCTGCTATTTTCCCCTTCACACAGTCTATTCTAAGGGCTTTGTTGATAAATGTTTGCGTTGTGTAATATCCATAACATAACAGTTTACAAAAAACACCCATTTCTTGGACTGGCCCCCCTCCTGCAAAAGCAAACGGCTCACTCTGAGATCTGACCCCCCCGAACAGAGAGCAGGCTGCCTCCCCCGCCCAACCCGCGCGCCTCCCCCGCCCAACCTGTGCCGAAGCCTAGAGCGGAGATGGTGCATGCGCCGTGTGCTCCGGTAAACAGCGATACACAAACTCTGAATAAACATTTTCTCGTCCTGACGGTGCGTCGTGCTGAGTCCTACATCCTACATCCTACAGCCACAAAACTGAGAAATTTGGCTAGCTTTTGTTTATTTATGGTAATTCCCTCTGCTGCCAAAATCCTGATGAAAGAACGCCTGACTGAGAGAAAGTAAGTGAGTTTTTACATTATTTTCACTTCACACTTGTTGGTGAATGTGCGTTTTAATCCTTTGAAGGGTGAAAGGGCCGATCGAGCCAAACCTGAGGAATCCATTATCCATGAAACCGAGCACGATGAAACCAGCCGGGCTCCTGAGCATCAAACCAGTCTGTTTTTCTTCTCGAAATGACCAGCGGGCTCTGGCCTTTTCAGATGTAACTCGAGCTGAAGGCAAAAATGGAAAAGGTTGTAATGGACGTTTATGGATATTTATGTTCTGAAAAAGAGGATGTTCTTTCATGACAAATAAGGGATAAATACACATGAGACTCCGCGCCTCTCCTCGCTGCAGACGTTAATCATGAACACATTAAATCAAGTCCATAAAACTGCTGAAAAATCTACGCTGTAAAACACCACAAACTGCTGAATTTGAAATCTTTTGACTCTTACTGCAGGTTCGTCTTCACATTTCACGAAAACATGATTATATTTAAGATTTTACTAAATGTTTTCCCCGTTTGTCCCCAGTTTGACAGTTGTTGTAAAGTTTATAGTCACTTCCTGGTTGAACGTGAGCACAAACAAGGTAATTCCACTGTGACTGTTTTACTAATTATGACTTAGTTTGACGCGGGGCACCTGAGGGGAAAAAAAGAAAGTGAATTAAAGTTTGGCCTCTGTGAAGTTGCAGTTTGCGATGACAATTCTGAAAAATAAAAGTTTAAAATGACAGGCAGTAGCAGAGTTCAAAAACGTAATGTCTCTGTGATGTCATCAAAAAGCGACGTACCATTGAAAACAGAGACAATTTACAGCAACAGACACATTTTTCTGACCGTTTAAACCATCATTCAACAAAATAAAGGTGTTATCAGGTTTTATTTATGGTCAATTCCTAACTATTGTGTAACATATATGGATTTTGGCCCCTGGTTACGATCTGGTTGCTATGGTAAGGGTTGCGGAATTACGCCATAGACATATAAATAAGTAGAGGCGGCGTTCAATGCTCATGCTAGTCCCGTATGGTTTGAAGGACTCCGGTGGCAGTTTAATGTATTTACACTATAGCCGCATTAGCATTAGCCTGCTAAACACGCAAGCTATGAATAAACCAGAGATTATCAGATGGAACCAACCCATCGACGTTTACGAGAGGTCAAAGCCTTGTTAAAAGTCATTGTGGAGTGTGTAATCGTTTGGGTATTTTATTTTAGATAATAATTGGCATAAAACTGCTTTCTAAGATAAAGGCTAACTCACTGTGAAGCAGAACTAAAAAACTTCAGCGACAGAGCTCCCCCTGCAGGTCTCTTGTGAAAATACACTGCACTAAGTCTGAGAAGCATCTGCAGCAAAGTGGTTGCGTCTGAGCAACGAGGAGAGATACAATTTTGCATCTATGAATGTCAAATTATCTTTACCTCTGTCACATCTGCTGCTCATGTTCAACCAGGAAATACATTATAAACGTTACAAAAACTGGGGACAAATGGGCAAAATGTTGAGTCAAATCTTAAATACGATCACGTTCCGTACGTTTTAGTGAAATGTGTCGTCCAGCACCTTGATTTTCAACCAGTGACGGGGAACACTAGTGCGCCCTGACGTTTTGTAAGGTGTGTCTTGAAAAATTATCCAATGTGAGTCAATATGGAACAGTCTTCCTTTGAACATTAGAACAGCACAATCTTTGAATATTTTTAAGACTTTGTTGAAAACCCATTTGTTTGCACAGGCTTTTAACACAAGCTGAGCAGAACATTATATTGCATTATTTTATTTCAGCTTGTCTCATGCTCATGCTCTGCTTTGTCTTATTGTATTTTATATTGTGTCTGGACAGCACTTTGGGCCATTGTTGTTGTTTTAAATGTGCTTTATAAATAAATTTGACTTGACTTAACTTGAATAAATGCGAATGTAATTGACTGATTTGACATTCTGGAGTGTAACTACTTCATCAAACAAGAGCGCATCACTATTGTCACATTTAAAGGTCCCATATTCTGCTCTTTCCCCCTTTACACAATCTATTCTAAGGGCTTTGTTGATACATTTTCTCGTTGTGTAATATCCATAACATAACAGTTTCCAAAAAACACCCATTTCTTGGACTGGCCCCCCTCCTTGCAAAAGCAAACGGCTCACTCTGAGATCTGACCCCCCCGAACAGAGAGCAGGCGGCCTCCCCCTCCCAACCCGCGCGCCTCCCCCGCCCAACCCGTGACGAAGCCTAGAGCGGAGATAGTGCGCATGTGCCGTGTGCTCCGGTAAACAGCGATACACAAACACTGAATAAACATTTTCGTCCTGACGGTGCGTCGTGCTGAGTCCTACGTCCTGGATCTGACCTGGAGTTTGACGTGCTCCAGGGCCTCGACGACGGACGTGCCGTTTGGTAAATAACAAGCTAACTCTTCTATCTGTCGTATCCATCGTGTAATTACTGTGTAGCATTAGCATTAGCTGTTTTTATCTCTGCGGCTCTTGCGGCTTCCTGGAGGCGTGGCTTAAACACCGCGTCATCTTAGTGAGGAGCCCCCGTCTGCTGCTCAGCCGAGGGGGACGGAAAAGACAGTTCTCTAGTGAAAACATGAGGGAATCAATCAAAAAACCACTTTGGGCACAACATACGAGGCCCAAATAGCACTGGAGGAAGGTTAAAACCTCTGAAAAGTCCATTTTGCATTTTATGGGACCTTTAAAGAACTAGACGAGGGCACAGACATTTCTTGCCTCATTATATACTGTACTTTTTTCACTAAATGCTCTGATTTGGTCATGTTTTAACAATAGTTGGTGTTCCGTGGGATCTTTCAAACCCAAAAACTGTGCCGCGACTCAGACAAGCTTGAAAAACACTGCTCTGGCACACTTTACGCAAACGACTGTGACCTCGAAATAGCCCCGCCCACACCGCTCTGGGCCAATCGCAGCGCTTCCCTCTGCTCCAAAGGGCTCGTTATGCGCGGCCGACACCTCGGACAGGTCAGTAGTGTTACAGGTGGCACGAGCACAGGCGCCCATTCACCCACGGCTGCTGCGTTCACGGCGTTTACGGGCACTTTGCAGCAGTTCACAGCAGTCACAGGAGGCTCCGCCGCAGCTCGCCGAGAGCGGAAAACACAACAAACTCCACATGCGAGCCGCGAAATTAGATTATAATTGTACACAGGCGTCTTTAGATGGAGTCTGCACGCATTTACAAAACTATTCTTAGTTCTGGCCCTCGTGCAGAGCGCTAAACGCCGCTGCGCTCGCGTGACATTTGTAATTTGTTTGTCCCGCGAGTGTGGACTGATTTGGGGAGGCGAGCGGCCTGTTATGCTGCTCCCACAGCTTGGAAAATGTTTTAAACTGAACTGAAACATTGTGGGTTTGGTGTCTTTGATGGGCTTTTTGCTCAATTTTTAAAAAATAGAGCGAAAGAGTCATGTTTTCAACTTTTTCAATGTTTTTCTTTGTAAAATAGTGTAAATAAATAAATAAATCTTTACTCTAGACTTGATTTAGTCTTGGGTTTGTGTTGGTTTAGTTTGTAATAACCCTATTTTTTTCGTCTTGCATTTCTGTTGGTTTTGTGTTGGTTTCTTTCAGATTAGTCCTATTTTTTTTTTCTTTCTTGGTTTTGTGCTGGTTTAGTTTGGATTAATCCTATTTTTTAGTCTTGGTTTTGTGCTGGTTTAGTTTGGATTAATCCTGAGGGAAACCCATATGCAAACTATAATACGTCCAATGCCCCAAGATTGTGCTCACGTGGAATATGATCTGGTCGGATTGTTTTGTGTTTGGACAGGGAAGGGTTAATTCTGGTTGTAGTTTCAAAAAGAAGTGCTACAATGAAATCAAGATATACAATTAGATAAATCAGAAATTGTGAAAATGTGAACTGAACAACACCATTTATTTATTCAAAAGTTTGTCAAAGTCTCGTCAGGTTCTCGTGGATCCAGTATTTCATCAGGAAGGATTTGTGTCTCATCCAGTCCTCCACAGTCTGTGAATCTAACCGGGAACCTTCTTGTTGTGAGGCGTGGCTGCAGGTCAGTGATTCATTATTCTTGTCCTGGTTTAGTTCCATTAGTATCTTCAGTATCTAGATCATTAATTATCACGTAATCAAACTGGGTATTGCTCAGCTACATTTACTTGAAACTGAACATGCTTTCAGCTTCAATACTTCTACTTGAGAAAACCATTTTGGTTCTTTGTCCCAGTTTTTCCTAAAGCTTTATGTTGACAATATTGTGTTTCCTGCAACTATTCTTCAGACACTGTATGATTTAGCTTTTCTAATGTTTTGTCTTTCCAATTACATTCATTCCAAATTATAAATCAGCAGTTATGTCCCGACAGTTACAGTTACGCTTACTTGAGTTTTCTTTCACCGTTACTTTTTGAATTCTACTGTAACTTCTACTTCAGTAATATTGTTTTTTTTTTAAGTCCTGTTGCTCTTACACTGCAAAAATGAATTTCTATCTGAGTTAAAATGTGTTGATTTGAGGATATTAATGTGAATTTCAGAGGTTTTGACTCGTTAAGATCAGTGGAGACGATTTATTTGATGGAACTAGATTATTTTACTTGTTTCAAACCGTTTGTGACTTGTTTCAATACATTATTTCTTATTTCAATCCAAATTATCTGTCAGTGGGTTAAGATCATTTTACTTACCCAGTGATTATGGTCTGATCATCAGAAATACCTTGAAAACAGTGAAATATTCGGAATCCCAACAGCAATTAAATCTCACGGAATCAAAACAAATCAAATCCAGATCAAAATGATAAATTCAAGCCATTTTAATCTTGGATAGATTTACATTTTAGATCATTTGGATTGAAGTAAGAAATAATGTATTGAAACAAGTCAGAAACAGTTTGAAACAAGTAAAATAATCTAGTTCCATCAAATAAATCGTCTCCACTGATCTTAAACCTCTGAAATTCAGATTAATATCCTAAAATCTCAGCTAGAAGTTCATTTTTGCAGTGCACCTAAGTACAAAACCCAATAAACCCAAATATCTTGACCTAATCTTCCCTGCATTAATATTTCTGCTTGGTTTGCAATCAAAAACGTGCAAACCCTCTTCAAAAGGTGGAGGCCCGTGTCCTTGAGCTGTCAGTACAACTCTCTGCGGTTTCATGTCGTCTCCTCCCAGGCCTTTTCACTCCTCTTTTCCAGTAACCTGAGGAAATGCCAGCGCTGGGCCGTCCCGCTCAGACGCCACACTGGGCCGGCCCTGGGTTTAACACCGCGGCGTCCACTGCACCGAAAAAGAAAAGCCCCTCGAACAGAAGGTCCTCCACCTGCAACAACACAGAGCACAGGCACGAAAGCCACGCATGCCAACGAACAGGGCAACAAGACGAGGGGGAGAGAGGGGGGAGAGGGAGAGGGGGAGAGAGGGAGAGAGAGGGAGAGGGGAGGAGAGGGGAGAGGAGGAGAGGAGAAAGAGAAACATACACACAGAGCACAGGCACGAAAGCCACGCACGCCAACGTACAGGGCAACAAGACAAGGGGGAGAGAGGGGGGAGAGAGGGGGGAGAGAGGGGAGGGAGAGAGAGGAGGAGAGGAGGGAGGAGGAGAGAGGGGGAGAGGAGAGGGGAGAGGGGGAGGAGGAGAGGAGAAAGAGAAACATACACACAGAGACACACTAACGTACAGGGCAACAACACGAGGGGGAGAGAGAGGGGAGGAGGGAGAGAGAGGAGAGGGGAGGAGGAGAAAGAGAAACATACACACAGAGACACGCTAACGTACAGGGCAACAACACGAGGGGGAGAGAGGGGGAGAGAGGGGGAGAGAGGGGAGGGAGAGAGGGGGAGAGGAGAGAGGGGAGAGGGGGAGGGAGGGAGAGAGGAGGAGAAAGAGAAACATACACACAGAGACACGCTAACGTACAGGGCAACAAGACGAGGAGGAGAGAGGTGGGAGAGAGGGGGAGGAGAGAGGGGAGGAGGGAGAGAGAGAAACATACACACAGAGACACGCCAATGTACAGGGCAACAAGACGAGAGAGGGGAGAGAGGGGGGAGAGAGGAGAGGAGAGAGAGAGGGAGAAGCAGAAGAGGAGAAGGAGAAATGTACACACAGAGGCACGCTAAGGTACAAGGCAACAACACGAGTCTGAGGGGAGAGAGGGAGAGGGGGAGAGAGGGAGAGGAGAGGAGAGGAGAAAGAGAAACATACACACAGAGACACGCTAACGTACAGGGAGGAGGGGAGAGAGGGAGGAGAGAGAGGAGAGAGGGGAGGAGGGAGGAGAGGAGAAACATACACACAGAGACACGCTAACGTACAAGGCAACAACACGAGTCTGAGGGGAGGAAGAGAGAGGGGAGGAGGAGAGAGGGGAGAGAGTGGAGGAGGAGGGGGGAGGGAGAGGAGAGGGGGGAGGAGGAGAGGAGAAACATACACACAGAGACACGCTAATGTACAAGGCAACAACACGAGTCTGAGGGGGAGAAGAGGGGGGGGAGGGAGAGAGGGGAGAGAGTGGAGGAGGAGGAGGGAGGGAGAGGAGAGGGGGGAGGAGGAGAGGAGAAACATACACACAGAGACACGCTAATGTACAAGGCAACAACACGAGTCTGAGGGGGAGAAGAGGGGGGGGAGGGAGAGAGGGGGAGGTGAAAGAGAGGAGAGGGGGAGGAGGAGGAGAAGAGGAAAAGCTCCAGCTTCCTCCCTCCGTCCAAAGACATGACTGTGTTTAGGATAACTGGTAACTCTAAATTGTCCCTAGTGAATGAATGTGAGAGTGAATGTTTGTCTGTCTCTCTGTGTTTGCTGTGATGAGTTGTCCACTGTCCAGGGTGTACCCCGCCTAAAGCCCAAAGTAACTGGGACAGGCTCCAGTCACCCGTGACCCCTAACGGGAATAAACTGTAGAAAATGAATGAACGAATGAATATTTGTACATAATTTGTATTCATAATACCATACTTACATTTTCTTCACAAAAAATCCTTTGCAGGACAATCTTTACTCGACTGGAATCCCATTTTGATTTTCAGATTTTCATAATTTACTTAATTTTGAAATAAAATAAATTTAATTGATTAAATGAATTGATTTAAATAGTCTATTTTCAGAGTTTTAGGAAATCCTTCTTTGAAGTTTTCTATACAGAAAAAACAGAAATAAACAATGTGTTCATTAAATCTGTAAAATCATAAGTGTATGTGAGTGTATATATCACCTAAAAGATAAATACAATTGTAAAACATGTGCGTGTTCAAGTATAGACTACTGTGTTATAGACAAGTTGTACTAAAGAAATGCAAGAAAGAAAACTGAAAAGCACGTGAACTTAACAAAATCAGACTAATAATATTTAAATGGTAAATGGTCACATTTATATAGCGCTTTTCTACCTTTTTTAAGGCACTCAAAGTGCTTTACATCAAGGAACCAGTCACCCATCCACTCACACATTCATACACCAGTGTACGCAGACACTGTGGGCGAGGTGGGTTAAGTGTCCTGCCCAAGGACACAACGGCATTATTCATCTGAAGGAGCTAAAATCGCACCCCCAACCTGCGGGTCAGGGGATCTGACCACTCAACTACTCCATGTCTGGAGTGGGATTCGAACCGCCGACCTTCGGATCAGAAGGCGCCCACTCTACCTACTGCGCTACTGCTGCCCCAGTCAGTTTTAGAGTACATTTATTCCCCACAGCTTGATTTTTTTCACAGTGAGGCACATTTTCACATTTATAGCCGACATTTACTGCTCACAAAAAAACTGTTCAAGTGAAACGAGTCTTTAAAGTTGACCTACATTTACAGAAATCATAACGTCGAAGAGCCAGTCCTTCATATGCAGAAAAAACAAACAGGTAAAACAGCCGCGGAGCAGGATCAGTGGAAAATCAAACATCTGGAAAGCAGCTCTAATTAGGACCAAGTGACTATTTGGAGTCTCAAAGGGAGGAATGTGGTGCGGCCCAAAGGGAGCGACTCCAGAGTGACATGCGATCACGAACACCTCGCAGCCTGAGGAGGCCGCTCTGAAGGCCCCGGAGCAGGACTCACACGCACCCACGGCTTATGTAAGTCCAGACCTTCTACAGCCCGGTTTAGACCCTTTAAATCCTGGTTCAGTCCTGGTTTAGTCCTGGTTTAGCCCTGGATTTGCCTTGGTTTAGAGCTCAGAATCCCAGTCGCTTCACTCCCAGAACAGTAAAGATTCCAGTCTTGAGCAGGAACCACACGCACCTCAAGGTTTCTGTCCTGTTTTTGACGCTAAAATGACAAATGTTGTGCATAATGTACTTTTTTTATCTGTTCTAACATTGTTCTGTCGTCAAAAACACACCCGGAGCTGCATTTATCTTCAGTCGCGCTGTTTTTATGAATCCTGGTTAGAAAATCCTCTCCCTCCGACCGTCAAACACACGCCCTGCTGAACTCCATAGATTTATAATAAAACCTAGAAGATTAATCCAAGATGGCGCTGTATTGATCCCTACAAAAACTAAAAATGGATCTTCTTCTCCTGAACAGGGGCTATAGCTCGTGACAATCCCCCATAATGCTTTGAGCGACGGCAGGGAGGACACAGCCTGCAGATTGTGAGCAAAACAGGACTGTCACTGCGTCAGCGTTAGCGTGTGAGATTGTTCATTTTACTCTTCATATTAGATCAAATGTGAAAGTGTCTGAAATGAATAAAATACAACTTACATATCACTACTCTAACCATGTCCACGTGCTTCTGTCTCGTCTAATGTGCTCGTTCACGAGTCCTGCAGTCCTTTAGACCTGGTTTTAGTCCTGGATCAGTCCTTCACTCCTGGTTTTAGTTCTGGTTCAGTCCTTTAGACCTGGTTTAGACCTGGTTTTAGTCCTGGTTCAGTCCTTTAGACCTGGTTTTAGTCCTTTAGACCTGGTTTAGACCTGGTTTAGTCCTGGTTCAGTCCTTTAGTCCTGGTTTAGTCCTGGTTTTAGTCCTGGTTCAGTCCTTTAGTTCTGGTTTAGTCCTGGTTTTGGTCATGGTTCAGCTCTTTCGTCCTGGTTTAGACCTTGTTTAGTCCTGGTTCAGCCCTTTAGACCTGGTTCAGTCCTTCAGTCCTGGTTTAGACCTGGTTTAGTCCTGGTTCAGTCCTTTAGTCCTGGTTTAGTCCTGGTTCAGTCCTTTAGTCCTGGTTTAGTCCTGGTTTTAGTCCTGGTTCAGCTCTTTACTCCTGGTTCAGTCCTTTAGACCTGGTTTTAGTCCTGGTTCAGTCCTTTAGTCCTGGTTTAGACCTGGTTTTAGTCCTGGTTCAGCTCTTTACTCCTGGTTCAGTCCTTTAGACCTGGTTTTAGTCCTGGTTCAGTCCTTTAGTCCTGGTTTAGACCTGGTTTTAGTCCTGGTTCAGCCCTTTACTCCTGGTTTGGGCCTGTTGGATTCAGTCATTTGCCTGTGTTTCTGAGCCTCTTGTATGTGAGGGGCCCCTCTGGACCGTCAGGGGCCCCTCAGACTTACATAACCGGTGCAGCCTTCACTCGTTGTAATGTGAGTGTAAGTGAGCGCTCAGAGGGGAATACAGGGTCCTGAAACGGGACGGCAAAACCAGACCAGGTCCAGGAGAAACACCGGAAGAACCCGCGCTGTAAAAGCCATTTAATGTGTCCACGTTTATGACGAGGGGCCCCGGACTTAAAACAGGGGCCTCAGAGTGGCCTCATTCAGTCACTTTACACTCATGTGCAGTGTTGTAATGTACAAGTAGTATACATTTTAATGTACGGTTTCAAAGATAATGTGTCAATATTGACAATATTGAGGCTAAATATGCCATGTATGTTCAGTAATAGTAATATCATTAGTAAATAGTAGTTATACTAATCAACTTAAAGATCTGTTCCTACCTAAACAGTATCTTCTCTATACAAACAACAGCATTGTTTTATTTGTAAAAGAGGATCTATTATAGTGGAAGTGAATTCCAAGCAGCAGCTCCTCTGCACAGACCAGCTCTTGTCACAGATTCTCTTCTTGGTCGGGGACATCAGGAGCTACAACTCGTGTGACAGAATCCACTGAATACAAGTTTATCAAACGTCTAACCTGCCGCCAGTGATTTAAACCAGGGCTGCACCGACACCGATCATCAGCGTCGATCCAGAAAAATCAGATGAACTGGGTATCGGCTCTAAAATATCGGTTGGGCCTAAAAATTCATGCAATAAGACTATTTTCTGACCAAAGTTCGTTAGTCGAAGGATAAATAACTGTTCCAAACCCATTTGTATCACTTTTGTCCTGCACTGTCTTTGTTGTAGGAAAATAAATGCTATTTTTAGTTTCTGCTTATTGATTGTTGATATTTAAAACAAAAGTATTGACTCAAAGTTGGGTCTGTTAGAGTTTATTTTATATTACCAGGATTAAAACTAAAGAATCTGACAAATGGTAACTGTTTGGGAAAAACAAGTGTTGTCCCAACGTGTCCTATAGTTGTACAAAGAGACAGGAGACTCTAGAAGTCTGAGGCAGGAGTTTATTTACCATCAGCCCGGACCCCGCCACTTAAAAGCTCAACACAGTAGCCATGTTTACATGCGCAAAATGTCTTCAATCTGATCATGAATCGGATTAGAATTTGACTGTGTACATGGACCCTGATAAAAATAATCTGATTACGACACGCGTTTACATCTGTTATACATCTGATCGGAATAAATTATTTTGACATGCGCAGAATTGGCTAACATACCGGAAACAGTAGAAGAAGAACAAACTTCCGTTGTAAACAAACATGGCTGCGTACGTTTTGGCTCGTAACATGTTTCTTGGTTGACTCCACCTCCCGTTCGTGCTGTTTAATACGACTTTTGATATGGAGCTGTATTGTGTGCCTCACGCTCTGCCTCACGCTCGTCATTACCCTCGCTTCACATTAGCTGACGTAACAGACAGAGAGGATTCCTTCAACCAAAACATCGGAAGAAGCGTGTACATGGCATCGATCGGAATAACAATCGGCATAACCCACCCGTCTCAATCGGAATGAAATTTTGATCCGAATGAGTGTAATCGGATCAGAATATTCCGAATGGCGTGTTTACATTAATCATTTTTATTCCGATCAGGCTTTTAATCCGATTACATGTGTCCATATAAACGTGGCTAGTGTCCGAGTTTTGACTTTTCAAGGCTGACTACGCTCCACACACAGGGGTTTAAACAATAGCTGAAAAGGCCAGCTGCATGAGATAAATGAGAAGTTGGAGAAGGACACATTCTGTAACGGGATGACGCCCGCCGTAGATAGAGCTCAGCGCATTGTTGAAATGTCAACAATGATAGAAACAAAGTGTCCTTGTTAAGCACGAGACGGAAAATTCTACAAAAACAGTAACTTTACATAAATACTTTGAGAAATCGTTTGGTTAAACGTTGAAGTGTCGGATCAAATAGGATTATATCTACGTACAGGTTTTTTTTCAGTGAAAGTGAAAAGAGCAAAAGGAATCTGCCTTTATCAGCTGTTTTAAACGTTGACGTCATGTGTTTGATGTCGTCACACACACTCGACGCTCAGATGCCGCAGATAGTTTCGGACACACGTAGCGGTCTCTTCAGGCGCCGGAGTCGAAGGGTTCATAAACAGACGGGACTCAGAGACGAGGCTGAACCAGGGCCACGCTCACTGTTTAAAGGGTGGACATGGACTTTAACGAGCTTTAACCTGGTCACAGCGGGGTTCCCTCGTCATTAGTTTCTCCGTTTTGATTGATTCCTGCATGTTTGAGTTAGTCCTGTATTGCTCTGTGACTAATTGAAGTTGGTTTGAATAATTTTGTTATTATATTGTAGGAAAAGGGTGAGGATAAATATGTGTTTTTACCTCCTCCACTACCTTTTCGTTCACACAAGGAGAAAGAGAACATGTTTTGCTTAACTTAACTTAACTTAACTTAACTTAACTTAACTTAAAGTGCGTATGACAGGTTTTTATGATTTTCTAATTTTGACTTTATTCCGTGTATTAATAGCTCTTGTAAATATAAAGTATAGTTTTACACCAATCAGGTCGCTGTTTGTGGAGAAAAGTTTAAAAATCTGTTGAAAATTACAGGAAGTAACAAACTGATGACATCACACTGGGGACAAAATAAAGGTGTTCACGTGTGTTTCTCTTTGTCAAATTAACTAAATCTGTGACGTTAGATGAGTTTTGCCCAGTGTAGTGTGGTTGCTATGGTAATTTCCTAGTGTGATGTCATACTTTACAATCAGGAAGTACGATTAAAAACCTAAAAGAAGAGCTAAACTGCAGTAAAATGTGTAAAGATTTTGGTAATAATTGAATTGAAATATATTCGTCTTAACTGCGTTTTAGTGAAACAAGTAGTTCAACCTGTCATGGACACTTTAACTTAACTTAACTTACACTATAACTTGATGACAGACGTTTATATTTTGTTTTACGCTTTCTTAGTTGTAATTGTTGTCTTTTTCTTTGTTTTTTTTCTCTCCCCCATATTGTCATTTGAAGTAAATTTGATGTTCAAGTTAAAATTCAAAATATTAAATTCAAAATTCAAGTTCAAAATACTAATTCAAATGAATTTTCAAGTTAAAATTCAAATTCAATTTTAAAATTCAAGCTCAACAGAAACAATTCTAAATTAAAATGTATATTCAGGTGCAATGCAAAATTCAAATTTCAAACTCAAAACTGAGGCTACAATGTTCAGCTACACCTATCCCCTGTCCCCGCCCACATCCTTGTATTTAGTTGTGTTGTAGAAATGGAAAATATAACGTGATATATTTCCTTTTTTATTCGAGAAATGAATCAATCATATAGATTTCTTGTGATGTACATAAAGACATTCATTAAATATAACAAGAAGAAGAAAGAAAAAAGAAAACATGTTTTAAATGAACAAATAATTACTTGAATATCTCAGGATTTTCTTAATTATCTTTGCTCGAAAAGGAGTGGGATGAAGTAATACTTATTAAATCCCACCCCTCACATAATTTATGAGATAAATATTTTAATATGCTTCCTGTACATACATTGTTTACGTCAAACTGTTAACTACCCAAGTATACACCAAGATACACCGTTACAAAGACAAAATTCATTATATTTCCTATTACACAATATATTTCCAAGCCAAGCTATCAAGTCGAAAAAAATATTTATGATTTTTTTTTTTACAAAACAACTCCTAATGTTCCCAAGCGTACAATTTACACGTCCAAGATAAAGTACAGCACTGGTTGATAATTGTCTCACACCCTCACAGTTCAAGTGATACTTTGTTACATGTAAATGAAAATCTGCTGCTTTACAGTGAAATGTCACAATAAAGAGGCGGAGCTTATCAGTTCTGCTGTTTTGAACATCAAGTAAATGAGTCTGTTTCTATTATTGAGCCGTTTAGATCAATATTGCAGTTTATAATGAACAAAGTATAAAATTATGATCTTCTTATGTTATAGTTAAATAATAAACACCTGAAAAAAAGCATTGTTTGTCTCCTTTAAAGTGTGTTCCAGACAGTTTGAAGTCCCTGGAACATTCTGTGCTTCCATTAAACAAAGCATGTTTGAGCAATAAAACCTGTGACTGAATAAGCGCTTTGGGTGCCTGTTAGGTGGAAAAGCGCTCTATAAATAAAAATCATCATCATCATAAGTGTAAAGATAAATATGTTTAACACCATTCTGTGCCACATTTCCGGCAAAACATGGACAAAACACGACCAGGAAAGCTACATAGTGCCCCTTTAAATAGAATAAAAAGGTGATTTCTGGAGCTTGTTTTTGCACAGCCTGTTGCCGCTCCAGAGCACAAAGCCTGTTCTGTTTCTTTACAGTTCAGATCCTGCTCCAGATTTACTGCTGCGAAAACAAAACCGGTCCGGATTTATGCGACAGAAGCCTTACATAAACCGTTATATTTCTACTTTATGTAAGCTCGTGTTTTTCTGCTCTGTCCTCTTTCCTCAAACGACCCCTGCCTCTGTCTCGGGCCGATTTATAATTAAATATGAGCACTTTATTGGTCTAATAACATCAGCATGAAATAAATCTAAAATATTGCGTGTGGCATTGGACATAAAAAAGATTTAAAGAACATAGCGCTTCTATTAAGAAAGTGTGCAGTGAGCGGCTCTCATCACCGCCGCAGCCAAAGAAACCTCGTCAAACTGTTGGCAAGTGGAACTGAAACTACACGGCTGACTTAATTCAGCCTTTTATACAAAGACGTGAGTGTGTTATTTCAGCCGGGGAGGTGTCATAAATAGTTAAGTGATTGGATAAACTCTGGCGCTGGGACTGCGGCGGGCGAAGGTCAGGGATGGGGTGAAGATGGACTTGTTTGTGAAAATGTCCGGTGTTGGCGGACGGTTCGGTGGAGGTGGGCCAGAGGAGCGGAGGGGAAGCGCGTTGAATGTCTTGAGCGGGCTGCGATTGGTCGAGAGGAGAAGGAAGCAGGCTGTGATCATAGAACTATAATAAAACCTGGAAGATGAATCCAAAATGGCGCCCTGTTCCTCCCTGTGGCCTGAGCTCATTGGCGCATGACCCCAAAAAATGTCTTACTTCCACATTTACTTCCTGATACGGAGGCGGCCATCTTTGCTTTAGGGCGCCACGTGACGACAATCCCCCATGATGCTTTGAGCGACGTGAACGACCAGCAGCTGCAAGTTTTTGTGTTAACGTTAGCTTGTGTGATTGTAACTGTGTTCTTCATGTTAGACACACGTGAAGCGTCTGAAATGAAATAAAATACAACTTACAGGTGTCTCTAGTCGAGCCTTTTCCACGAGCTTCTGTTTGTATCGTCCGACGCTCGTTCACGTGACTCGCACATGTTTGCGGTGACGTCACTTCATATAAAAACGGTAATTTCTGTGATTTTAGAAACGGTAGAAAAGAACATTTCCTTCTATTTTATTTAAATACCGATAATAATTCAGTACTGTCTGCAATTATAATGTGCAATTATAGAAAAAGGCTGGTTCCAAGAGGCTGCAGTACCTCACACGACCACTAATCAATCTGGGACCACAGACAGAGGGGGCGGGGCTTATCCAGTTCATTTAATACATTTATGGCTGTGATTGGCTGACAGTGATGGAGGCGGCAGCAGGAATGAGGAGGAAATGCAGTGTTCATGGTTAAAAAACCCCAAACCCCTCAACCCACTTATGCCACAGGCTGCCTCTTTGAATTGGTGGCTACGCTAGCAAAGTTGATCTTTTACAATATTCACCTTATTCCTGAAGTTGCCATACACGCCGCCGTCTTGTTTGTGTTGTAGTTTACATGGAGCAGACGAGCTCAACAGAAAATAAGTTCTACATGGACTAAAAAGACGTTTTCAGGAAATCGTTGCGTTGTGACTTGTTGTTGCTCGTGTTCATTAAACATTTTACACAAATCAGTCTACTTTATGTAACATTTTAGCGGTGAGACCTTTCCCTCGGTCGGCATTAGCTTTAACGGAGTTCTCCGGAAGCGCGTATCTGTGACAAAAAAGAGGCAAAAGTGGGCGGGGCAGAATGAGGTGGATAGGTCTTCACAGTTAAGGTTAGGGTTAGGTTTAGGAACAGATCATTTGGTTAAGTTCAGCGCTTTGGAGCAGGTAAGAAAGCCCAGTCACAGCAGAACTGTGTTGTAGAAAAAAGGATGTGCCCCGAGGCAGCGAGACGGTGCTCAGTTCAGGTCAGTGGTGGTGTTTATTGGTCTGGTTTGGTTCATTGGATGCTTGACAGGCTTAACAAAGTCTGGGGATTACAGACTGTTTTAAACATTCTTTATGTAACAGTATTAGCAGCAATACTCTATGTACTAACCAGGACATTAGCCTCAGCGACACTGTTTAGCACTCTCACTGCACCCGACTTGAGCATTTTGTTCTGGGGGTGGAGCTTAATGTTCTAAGGACGTGGCACAGGGGTAGAGTGATCCGCACTCTTTTATATATTTTATTATATTGTATCCATTGTTTTATGTTGCACCTTACGCCGAAGCAAGTTCCTATGTTTGTGTATTTTGATCACTGACAATGGCAATAAACCGATTCTGATTCTGACTTCTACCTCACAGCAAGATGGTTGTGGGTTCAACTCCCAGGCCCAACCGTGCCTTTCTTTGTGAGTTTACATGCTTCTCCTGTGTCTGGGTGAGTTTCCGCACATGCGCCGTCTGAAGTCCTGACCCCAGACCAGCTCAAGGACGGGTCAAATGCATTTTTTTTCTCACATTTTTGACAGTATATTATTTCACAATTAGGGTAAAGTTACAAAATGTGAACATTTAGGATGTCCCCTCACCAGTCGTGCCAGTTAAACCTGGACGCCGGCACCTGCTTGTCAAATGTCATGCCAATGTCACCATTTTCTAAAACTAAATGTAACAATAAAAGACCAAAAAAGTGCCCTTCGATGTAGCTGAAATGCAGGCCGTCCCGCGTTCAAATAAAGGACTTTGATTAATCAGTTTGCCTCGGACTCTTTACACACCTCCACGCTACATCGAAGGGTACTTTTGTTGGTCTTTTGATCATATTATCGCAAGTCTGATTTTGTACATGTTTTATACTAAAGGACGTTGAAGCGCACCAGCTTTTGTTCTTTTGTTTTACTATTTTTGCTACTTAATTATGTAATGAATGAAGGAAGTGTAATACCATTTACTCTGGTCTATTTTATTGTCATTTGTGAGCTAAGTGTCCAGGTAATTTCTTATGGATCAATGCTGTGGGACATTCCAGGTACAACAATAACATCTCCATGGAGCAAGAAGGTATCAGACCCTCAAAAGTTACACACTGCATATTTATCTAAACCTTGCATGAGCTTTACCGAACAACACCCAGAGAACGTGTGGAGTCAGCGCCGGAGCTTTCTTTGAATAAATGCTGAGTGTTCAACCTTTGCGATGACGACAGAGAACAAAGCGAAGGTGAGAGAACAAGAGCAGAGGTGGATTCCCTCAAAAGCAGCTGAACAAACACGTCTCCTCAGGCTTTTCCCGCTGCTGGAGCTGGAGCTGGGTGTGAGAGAAACACAGGTTCAAGGACAGAAAGTGTGAGAAACATGAATCCACTGTTTGCGAAGGCGAAGGGGAAAAACACGAATGCAGCTGATGTCATGTCCTCCAGCTTAATGTTTGAGAGAAATATGCTGCGCTGTTTGGAAACTCTGTTCTGAGAAAGAAAAAGGTCTGCAAGATAAACTGTACATGTGTAAAATGAAAGCATTTCATTTAAAGGTGCAGTACCTGATCCATCCTGGGCCTGGTCGTGAGGGCAGCAGTTTAACTTCCTAACGTCTAACTCCCAAACTTCCCTCACTCCTGGAGGCATCCGGAGCAGATGCCCGAGCCTCACACAGCGGTCCGATATAGCGACATCACTGCAGACGCTGCACCGATCTGTCAATCCATCCTTCCCTCACTCTGAACAAGACCCCGAGATCCTTGAACTCCTCCACTTGAGGCAAGGACTCTCCACCTTTTTCCAGTCGAGAACCATGGCCTCAGATTTGGAGGTGATGATTTGTATCCCAGCCACTTCACACTCGGCTCAAACCGTCCCAGTGCTGCAGGTCCTGGTTTAATGGAGCCATCAGGACGACATCTGCAGGTCTGACTTAGTGCCGGCAATGTGAACACAGCTCCTGCTCCAGCACCCTCCACAGGGCACAACGAGGGACACTGTCAAATGCCTTCTCCAGATCCACAAAGCACATGTGGACTGGTTGGGCAAACTCCCATGAACCCTCGAGCACCCGATGGAGAGTATAGAGCTGGTCCAGTGTTCCACGACCGGGACCAAAACCACAGGCTCCTCCTGAATCCGAGGTCCGACTATCGGTCGGATTCTCCTCTCCAGTCCCTGGAGTAGACCTTACCGGGGAGGCTGAGGAGTGTGATCCCCCTGTGACTGGAACACAAGCCCCGGTCCCCCTTCTTATACAGAGGGACCACCACCCCGGTCTGCCAGTCCAGAGGTACCGTCCGTGTCAGCCAAGACAGTGCCACAACATCCAGAGACTTAAGATACTCAGGGCGGATCTCATCCACCCCCGGAGCCACCAAGGAGCCAACAACCTCAGTGACTTCAGCCAGGGTGATGGATGAGTCGCTTCTGAGTCCTCAGCCTCTGCTTCCTCCTCAGAAGACGTGACAGTGGGATTGAGTAGATCCTCAAAGTATTCCTTCCACCGTCCGACCACATCCCCAGTCGAGGTTAACAGCTCTCCACCTGTGCACCTTTAATGGTGTTGGTGAAGCACTGCCTCTTTTATCCTTAAAATACAAACATCACTTCAGAGAATTAACACAGTTTGCACCAAATAAGTTCAAAATCTAATTTCATTGCAAATAATTTCACTTCAAACACAAAATATATTGAAGTCAAATGAGTCTAAATTGAGGTCACTTTAACTCTTGAGGTGGATAATGTTTCTGCTCTCTGGGATTCCCATTTTCTGATGGTTTCCAGATTTGACCCTGTGGCTGCAGGACCCTCCCTGTCTGACTCCGTTACTCTTCACCTCTTTCTCCCTCATTCTCCTCTCTCCATCCTCTCTGTCCTCTCTGTTTTTCACAGAACCGTCAGCAGAATATGATAGTGAGGTGTTAAGTGCACGTTTCCCTTTTGCCGTCTACACCGTTTGGGAATTGCTTCGTGTGTTTTCTGCGTTTGATGTTATACTGTACATAGATTTTTTTTAACAGCTAAAATGAAAAATAAAATGAAAATTACATTTCAAAGTGGTCATATAAGGCATCAGTTTCACCTTGGCTTTTAAACATGCTTTTGGTCAACTTGGCATTTGTATTTCAGGTTGAAGAACTTGAAATAGGTCAATACCAAGATCCCTTTTCCAAGCAATTTTTTATTTGAGTGAAGAAATTATTTTTAAAAAACCTGAGTCAGATCAGAACGAGTTTATGGACTTAAAGGACACATATTATGCTTTATTTGTCTGTGTTTAAACATTAGTATGTTTTTTTAAATTTAATTAACAACTCTCTCTACACTAGAGGAACTCTCCCACGTTAGATGATCCACCTTCCTTCCTCTTGAGTGGTTCTGGTCCAAGTGGATGTGTCAGTCCTGGTCCGTCTGTCCATCTGTGGGAGTAGGATCTCTCCTTCATGTGGTTCTCCCCAATGTTTACACTTTTTCCCACAGGGTTTTTTGTCGTTTTTTCTTGCCGAGAAGGAGGGTCAAGGACAGGGGGCGCTCTGGGACATTTATCCAATTCTTTTGAAAGTTCTTTATTTAAACTGCTTTCTATCTGTGGCCCATCAAGGAAACTGTTGTTGTGATTTTTGGTGCTACAAAAATGAATTGAATTGAGAAGACAAGCTCATAATCAGGATTAATCAAACAAGTGTGAATATAGATAATGCAACTCCAGACATGTTTTTGATGCTGGAACAATGGTATAAAGTGTTCGAGTCAGTGTAGCGTAATATGTGTCCTTTATAGATGGATTTTAGACTTTAAAAATTGCGGCCCGGTGTCCAATCTATTGCGTAACAATCTGGACAACATGTACCTGAGTGAATTAAAGTGTGAATGAACCAAAATACAGATGAGAGAACTAAGCTGTATGGTGTGAAATGAAAGTAAATCAATTGTGTATGACAACTGCCCTTTAAGTAAAACATAAATAATTTGCCCGTGTCCAGGTTAAAGTGCGTATGACAGGTTTTTATGATGTTCTAATTTTGACTTTATTCAATGTATTAGTAAATATAAATGATAGTTTTACACCAATCAGGTCGCTGTTTGTGAAGAAGTTTAAAATGACAGGAAGTAAGTAAACAAACTGATGACGTCACACTGGGGAGACAAAGGTTATGCGTAATTTACATGAAAATAAACCACTTTTTTGACCCTTTAAACGTTGATTCAACAAAATAAAGGTGTGCACATGTATTTTTCTTTGTCAAATCAAATAAATCTGTGATATTAGAGGGGTTTTCGTGCACTGTACAGGACAGTTTCTTAGTCATTTCCCAGTGTGATGTCATCATTTACAACCAGGAAGTAAAATAAAAACCTAAAATATGGCTGGACTGGGGTAAAATGTGTAAAGATTTTAGCTGAACTTGAAATATATTTATCTTAACTGCGTTTTAGTCCAATGAGTAGTCAGAGGCCCTTTAAATGTGCCTTTATTGTGTCAGACTCCTCGCCCTCTCAGTGGAAAGTCTCGTACCTCTTCGACAACAACACGGCTGAACGTCGCGGATTCCTCATCGACGTGAGGAGGAAGCGATGACGCAGGACGGCCGCGGCTCGGGCAGGTGTCAAACGCTCCGCAGACAACACGGAATTCACATGTTCACCCAAACTGTCAGCCGGAGCAGCACGCCACGTCCAAAACAACCAGGGGGCGCCGAGTACGCAGACGCAGCACTGCAAAAAAGGAATAGCTGAGTTAAAATGTCTTGATTTGATTATTATTTCAATCCAAATGATCTGTCAGTGGGTTAAGATCATTTTACTGACTCCACTCACAAATGTATTTACTTATTTTAAGTAAAATTATGGTCTGATCATCAGAAATACCTTGAAACCAGTGAAATATTCTGAATCACATCAACAATTAAATCTCACTGAGTCAATACAACTCAAATCCAGATAAAAAATGATAAATTCAAGCCATTTTAAGCTTGGATAGATTTACATTTTAGATAATTTGGATTGAAGCAAGAAATAATGTGTTGAAACAAGTCAGAAACGGTTTGAAACAAGTAAAATAATCTAGTTCCATCAAATAAATCGTCTCCACTGATCTTAACGAGTCAAAACCTCGGAAATTCAGATTAATATCCTCAAATCAAGACATTTTAACTCGGATAGAAGTTCATGTTTCATTCATTTTAGGTGTTTTTACATTATATCTGTGCTGGAGAAACACAGATTTTACTTTATTACATGCAAAAAATAAATAAAAATAGTGCTGTTTTCACTTTTCATAACAGTAAAAATCAGGTACAGCCCCTTTAAGTCAGAATGCTTCTTGTTTTTCAGTTTTCAGTTTTCATTTCCACTCAAATCCAGATCAAAATGACAAATTCAAGCCGTTTTAAGCTTGAATAGATTTACATTTTAGATCATTTGGATTGAAGTAAGAAATAATGTATTGAAACAAGTCAGAAACGGTAAAATAATCTAGTTTCATCAAAAAAAAAAAAGTCTCCACTGATCTTTCTTCCTGGAGTCAAAACGTCTGAAATTCAGATTCAAAGACATTTTAACTTATCTAGAAATTCCTTTTTGCAGTGTGATGAGAGAATGCCGAACTGGTAGAAAATTATGTGGTTTTCACAAAACATTTTACCTTATCAAAGGGCCTGTACCTGTTTTTTACTTACTCTACTTACGTTTACATTGGGTTTGTAATGTTTAATCTGTGCATATTATAAATTGACTTTGTTTGGAAAGAACTAGTGCAGAAGTGTTTGCCAGGGTCAGCTTTTTTCAACCAATCAGGCACAGTGTACACTATGAATCATGGGAAAATAACTGCTTATCCCAGATGTGATTCTGTGTCATGGTGTGGTTTCAAAAGTGCTAAAAGCTAATTGTAAAGAGAGTTAGAGGAACTATATTACTGCATCAGACTCTTCCAGACAGTCGTTTGTGAGTCGTGGAGCAACACTGAGTGAAAGGAAGGACCATGTGGGCGGGGCTAACAGTTCAAACAAAAACATGTTCCTGTCTTATAGTTCAAAATCAAGTACATGCCCTTTAAATGTCTTCGTAAGTCCGTGTGGTGGTGGCAAATGTATTTTCGGGGCGTTTGAAGCTCCTGTCGTCGCCCCCTGCCGTCTCTGAGCGGAAAACCAGCTGCAACATTCGTCGACATCGATCCGAAGACAACTCTCCTGAAAAACACTGGCTCTCTTTTTTATATTTGGTGACATGAAATGTTTTTGTGTGTGATTATATGTCCTTATTTCAATAAAAAAGAAGGAGAAAAAAAGCTGGTGGTGAAAAGTGGTGAAAGGAACCAAAACCTTTACTCAAGTAAGAGTATTGTTTTGCAAAAATGTGTTAAATGATGTAATTAAAAAACCCTCAGTAGTACTATTTCCATTCCGTCTAAACACACACAGCCTCCACCTGCACATCACACAGTTAGAAGTGAATGGAAAGCTCTTTTTAAGTCTAATTGCGCAAAAACACACTTTATTTGAACGCTCGCACGACCCGAAACGCATCCCGCCGTCGCAGCACCTGTCCGGGCCGCGGCGGGGACAAAGCGGCCCCTTCTTCTCTCTTTCCTGGAGGTAACATTTGCTTTGGCAGCGAATGAGACGAGTCATGAAGACGTGATTAAAGCTGTGTTTTCAGCCAGGACTTTTTCAGGAAGCTAATTATCCCAGGAATGTGTGCGTGTGCCAAGCGAACGCCGGGAAGCTAACATTCTCAGTGGGAAGTAGCACAAAATATGAATGTTCTGTGCAGAAGTTAGCTTTAGAGTTTTAATTACGTTGAACGAAGATGTTGTTGTGGCTTTGCAGTGACGTGTGGAAAATGCTTGAGTGCACTACAAAA
Organism: Rhinogobius similis; assembly: GCA_019453435.1. NCBI lineage: Eukaryota > Metazoa > Chordata > Actinopteri > Gobiiformes > Gobiidae > Rhinogobius > Rhinogobius similis. The sequence goes on along the minus strand of CM033620.1, from coordinate 11,629,993 downwards.
AGTGGATTTTAAGGAAGTAAAAAAGTCTTATAACAAGAAATAAATTCTTATTTTTTCTCTAAAAAGAAAAAAAATCTCTTCTAGAAAAAAATCTTAAGACAAAAAATCTTATTTTAAGAAATAAAACCTAGCCTTTTCTTATTAAGATATATTTGCTAAAATCTGTTATATTTTTGCTTGTAACAAGATACAAAGGTTGAATCTTATTTAACTGTAGACTAAGAGTATTTTTCTTAATTTGAGAAAAAGTAAGAATACAAACATGTCTTGATATCATTATCAAGAAAAAAGCTGTAATTCATGGGAATAAATTAGATAATTTTACTTAAATCAAGCAAAATTTCCTTGAAATGTGATATCCAATAAGAAATTATTGCTTATATTTTACAATTTTAAGGATATTTTTCCAACATCTAGTCTTAAAATGAGAAAAATATTCTTAAATTGAGCAACTTACAAACAACTTTTTACCGATTTATTCTTTTTTTGAGTATAATTTCCTTGAATTTTTCCCTTTATTCAGAACATTTTGCTTAAATCAATCCATTTACTGGGAGCAACTGGCTTAAATTGAGACATTTTTTCTTGTTTTTTGACTTATTTTTTCTTGATCATCAAAAAAAATCTTAAAACAAGTTTTCTAAGCAAGAAATTTTTGCTTACCCCATTGGCAGATTTTTGCTTAAAACAAGCAATTTTAGTCCAATTTTAAGTTTTTTTTTCTTGTTTCTGGTAAGGCACTTTTTGCAGTGTGGAGCAATTTCTCATTCACTGTCCGTCAAACTCTTGGATTATTAGTGTGGCGCCCCCTTCACTCAGCTATAGGAAGTGAAACGTGTTACGAAGACAAAAAGCAGCACAGTTGATTTTAGCAAAAAGACGCAAACAAATACTTTTAAGAAGAGATTATTAAAAAGTGTTTGGTGAAAATATGGACAATACATTTTGGAGGAGCTCTTCTGGGTTGTTTCGTTTGTTTTGTCACAGATTAAAGATGGTTTTTAATCTTCAGAAGACCTCAACAAGATTAGATTAGCTCACTGAAGGTCCAGTATTCTGCCAGACGGACGTTTTGAGCTTTTACTCACGTAGTGCTGTTTACCCATCATAAACCTGACGTTGTGTTTTGTTTTAAGCTGACAATAAATAGCCAACCTGCTTGTCTCCATGGATACTAGGGCTGTAATCGACTAAAGAAATTCCTGGTCGACTAAAGACCAGCCGCATCGACCGATTAGTCACAAATGCGTGGCAAAAATATATGAAAACTATGAAGTATTTCCATTTATCTGAACCAAACTGCACTGAAAAGACCACAGCTGTAGAGGAGTTAATACAAAAACAACTATTTATACAGAAAAGTACAAGGAAACAGTGTATTTATACGTTAAGACTCCAAAATCTACAGCAAACTCACTTCATATCGTCTTGTTTTTGCCATGTAAATCATTTTATAATTATTTAAAATGAATAATAAAAATCTTGGTCGACTAAGACAGTGTTTCTTAAACTTTTTCAGTCGTGACCCCGAAAATAACAATAGTTTACATTCGCGACCCCCAAACACAAAAAATAGGCGACGCGCAAAGTGATTAATTAGCCTTACATCTAATATTTTATTTTATTTTGAGGATATAGACCTCAAAAAATGACTTTTATAGGCCAACAAATAGGAATCTACGTTTACCAATGCATTTGAAGGATGTCAAGCCTTGTTTAAGACTATTGTATACATTTTTCCCCATCATCTGGGGACCCCTGGAAATCATTTCGCGACCCCAATTGGGGTCCCGACCCCTAGTTTGAGAACCACTGGACTAAGATACCATCGACCGATTAATCGACGTTATGACTTTGAAATGGCATTACACTTATCCAGCTCCACTTTTTACATTATTTTTCTTTTTAATTTTTAGCCTGTAGTTGAGTAAATGTAGGATAGAACAGTTTAATGTCATTCAGAGGATCAGTCTAGTTAAAGCACATCTGGTCCAGGAGGCTCCAGAACAGATGCCCTCGACCAAGTGGAGCAGCGGCTCTGCTCCGAGCTCCTCCCGTATGACTGAGCTCCAAACCTAACCCTTCCCTCCTTCCCTCACTCGTGAACAAGACCCCGAGATACTTGAACTCCTCCACTCATATCACCAGTGTCCAATACTTCAAAAACACAACCTACTCACCTGGAAAACATGGTCCAATACGCTCATCTGTGTCTCATATAAAATCATCTCCTCCACTCAGACGGTTCATTAACATCCGGTCTTCAGAACACAACAGAACCAGAGGAGCAGCGAGAGGGGACTGTGTCATCCCCCTCAGGAAAACTCTGTTTGGTCAAACCACCTTTTCTGTCCGAGCTGCTCCACATTGGAATAACACCCCCATCACCATCAGAAACATCAACACATAACAGCCCCATCACCATCAGAAACATCAACACATAACAGCCCCATCACCATCAGAAACATCAACACATAACAGCCCCATCACCATCAGAAACATCAACACATAACACCCCCATCACCATCAGAAACATCAACACATACGCTTTGTTTAAATCAGACCTGTCAGCATTAACTCTTTCCCCTCGTGCTGCCCCCTGCTGGACTCTTGCCTTTTGATTGTTTTTGGTTTATTGTTGTTACTTGTTTGCCTTGTTGCTGTGTTTTGTTATGTGTGAGTGTTCAAGGTTTGTCTGCTAACAGTGTCTGTCTATTGTATGATTCTAGAGTGATGCATTTTAATTTTGTAATAACAACTGTACTTTTATTATGTTTAGGGTGACATTTTAACATCTGGATGAAAAATAGCCTTGTGGCTAATTCTGGCACATTTACATGTAAATGTGGATTAATATGCACTGTCCCTGAAAAAAAAAAAAAAAAAACTGCAAAAATGGACTTCTATCTGAGTTAAAATGTCTTGATTTGAGGATGTTAATCTGAATTTCAGTGGTTTTGACTCGTTAAGATCAGTGGAGACGATTTATTTGATGGAACTAGATTATTTTACTTGTTTCAAACCGTTTCTGACTTGTTTCAACACATTATTTCTTATTTCAATCCAAATGACCTAAAATGTAAATCTATTGAAGCTTAAAATGGCTTGAATTTATCATTTTGATCTGGATTTGAGAAGTTTTGACTCAGTGAGATTTAATTGCTGATGTGATTCTGAATATTTCACTGGTTTAAACGTATTTCTGATGATAATACGATATTTTGCTTAAAATAATAAAATACATTTGTCAGTGGAGTAAGTAAAATGATCTTAACCCACTGACAGATCATTTGGATTGAAGTAAGAAATAATGTATTGAAACAAGTCAGAAACGGTTTGAAACAAGTAAAATAATCTAGTTCCATCAAATAAATCGTCTCCACTGATCTTAACGAGTCAAAACCTCTGAAATTCACATTAATATCCTCAAATCAAGACATTTTAACTCAGATAGAAATGCATTTTTGTAGCGCTGCCCCCACGACCTGGCGGTGTAAAGCCAAACAAACTGAATGGATAAAGATACGGCGGTGGTGGACCCTTCACGAGAAAAGCTAAATGGTGCACCTTTAAACAGAAATGAAACACATTGTGCAGTCAGCATTATAACTTGGACAACAGCCATGGTTTTACATAACACGTCTCTCTGTTAAGTCATTTTGCAGTAGTTTCAAGCGGCGCAGTTTGGTACGTCAGAATGATGAATGGTCCAAAGTGAAAAATATGTTCTAAAACGAGGGCAGATCGAGCCTCGTACATCGCCTGATCGACTGCGCTGCTGTTGCCCATTAACTGCTGGAAACTCACGAAGCCACAGGAATTCAAACAAAAAGCAGAATAATTTTAGCCTCAGAATTTCAAACATTTGTCGAACGAGCTCTTCAGAACGCTGCCGTGGAGCCGTGTATTTGTTCAGATCCTGTGAGTTTGGCCCGGTTTGTTTGTCGCGTTCTGTCTCTTTGAAACGCTGAAGCTTGTGCGGTATTTTAAAGTGCCAATGACAAGTCGGACTGTTCATGTAACTAAAATACAGTAAAGATAAATATATTTAAAGTTTTCCCCCCGGAGGAGCTGGAGGAAGCGTCTGGGGTGTAGGAAGTCTGGGAGTCCCTGCTCAGACTGCTGCCCCCGCGACCCGGCCCCGGATAAGCGGAAGAAGATGGATGGATGGATATTTAAAGTTTTGCTAAAAATAATTATACATTTTAGCATTTTTTTTGTTTTGTAATATCACTTCCTGGTTGTAAATGATGACATCACGAAAGGAAATTACTTTTTTATCTTTTTTCTAGTTTTGTAATGTCACTTCCTGGTTGTAAATGATGACATCACACTAGGAAATTACTTTTTTAATCTTTTTTTGTTTTGTTTTGTATTCTCACTTCCTGGTTGTAAATGATGACATCACACTAGGAAATCACTTTGAACGCTGGGCTAAAACTTGGCGAATGTCAGAGATTTTTTTATCCGACAAATCAAAAATACATGTGAACACCTTTATTTTGTTGAATTGATGTTTTAAGGGCAAAATAAGTTGTTCATTTTGGGTAAATTATGCATAAACTTTGGATGGAATGAGTCTCCCCAGTGTGATGTCATCAGTTTATTACTTCCTGTAAATTTACAATTTAACAGATTTTTCAACTTTTCTCCACAAACCGTGACTTGATTGGTGTAAAACAATAATTTTTATGTACAATTCACCTTATTACGGAAGTTGCCTTATGCGCCGCCGACTTGTTTCCGTTGTAGTTCACATGGAGCAGACGAGCTCAACAGAAAATAAGTTCTACATGGACTAAAAAGCTGTTTTCAGACTGACCAGGAAATCGCTATGCTTGTGACTTGTTGTTGCTCGTGTTCATTAAACATTTTACACAAATCAATCTACTTTATGTAACATTTTAGCGTCAGACTTTTCCCTCGTTCATCATTAGCTTTAACGGAGTTCTCGTCAAATGGAAGTGCGTTTACAACAAAAGTGCGTATCTGTGGCAAGAAGAGCCAAAAGTGGGCGGGGCAGAATAAGGTGAATACGTATTAATACACCAAATAAAATCAGAAAATCGTTAAAACCGGTCCTACGCACTTTAAACCACCTTTTGACAACTGTGGAATGAACATACAGTACATTTGGGGAATAAACGCACACGTGGAGGAGGTGCCTTGTTTTGGTCTTAGAGAAAGAAATAAAGTAAGTTTTGCAGCATAAAACATACTCATTAATACGTTAAAACACTTTTAGAAGTATTTGTGAAATTCAGAAAAGCTTCAGACATGTTTTTTTAATGATGCATTCGATTTTTTTTTTGTCTTTCAAGACGTCTAAAGCAGTAGTTCTCAAACTTTGGTTAACACTTTATAATAACTACACTTATCCCTGCCTTAATAAAACAGAAATAAAGACTTAGTTAAGAGTGAACAAATGCTTTATTAAGAAATAATCAGGATTAGTAACTATTTAACTAATAATCTAACCCTAAATCCTAACCCTAACCTTAATTAAGTAGTTACTAATCCTGAATCATGCTTAATAAATTTAATTTTCATTAATAATTAAGTCTTTGTTGATGCTTTGTTAAGGCAAAATAAGATGTAGTTATTATAAAGTGGTACCCAAACTTTTTCAGTCGCGACCCCAAAAATAACAATAGTTCACATTCGCGACCCCCAAACAAAAAATAGACGACACACAAAGTGATAAATTAGCCTTAATCTAATGTTTGACCATGACTCAACTCAAGGACTATGAAGGTGAATGAAGATGTTTGTCAAATTATGACTTAGTTTGATGGACAACACCTGCGGTTTAAGGTCACACAAAATATTCACAACTTTAGATCTGCTTCAATAATGATAAAATAATTACTTCTTAATAAAAATAAAATACCAAATGGTTTAACAACTTTATTCTACCAAAATAGGATAGTACCAACCGACTCTAAACTAGAACTAACCCAGAATCAAACCAGGTCTAAACCAGGAGCAAACCACGTCTAAAGCAGAATTAAATAATAGCCAAATTAAACCAGTAAACAAGAGAAAATAATGCTTTGTAATATTTGGAAGATCGTGGGCCGGATCAGCTTGTTTAATGGGCCAGATCTGGCCCGCGAGCCGCATATTGACAAGCCCTGGTCTAAACCAATATTTGAAGAAATAAAGGTGTTACTAGGTATTATTATCATAAATCAGGCAATTGTGTAATTTATCAGGGTTTTGGCCCTGGTTGCTAGGTAACAGTTGTTGACCTCTACATGGTCAAAATGAGGAAAGATGTTAAATATAATCATGTTCATTAGTGAAATGTGTCATCGAACCTGTCAGAGACACTTTAAGGCCCTCCAAACCTGCTTTACATTTTACCATTCTAGCAATTGCAAACCTGGATTTAAAGTGTGTATGACAGGTTTTTATGATTTTATAGTTTTGACTTTATTTGGTGGAATAAAACCCGTTGTGAATATAAATGATATCTTTACACCAAGTTGAAAAATGTGTTGAAATTTACTGGACGTAGAGCAGAGATCCAAAACATGATGACAACCGACAACCAAGAAACACATTTTTCTGACTCTTTAAACATGTATTCATCCAAATAAAGGAGTTCCCATATATTTTTATTCATCAAATAATAATTCCTGTGACATTAGAGGAGTTTTGACCCAGTGTAAAACACGGTTGCTAGGTAACAGTTACAGAATTTCCTTGCGTTGATGTCTTATTTACAACCAGGAGTTAAAAATTTAAACCCAACATATTTTATTTTTTTTTTTTTTACAGAATCTTAAATATGATCATCTTAACTGTGTTTGAGTAAAACGAGCAGCTCAGTCTTAACTTTTAGAGCCTCAAACGTTGCCATGTTACGCTTCGGGAGGAGAATGCGGTGTAGCTGCCTCTCCGGAGCTGCACAGAAGGAATGAGCTCCATATTTAGAGAGTGGACTCCTGCACAGGTCAGTTTATCTCCGGGGGTCAAAGGTCGTGACCCCAAAACTGACCCTTGAACCCCAGCGGGACGATACAGGGCTCAGGTTTATTATTGGACGTGACATCACAGGCTTTAACGAGGCTGAGGCAACGACGTGGTTCTCAGGAATGACACGTGTTGTGTTTAAATGTATTCTGCAAGGTAATGTTCTGCATTTCTCATATTGTTATTAGCCTTTGAACACGCTCTAGAGCCTTGATTTTCAGCCAGTGCGCCAGGCATGCCTTGGAAAAATGTCCAATTTGAGTAAACTGATCCCCAAATGCAGATATAATTTACTAGTTTACCCTTTTGGAGTGTCCTGAGCAACTTCTGCACCAAAAAACAATGCAAAACCAATACTATTCACCTTATTCCAGAAGTTGTCGTACGCACCGCCGTCTTGTTTCCGTTGTAGTTCACATGGAGCAGACGAGCTCGACAGAAAATAAGTTCTACACGAACTAAAAAGACGTTTTCAGGAAATCTGTGCGTTGTTGACTTGTTGTTGCTCGTGTTCATTAAACATTTTAGACAAATCAATCTACTTTATGTAACATTTTAGCGGCGAGACTTTTTCCTCGTTCGTCATTAGCTTTAACTGAGTTCTCGTCAAACGGAAGTGCGTTTACAACAAAAAGAGACAAAAGTGGGCGGGGCAGAATAAGATGAATAGCCAAATTTAAAGAACCAGACAGTGGCACAGACATTATTTGGTTCATTATAAACCATGTTTTTTACTAAATGGTCTGATTTGGTCATGTTTTAGAAGTAAATGGTGCGCTGTGGTATTTATTAAACCCTAAAAGTGTGCCTCGACTCAAAAAAGGCTGAAAAACACTGCTCTAGAGCCTTGATTTTCAACTCGTGCGCCGGGGAACACTTCTGTGCCTTGAGGTTTTACCAGGTGTGCACAACTAAGCAAAAACTGTCCAATTTGAGTTGACAGATTAAAAAATGTGGATATAATTGACTAATTTTCCATTTTGAAGTGTCCTGAGCAACTTCTGCATCAAAAAAGAACACAAAACCGTCACTACTGCCAAATTTAAAGAACCAGACAGTGGCACAGTGATTATTGTGCCACTGTGTTACACTATGTTGTAACGGCAACTGTAGTTTCAACGGTTTGTAAAGCGCTTTGGGTGCCTATTAGGTGGAAAAGCGCTCTATAAATAAAAATTCTTCTTCTTCTTCTTCTATTTGGCTCATTATACACCAGATTTTTTTTTGTAGTTGATGTGCCGTGGTATCTTTTGAACCCAAATAGTGTGTCATAACTCAAAAAAGGATAAAAAACACTGCTCTAGAGTACCTTAAATTTGCCATCTCATGTTTTAAAACAAGACTTTTTTAGAAGAAGAAGAAGAAGAAGAAGAATTTTTATTTATAGAGCGCTTTTCCACCTAATAGGCACCCAAAGCGCTTTTATCAGCCTCGTATGAAATGACTCTCATCCGGCCAGCAGATGGCGCCAGCGCAGTAAACAATCTAGTGAAGTTAGCGCTGAAAAGACGATTTGAGGCGGATTTGCTGCAGCAGTGATCGTGTTTAGAGGCAGATGGAGTTTAGCGATGATTTAAGGACTAAAACAGCGGAATATTCTGTGACGTAGATCAGCTGTTCTCAAACTGCGGTATGTGTACCATCTGTACGCGAGCTCCTTCAGGCGGCACGTGGATTTGTAAGCAGTTCAATGATTTGCTGAATTTGGAGCCAACTTATCCCACATTTTTGTCATTGTTTGAGTTTTCATTGGCTTTATTTCGAGCTTATGACAGAGATATTTGGTTTACAATTACACATCATCCTTGTACACATACTAACGGGTTCATACACAAGTTCATACGCGATTGCACCCACATTTGAAAGTCCACCAAGTGTCCATATTTCTCAAGTAAATGTAAGTATCCCATGTTAGCTCGAAATGGAGTGGGAAGAAGAAATACTTATTAACTCGCACCCCGAGTTAATCCACTTTTAGAACAAGTTAAGCAATAGTTTACTCCTACTTTAGACCTTGTTCAGCCCTATTCACCTTATTCTGGAAGTTGCTGCACACGCCGCCATCTTGTTTCCGTTGTAGTTCACACGGGGCAGACGAGCTCAGCAGAAAATAAGTTCTACACGGACTAAAAAGTCATTTTCAGGCTTCTCAGGAAATTGGTGCGTTGTTGACTTGTTTTTGCTCGTGTTCATTAAACATTTTAGACAAATCAATCTACTGTATATAACGTTTTAGCGGCGAGACTTTTCCTCGTTGGCCATTTACGCGAACATTGTTAGCGTCAAACCGGAAGTGCCTTTACTACAAGAGTGCAGAACATAAACATAAAAAGAGGCAAAAGTGGGCGTGGCGGAATAAGGTGAATTAGACCAAGAATAGTCCTGTTTTAGACCTGGTTTAGATCCGGTATCTGGATCTGGTACTCGGAAGGCCAGATATTTTCTTAGGTGGTACTTGATGTGAAACGTTTGAGAACCACTGATGTAGATGGTCTGAAAATACGTCCCGGATCAAGGGAGTTCTGCGGGAAGTGTGTTTGACAGTCGAAGAGCGGAGGATTTTCTAATAAACATTCCTCAAAACAGAGTGAATGCAACTGAATGCTGCTTCAGGTGTGTTTTTAATGACGGACCATCGTTAGAACAGGGTTAAAAGCTCAAAAAAGTCACCGTAGCAGAACATGTTTCCTTTAAATTCATTGTCTAAGGTCATGATTGTAATAATACTTTTACTTTGACGTTTAGATTACAAGTAATAACAAGCAAGATGTACGGGGCTTCTCTCTTTTAAAAGACCAGGACGTGTTGTTGAAATGAAGCCCCTTGTTTATCATTTGTTTATTACAAAGATCTGTAACTCTTATATTAAAATTATTTAATATGAGGGTGCACGAGCAGAGCGGCTAGAGCTCCTGCCTCCCAATAAGGAGATCGTGGGTTCGAATCCCGGACCACCCCAACATCACACGATGACAGTGGAGTCTGCATGTCCTCCCCGTGTTACCGTGGGTTCTCTCTGGGTTCTCTGGCTCCTCCCACCGTCCAAAGACATGACTGTGTTCAGGTTAATTGGAAACTCTAAATTGCCCATAGTGACTGAATGTGAGAGTAGAAGAAGAAGAAGAAGAATTTTTATTTATAGAGCGCTTTTCCGCCTAATAGGCACCCAAAGCGCTTTACAAACCGTTGAAACTACAGTTGCCGTTACAACAGAACATATACAATTACATTTATAGACAATACATAAGCAAGACAAAGCAGGTAGCTGCATTCTGTAAGTAATCCATGTTAAGTAATCAAAAGATGCAAGTAGCAAGTAGTAGAGTAAATGGTTGTCTCTGTCTCTGTGTTTGCTGTGATGAGTGGCCACTGTCCAGGCTGTACCCCGCCTAAAGCCCAAAGTCACTGGACTGTCCTGTACCCTGCCTAAGGCCCAAAGTCACTGGGATAGGCTCCAGTCACCCGTGACTCCAGAAACGGGAATAAGCGGTAGAACATGAATGAATGATTTAATATGATTAAAACACGTTTTACAGAATGTAAAAAAATATCCGCTTACTCGATTAATCAAAGTAAATAGAGTACTCGATTACTAAAATAATCGATAGCTGCAGCCCTACATTTAAAGTTATGCAACGTGAAAGACAAAGACTAGTTCTTGAAGCTGTAAAATAAAGAATATCTTCACAGCTCCACACCGTCCTGGCTCAAACTCCCGGGAGACGTTTTTGGTTGAACATATTTCACTCGAGCACCTCTTGGCTCGCTTTGATCTCCGTCAGACGCTCAGAGCAGATGCGTCAGGCTCTATTTTTAGGAGTTTCTCAGAGCGCCGCGGGTTCAGGGGTCAATGAAACAGAGTGGGGCCCGGGCCGGACCCAGGCAGGGAGCGGGCGCGGCTGCCACCACCAGCCCCTCGGCGTGGGTGGCTCCGGAGATGACCTCGTGTTTGTTTGAAAGAGTTCAGACTAAACACCGGCGGGTTTTAAACAGATTTCCACAGCGCGTATCTGGGAAAGATGAGCGAATACATGAGCACATTTAGTAACAACGCGGCGTTATGTAAGAAAAGAAGAATCTGAAATGTACGAGAACTGGACTGAGACGGATGACCTGACATTAAAACCACGCTGCAAAAATGAGTTTCTATCTGAGTTAAAATGTCTTGATTTGAGGATATTAATCTTAATTTCAGAGGTTTTGACGATTTATTTTATTTGATGGAACTAGATTATTTTACTTGTTTCAACTGTTTCTGACTTGTTTCAATACATTATTTCTTACTTCAATCCAAATGATCTAAAATGTAAATCTATTCAAGCTTAAAATGGCTTGAATTTGTCATTTTGATCTGGATTTGAGTCAAAATGATAACTGAAAACTGAAAAACAAGAAGCATTCTGACTTAAAGGGGCTGTGCCTGATTTTTACTGTTATCAAAAGTGAAAACAGCACTATTTTTTTTTTTCATGTAATAAAGTAAAATCTGTGTTGCTCCAGCACAGATATAATGTAAAAACACCTAAAATGAATGAAACATGAATTTCTAGCGAAGTTAAAATGTCTTGATTTGAGGATATTAATCTGAATTTCAGAGGTTTTGACTCGTTAAGATCAGTGGAGACGATTTATTTGATGGAACTGGATTATTTTACTTGTTTCAAACCGTTTCTGACTTGTTTCAATACATTATTTCTTACTTCAATCCAAATGATCTAAAATGTAAATCTCTTAAAATGGCTTGAATTTATCATTTTGATCTGGATTTGATTCGTTTTGACTCAGTGAGATTTAATTGCTGATGTGATTCAGAATATTTCACTGGTTTCAAGGTATTTCTGATGATCAGACCATAATCTATCTTTAAATAAGAAAAAACATTTGTCAGTGGTAAGTAAAATGATCTTAACCACTGACAGATCATTTGGATTGAAGTAAGAAATAATGTATTGAAACAAGTCAGAAACGGTTTGAAACAAGTAAAATAATCTAGTTCCATCAAATAAATCGTCTCCACTGATCTTAACGAGTCAAAACCTCTGAAATCCAGATTAATATCCTCAAATCAAGACATTTTACTCAGATAGAAATTCGTTTTTGCGGTGTAAGTATCGAGGACAAAAAAAAAAAAAAAAACAACTTTGGAGAAAGAAATGAACCTATTTTGGTGTTAAATGGCTCTGATTCTGACCTCTGTGTCCACACTGCAAAAAAATGTTGATCTAGTTGGTAACACTTTAAAATAACTACATTTATTCCTGCCTTAGTAAAGCATGAATAAAGAATGAATTCGTAGTGAGCAAAGAATGTATTAAGAATGATTCAGGCTTATTAAACTAATCCTCTAACCCAAACCTTGATTGAAGTAAGAAATAATGCATTGAAACAAGTCAGAAACGGTTTGAAACAAGTATAATAATCTAGTTCCATCAAATAAATCGTCTCCACTGATCTTAACGAGTCAAAACCTCTGAAATTCACATTAATATCCTCAAATCAAGACATTTTAACTCAGATAGAAGTTCATTTTTGTCGTGTAGTAATCTCAATGGGACTTTCCTGGTTAAATAAAAAGAAGAAAATAAAAAGTCCTCGTCTCTAGAGCTGCGGACAAGGAATGAGCTCCACATTTAGAGAGTGGACACCTGCAGAGGTCAGTTTGGAGGTCAAAGGTTGTGACCCCAAAACTGACCCACAAACTGCAGGAGGAATCAGGTTTATTATTGGACGTGACATCACAGGCCTCCGAACAAGCACGAGGGCTGAGACCACCAGGGATTATTTAAATCTGGGGGCCCAAGGCAAAATGAAGTCCAGGCCCCTCCTCCTCATGTGTGATTTTCTATAACTTTTTTCATTTTGTCTCTTGAATTGCTCTGGAACGAAAGCTTTTGTTTGTTGTTGTAGTTGTTTTTTTACATGTGGTGGCCGGACAGGTTCATAAATTTGGAGTGGTAAGTAAAATTTGAATTTGTTTGTTCAACAGCTTTAAACAGGGGGGGTTTGGGGGTCCTTCTCCAGAAAAATATTCAAGAAATCAGAGCATGTTTCTCATTTCTTGGTGCATTTTAACATGTTCAGCTGATTTAAACACATGATATTCATTTGTAATTGTATAATGTTATGTTTTATTTACTGTTTAGCTTTATTGGGGATAACAATTTTTTCTTGTTTAAAAGTTCACTGCGTTACTTTAAACATGACGTAATAATGTGACCGTTTTCAGAGCATTTTCAGTTTTTCGGGCCCTTCAGGTTCAGGGCCCAAGGCAGTTGTGGTCTGTTGCCTAATGGTGAGTCCGCCACTGCCTTGAGGAATGCAGCTTAGCTTTAGCTCATTAACACAGACCTCAGACGAACTCGAATGCATGATTTATACGTCTTGGCCCTGTGCGTGTTCATGGGAGTCGTGGGTACGCAGCTAAATGTTTTGGCGAGTAGAAAAATGCACATGAACGCTCACAAGTCTGGAAAAGCCAAAATCTGTTGACATCACTTGTTGTTTTGTCATCTACTTGTCATTTACTGTCATTTACTTTTTTGACTAAACATTAAAACATACATAAAAACAAAAGTGCTTCAAAGGATATTCTTGGTTTAAAAAATGTAATCTACAGCAGGTGCTCCTACAGGGCGAGGCTTCAGTGAAATGAATGGTTCTTATATAAACATTTTGCCGATTTACCTCCAGTTTGACCATTTTTGTAAAGTTTATGATGTCACTTCCTGGTTGGACATGAGCACTAAATATGACATAGTCTGTGTCTGAATGTCCACACTGTTCCCTGCAGGGGGCACTACACAGTGGTCACACCATTTTTAGTGCTATCTGAATGTCCAGCAGGTGAAAAAGTAGTGCACTCACAATTTCCCACAATGCATCTTGAAAAGTAGTGTCCAGCACTGGTCACTAGAGATCAATATAGACCACAATGCATTGCAAGAGTTAGAAAAACTACAGCGACAGTGACAGGTTTAACTGAACACAACAGACTGAATGAAGCAGAAAGAGCTGTTTAAACCAACTGTTGAGTCGAGATCATGAACAAAACACTTTAAACAAACCGTTAGCGGCAGAGTCACTAGCGTTAGCCGCTAACCTTAGCTTGAGCTGTGAATAGATCACAAATCTCTGGCAAAAAGTTGAATAATCCAGTCTGTTTGATGTTTCACGTGTGATCCATGGTTAAAAAAACGTGATGATCATTAGTCCATAAATATGTGTCAGGAGGATTTGACTCATGTTCATGACAGAAATCAATTTTTATCAGAGTTTTGCCGACTTTTTCTCCCAGACGCCAGAGTCACGTGACCCACAACGAGTAGAAAGTATGAGCTGTGTCTTAATCGCTCTGTGATTGAGGGCACTATTTAGTCAACTGAACAGGGCAGGACTGTGGAGTGAACGAAGGGTGAGGGACATTCGGACACAGATATGGTTAGAGGTAATTCCACAAGTGTTACCATAGCAACCAGACGGTAAACAAGGGCCAAAATTCATATAAATGACACAAAACTCATGATTTGACAAATACTAATACATGACAACACATTTCTTTTATTGAATGATAATTTAAACTGTCAGTAAAATGTTTCAGTTGTCTGTAAATTGTCTTTGTATTTTCAGCAGTGCGTCGCTTTTTGATGACATCACAGAGGGATTCCATTTTAGAACTCACCACTACTTCCTGTAATTTTAAACGTTTTTAATCAAAATTTCTGCACAAACTGCAACTTCACAGATGTAAAACTATGATAAATATTTACCACAGGTGCCCTCCCGCCAAATGTAGTCATAATTAGAGTCGTTTGAGAGCCTGTCACATGGACTTTAATTTTAAAATCGTTGCCAATAGCGACGCCAAAGCTCCATCAGCCACAATCCACGTTCTCACTCTCGTTGCTGTTTTTCCTCTGCCGTTTTCACCTGTGCGATTCTTCACAGACGTTTTTCTTGCTTCGGAATGATCTAAATTTCAAGGTTTTCTTTAGCGAATGATTTATGAGAAATATTGACCACAGAAATGCGCGTCGACGTCCAAGTCTGCCCCTCGCACAGTCCATATATTACACGTCTGCCAGAGTAATACTAAACCAAACTATTTCATGGACCGCGCCTGAAAAAGACCAAATTTCAGGCATTTTTCCACGCTCTGCTCTTTAAATAGAACCGTTTCCATCTTCAGACCAAAAGTTCATTGTTAAATCTCCACAAATCGTCCCATTATTCCTTTATTAGTTTCCAGAGCGGGTCGTTTCAAAGCAGAATACTCTCTTGACTTTCCAACTCTTTGTTCCCCGCAGTAAGTGACCTGTCCCCTGTGTGTCGTAAAATGCCAAAGATCACAGTTTTCCGCTTTTTAAAGTGTTTTTGCAGAAAAGCAGGGCAGTCGTGGCTTGGATTTCAAAGTGAGATTATTCCAAGGCCCCAACTGACATTTTGGGCGAGTTATATAAACGAAAGATGACGAACTTGACCTGAAATATGCCCCAAAAATTGTGTTATTGAAGGAGATTTGTGTTGTTCAACATGTCGCACGGTTGTTTTTAATTTTCCCGTCAGAAAAGTTACATAGTGCATCTTTGAGTCTTGTTTTGTTTTGTGGAGAACTCAGTAGACGTGGCGTTTGATGCACAAGCTATCGATGAGCAACTCGGCCAGTCCGGTTAAAATTTAGAGCCAGTCTCCTGTATTTTTTTCCTTCTGGTTCACATCAGAGAAGTGACCTGTTCGCGGGGCGGCCATCTTGGTTCTAGTCCTGACAAAAACAAATGTAAACTCCAAAGGAACTCTGTCTGCATAAACTCCTCAAATGCAGTGGTGAATGAAATACAGATAGAGCCGCAAAAAACACTCAAGTAAAAGTAAAAGTATCACATTTTGAAATCTACTCAAGTAAAAGAACTGAAGTACTCCTTTATGTATGTACCATATATGTAAATGTACTTTAAGTGTAAAAAGTAAAAGTAATTCTTCTTGGTTTGGAGAACTATTAAACCATCAGACTGTAATCTTGATTGATTTACTGAGTTTTGGTCATTATCGGCAACTTTCCAGATTATTTTTCTCTATTCACCTTATTCCTGAAGTGTCCGTACGCGCCGCCATCTTGTTTCCGTTGTAGTTCACACGGATCAGACGAGCTCAACAGAAAATAAGTTCTACATGGACTAAAAAGACGTTTTCAGGCCTCAGGAAATCGTTGCGTTGTTGACTTGTTGTTGCTCGTGTTCATTAAACATTTTACACAAATCAACCTACTTTATGTAACATTTTAGCGGCGAGACTTTTCCCTCGTTCGTCATTAGCTTTAACGGAGTTCTCGTCAAACGGAAGTGCGTTTACAACAAAAGTGCAAAAAACGGCAAAAGTGGGCGGGGCAGAATAAGGTCAATAGAGTTTTGGCGTCACAAGCTAAAAACAACAAGCATGCTAACAGCGCATTTCCAGCTTTGCTGAGAATTTACCTCATTCCGGAAGTTGCCGTGGGCGCCGCCATCTTTTTTCCGTTGTAGTTTACACGGGGCCGAGCTCAACAGTTCTACACGGACTGAAAGGACGTTTTCAGGCCTCAGGAAATCGGTGCATTGATGACTTGTTGTTGCATATGTACATTTTACACAAATCAATCTACTTTATGTAATATTTCAGCGACAAGACTTTTCCCTCATTTGTCAGTTGCGTGAACAGTGTTCTTGTCGAACCGGAAGTTGAATCCGTGGCAGAAAAAGACAAAAGTGACAGGGCAGAATAGAGTGACAGAAGTTTGCCCTGTTGTTGCTCCTTCATCCTGGATCCAGCTAACAACAGGACAACAGAACAAAAGGCTATCATAACAAGATTAGTTTCAGGTCAAACTAGGCAGGGCAAAATATTAACCTAACAAAGACAGGCCAATCTCATAATTGGCCTGTCTTTGTTAGGTTAATGAGGCGGGGCGTTTACAACTCAGAGTGGCATAAACCAGAGTCCCAGACCAGCTCACTGATTGAAAATGACTTCTGGATGGAAGTCAAACTGTCTTGGATCCAGTTGACAAGCCCTGTAACCTTTTCTACAACACTCAAGAGCATGTTTAAATTTTTTTAAATTTTTCCTTTAAAATCCGAGTGCCTCAGATCTCCTTGTGATTCAGTCCTGGTCACAATTGCAGTCACAAATGTCTCAAATTCAGTTTCACATTTCAAGCATCAAACATCCAACATACAGAGCCGTCACATAGCTTCAGAAAGATCAGTTAAAACAATTATACACTGATGATTGTAGTGACATAAATATCATGAAATAAACATATTATACACTTAACAATGGGGATGCACCTTGTATTTGTTTGTGAAGGAATGTTGGATGTGATGGAACTCATCCATCGTAACATCGTCCAAGTGTAAGAGTTTGATCAACGACACAGAGAGAATTTTGCGTCTTTGCTCGTCTGCGGTGAACCCCAAAGACTGCCACCATAGCTTTGGAGGTTAATCAATTATTCTTTTTTTTTTCTACCGCTTATTCCCATTAGGGGTCGTGGGTGACTGGAGCCTATCCCAGTGACTTTGGGCCTTAGGCGGGGTACACCCTGGACAGTGGCCAACTCATCACAGCAAACACAGAGACACAGACATGGACAGACAGTCATTCACTCTCACATTCATACACTAGGGACAATTTAGAGTTCTCAATTAAGGAAGGGAGGAAGCCGGAGAACCCGGAGAGAACCCACGGTAACACGGGGAGGACATGCAGACTCCACCCAGAGAGATCATGTGATGTTGGGGTGGTCCAGGATTCGAACCCACGATCTCCTTATTGAGAGGCAGAAGCTCTAGCCGCTCTGCCACCGTGCACACCGGTTAATCAATTATCAACAAACGAGGTCCTTCTACACTACGACACGGAGACCAGCAGGGGGCAGACTATAAGTGGCGCATCTTCACACAAACTCAGCTCAAAGCGCAGGTCTTTTATTTGTTTTACAAGAACGTCTCTTTCAACTTCTCCATCCCCGCTCCTCGTTTTTCCAAAATACCTTGAAAAGCTCTATTAGTTCGCCGCCCGTTCATGTGGTATTAGCCTCTGTAGCTTCTCCCAGAAGTTCAAAGCGGCAGAAATATGCGCGCAGGGAAAACGTTTTGATCCGGGCGCATGTTCGGTTTGCACACTGGTCCGTGCGTGGCAAAAACCAGGGAACATTCCTCGCGCCGGCTGCCAGAGACCGCTAATGGAATTAAGTGCAGCGGACGAGTGACTGGAGGGAAGCGAGCGACCAGACGCTGCTTAATGTGGGCAGTGTTTTGGGAAGACGTGGATGTTCTGTTAATATCGAGCATACCTGAGTCACATTTGTGCGCCCAGGAATGGTTTAGGGCAGAATCAAAGAGGCTAAAAGCAGCTACTGTAGCCGGAAAAGCTAAGCATGAAGGAGGTTTTATGTGGACGGAGTGAGGCCGTGTTTCCTAACCTGGGGCACGAGGACCACAAGCGCTTACCAGGAAGTACTTTGAACGGTTTAAGTTTAGTATTTGAATATCGAAATGTTCTTTTTAATAAATTGTATATCCTTTAGGCATGTAACGATACCGGCGATATCGTTATGTCGTGAAGGTAAAAGAATGTCACGATATCGTCATGTTGCGTTATGAAAAACAGCATGTCTACGTGAAAAAACAACAACAACGGTTTAGCCTGCTCTGAAGAAATAACAACGTACAACTGGGGTGCACGGTGGCAGAGCGGCTAGAGCTTCTGCCTCTCAATAAGGAGATCGTGGGTTCGAATCCCAGACCACCCCAACATCATGGGTTCGAATCCCGAACCACCCTAACATCACACGATCTCTCTGGGTGGAGTCTGCATGTCCTCCCCGTGTTACCGTGGGTTCTCTCTGGGTTCTCTGGCTCCTCCCACCGTCCAAAGACATGTCTGTGGAGGTTAATTGACAACTCTAAATTGTCCCTAGTGAATGAATGTGAGAGTGAATGGTTGTCTGTCCTTGTCTCTGTGTTTGCTGCGACGAGTTGGCCACTGTCCAGGGTGTACCCCGCCTAAGGCCCAAAGTCATGAATGAATGAATAACAACATACATGACAGAACACATAGCAGTCATTGTTGTTGTTCCTGATATAACTTGAAAATTGCACTTTAGAGTTGCCATCATTTCTATTATTCTTAAATTCTTATTAAAATGCGCAGGACTAAACCATCCACTTGGACCAGAACCACTCAAGAGGAGGGAAGGTGGACCATCTAATGTGGGAGAGTTCCTCCAGGCAGATGAAGAACAGTTCATCTGGTGCAGAGAGAGTTAGAGAGAGTTCCTCCAAACAGACAATAACTGTAAACTTCCTGACAGAAAATATCTCCAAATAAAGTGTATTATTGATGAAAATCTGAATCTTCTTTTTTGATATTTTGTTATAATAATGCCACTGTCTTTGCTTAAATACATTTTCTATGTGTTTTCGAGTCTGTACAGTCCAGATAACGATTACAATTATCAAAACACAACTTTGATTATTTTTGCTGTTGTCAACTGTCACAGTTAGTTGATTAATTGTTGCTGCTCAAATCTGTCATACTCTCCCTTCATCAAGTCTCTACATAATTCAATCAACAGCTCATTGACTTATTTTCACTCAGTTTCTCAAGAAGTAAATATAGTTTTATGAAAAAAGTGTTGCCTCTATTTCCCCAAACCAGCATCTATTTGTGAAAAAAATGCTGACTAAGGAAAGAGTGATAGCAAAGGGAGGATGAAAGCCGAGGAGCTGGTTTAATTTCAGGACCACGTCGTGCTAAAAGTGTCCCAAACTGTCTCCATTGTGCGGTAGAAACACTCGGAACGTCCCGTACTCCTCGGCGCAGGTTTTTGATGTGGAGCTCGTGTTTGGTTTTCAGGAGCTGCAGACGTGAGGAGCGAGTGACTGAAGCAGAACTAAATGTGCTCAGTGTCCACTCTCCCCTTTAATGCGTGGAAACTGATGTTCTTCCAGCAAATACACCGCTCCGACGAGGCCACGACAGATCTGCACTGCAAAAAAGACATTTAAAAAGTTATGTAAAAGTTCAGCTCGTTTCGGAAACACAGCTCACTGCCTTCTCCTCGACACGTAGGCCTGTCAGTGCACTGTTTAACAGAAAATATTACAATAAACGGTGATATTGAGACTGATTTATCCAACTGACACAATAAAAAGTATGATACAGGGCTGAGTTTGAATGTCTGCACTATCACTACATAGTCCTGTCCCATTCAGGGGACTTTATTGACCTTATTCTGCCCCGCCCACTATTGCCGGCTTTTTGCACTTTTGTTGTAAACGCACTTTCGTTTGACGAGAACTCCGTTAAAGCTAATGACGAACGAGGGAAAAGTCTCGCCGCTAAAATGTTACATAAAGTAGATTGATTTGTGTAAAATGTTTAATGAACACGAGCAACAACAAGTCAACAACGCAACGATTTCCTGGGCGTCTGAAAACGGCTTTTTAATCCATGTAGAACTTATTTTCTGTTGAGCTCGTCTGCTCCATGTAAACTACAACACAAACAAGACGGCGGCGCGTACGGCAACTTCAGGAATAAGGTGAATAGAGCAGGTCTGGGCAAACTTTTTGACTCAAGGGTCACATTGGACTTTCACACTTGCCGAGGGCCGGACCAGTTACAGTTTGGATGCTGTTGACTACAGAATATCACACACAAACCACTACACACAGACACAATTCTTAAAATACCCCCCAAAAAAAACTAAAACTACAACAGAAGAGCAAAAATCTTTATCTATTTTAGTGGGAACAGTGCAGATGGTCACTCTTTTTTGCCAATGCAAAGTTTGGTGTTATTCTACTGGTGGCTGTTCTCAAACTGATCTTAAATTTAACTGCAGTCTCAGACAAATAAGTCATACTTTTTTTTATTAAATGCTTTGCGGACCGGATCAATAGTTTGCCCCCCTCTGTTATACAGCACTGAATCCACGCAGCTGATAATAATAATGCCTTACACTTGTAATGAGCTTTTACAGACCTCTCCAAGTCTCTCAAAGCACTACACTGTCATGATTCTTTCACTCCACACTCAGATGGTAAACACTTCTGTAGCCACAGTTGCCCTGGGGCAGACTGACTGCCAGTGTGTGCCATCGGCCCCTCCACCAACCATTCACACACCACTCTCATACTGGGAAATGTGGGTGACGTGTCTTGCACAATGACATTTCCTCCTGTAGCGTCCCCCTGTGGCTCCTGGTGTTCCCAGGTCTGACCGGGCCTGAGCTCTGACGGGATGGACGTTAGCAGTGGGTAGCAACTTTCGTCGCGGATCACGTGACGCTGGCGTCTGGGAGAAAAAAGAAATAAATATGCGACTAATAATCATACAAGCTTTGTTTATTATGGTTTGCACGTTAAACATCCTACGGACTGGTCGATGTAAACCCTCATTCGTCCAGGTGTGGTCCATCGTAGAAAGGGTTTCAGAGGTTGTCATCCGGATGCTGTTTAAAGATCGAGACGTTTCGACTTTTATCCCAAAGTCATTGTCAATCAAAATTGTTTGTTTGTCACCTCTGATCTTTAAACAGCGTCCGGATGACAACCTCTGAAACCCTTTCTACGATCCTACGGACTGGATTATTCAACGATCTTTCCACAGCTGAAGCTAAGGTTAGCGGCTATTGCAAGCGACTCTGCAGCTAACGGTTTGTTTAAAGTGTTTTGTTCATAATGCCGACTCAACAGTTCGTTTAAACAGCTCTTTCTGCTTCATTCAGTCTGTTGTGTTCAGTTAAAGACCTGTCACTGTCCGCTGTAGTTTTTCTGACTCTTGCAATGCATTGTGGTCAATATTGATCTCTAGTGACCAGTGCTGGACACTACTTTTCAAGATGCATTGTGGAAAATTTGGAGTGCACTACTTTTTCACCTGCTGGACATTCAGACAAAACTAAAAATTAAATAAAACCACCAAATAGCGCCCCCTGTAGGAAACAGTGTGCACATGTGGGCAGCCCTGGTAAACGCTTTTCTAAATGTAAAACATTGTTATAAAACAGGAGCTGTAACAGATAAATAGTATAATTAAATACCACTATTCACCTTATTCCTGAAGTTGCCGTACGCGCCGCCGTCTTGTTTCCGTTGTAGTTCACACGGAGCAGACGAGCTCAACAGAAAATAAGTTCTACTCGACTAAAAAGCCGTTTTCAGGAAATCGTTGCGTTGTTGACTTGTTGTTGCTCGTGTTCATTAAACATTTTACACAAATCAATCTACTTTATGTAACATTTTAGCGGCGAGACTTTTCCCTCGTTCGTCATTAGCTTTAACGGAGTTCTCGTCAAACGGAAGTGCATTTACAACAGAAGTGCAAAAAACTGCAAAAGTGGGCGGGGCAGAATAAGGTCAATAGCTAAGTATAGCTCAAATCTTATTATACAACAAAAAAATAACAGTCTGCAAAGAAAAGGTATGAACAATTGTTTTAGCCATGATTTACGTGACAGGTCTGAGTGAAAAAAGTCCAGTTCCAATGGGAACTACTCACGACTCAACTACTCAAAAATATATCAAATGATTTTAATAGATCCACGAGTTAAAGCAGAACTAAGTAACTTCAGCGACAGAGCTTCCCCTGCTGCTCGCTTGTGAAAATACACTGCCAGTGAAAAGTCGAAAGTCAAAAGCTCCGCCAAATATAAAAAAGAGCCAGGGTTTCTCAGGAGAGTTGTCTTCGGGACGATATCAGCAAATGGTTTTCGAACAAAGACGTTTAACATGGTAGAAATGTTCTGCTTTAAAGGTCCCATAACATGCAAAATTGACTTTTCAGAGGTTTTAACCTTCCTACAGTGCAATTTGGGTCTCGTATGTTGTGCCCAAAGTGTTTTTTTGATTGATTCCCGCATGTTTTCGCTAGAGAACTGTCTTTTCCGTCCCCCTCGGCTGAGCAGCAGACGGGGGGCTCCTCACTAAGATGACGCGGTGTTTAAGCCACGCCTCCAGGAAGCGCGCAGCCGCAGAATAAACACAGCTAATGCTAATGCTACACAGTAATTACACGATGGATACGACAGATCGAAGAGTTAGCTTGTTATTTACCAAACGGCAACGTCCGTCGTCGAGGTCCTGGAGCACGTCAAACTCCAGGTCAGATCCAGGACGTAGGACTCAGCACGACGCACCGTCAGGACGAGAAAAGGTTTATTCAGTGTTTGTGTATCGCTGTTTACCGGAGCACACGGCACATGCACACCATCTCCGCTCTAGGCTTCATCACGGGTTAGGCGGGGGAGGCGCGCGGGTTGGGCGGGGGAGGCAGCCTGCTCTCTGTTCGGGGGGGTCAGATCTCAGAGTGAGCCATTTGCTTTTGCAAGGAGGGGGGCCAGTCCAAGAAATGGGTGTTTTTTGGAAACTGTTACGTTATGGATATTGTACAACGCAAAATTTTATCAACAAAGCCCTTAGAATAGACTGTGTGAAGGGGAAAAGAGCAGAATATGGGACCTTTAAAGACCTGTCACTGTCGGCGGTTGTTTTTCTGACTCTCCAGTGCGCTGTGGTCTTCAGAGACTGCTTTTGTGACCAACGATGGACACTCATTTTCAAGATGCTTTACTGAGATTTTGAGTGCTCTACTTTTTCACCTGCTGGACATTCGGACAGCACTGAAAACGGAGAGAAGGCAGGCGGTGTGTTGCTCAAGGACACAATCTAAGCATGTGCATACCGACATTCAAGTCTTGAGTCATCGTTCCTTTTACCAGCGTTTTGGCGGGTTTGAATTCCAAAAATGCGAGGTTAAATTTGGACAGTGCCGTCACCAGAAGCTTGTGCGTCGTTTTGTCGGCAGGACCTAAAGTTAGAATCCTCACAGCTGACCACGCAGTGAGGTCATAGAACCATCAACACAAACTACTACAAGAATCCCGTGCATTTCAGAACACGTTTGAAGAGGTCATAGCGTGAACCGGACCGCGAGTTTGAACCGTGAACTCTGAACTTAAAGGGCCTGTGCCGGATTTTTACTGTTGTGAAACGCGAAAAACAGAACTAGTCCGACTTTTTGCATTTAATAAAGTAAAATCTGTGTTGCTCCTGCGCAGATTTGTTGTAAAAGCGTCTGTTTGGGTGAAAATGACGTTTACTCTGCATCAATTTATAGTATTTTATTCTACGAGAAGCAAGAAGTGTGGCGTTAGCATGCTAAAGTTAGCTTTGAAAAGTACTGTCACACTTCTGTTGTTGCACGATGGGCGGCGCTAACCTGTATCGAGAAAAAAAAACAACGTTTTGTCGCAGGCCGCAAGTGTATTTTATGCTCGAGTGACCAGATTTCAGATTCCAAAATTAAAAACTGGGACACACCTGGGTTGGAGTGGGGAGGAACAGAAAAACTGTGAAAAGAGTGGGTAATTAAGTATTTATTTATTTATATATATTATAGTTTTGCATCTGTGAAGTTGCAGTTTGTGAAAAAAATATAGAAAAATACAAGTTTAAAATGACAGGAAGTGATTGAGTTCTAAAAGCGGAATCCCTCTGTGATGTCATCAGAAAGCGACGCGCCATTGAAAATACAACTTACAGACGACTGACACAACGTTTTGATACTTTAAAGCGTCATTCAACAAAATAAAGTTGTTATTGTGTATTATTATTTGTAAAATCATAACTATTGTGTCATTGATGTGGGTTTTGGCCCTTGTTTTCAAAATGGTTGCTATGGTAACAGCTGTAGAATTACCTCTAACTGTGTCATATTTGCTGCTCATGTCCAACCAGGAAGTACAATTGGAAACATTACGAAATCTAGTGATAAATAGACAAAATGTTTAGTAAAATCTTAAATATAATCGTGTTCACTACGTTTTAGTGAAATGTGCAGTCTAACCTGTCATATAGTTTGAACCGTGAACTATGAACTTAAAGGGCCTGTGCCGGATTTTTACTGTTGTGAAACGCGAAAAACAGAACTAGTCCGACTTTTTGCATTTAATAAAGTAAAATCTGTGTTGCTCCTGCGCAGATATGTTGTAAATTTGGGTGAAAATGAGACCTCAACGTTTACTCTGCATCAATTTGTCGTGTTTTATTCTACGAGAAGCAAGAAGTGTGGCATTAGCATGCTAAAGTTAGCTTTGAAAAGTGCTGTCATGCTTCTGTTTTTACACGATGGGCGGTGCTAACCTGTATCGAGAAAGAAAAAATGTTTTGTCGCAGGTCACTAATGTATTTTACGCTCGAGTGACCAGATTTCCAAAATTAAAAACTGGGACACACCCGGGTTGGAGTGGGGAGGAACAGAAAAATTGTGAAAAGAGTGAGTAATTAAGTATTTATTGATTAATTTCTTTATTTAGGATCCCCATTAGTTATCACTACAGCAATAACTATTCTTCATGGGGTCCACAGTACATTACTATTCACCTTATTCTGCCCCGCCCACTTTTGTTGTTTTTTGCCACAGATACGCACTTTTGTTGTAAACGCACTTCCGTTTAACGAGAACTCCATTAAAGCTAATGACGAACGAGGGAAAAGTCTCACCGCTAAAATGTTACATAAAGTAGATCGATTTGTGTAAAATGTTTAATGAACACGAGCAACAACAAGTCACAACGCAATGATTTCCTGGTCAGTCTGAAAACAGCTTTTTAGTCCGTGTAGAACTTATTTTCTGTTGAGCTCGTCTGCTCCATGTGAACTACAACGGAAACAAGACGGCGGCGCGTACGGCAACTTCAGGAATAAGATGAATACATTTGGTCCATTCACGGCTCATTTACGACTAAATTATATAATATCAGATTGTGTTCTGCTCATTTTCAAGGACAGTTTTCTCTATTTTAGCAATTTATTCCTCTCTTTATTGTTGGCCGGTGTCAAATTGGTCAAAAACTGACACAACTGGGACGTGTCTTGTGTAAAACCGGGACGAATAAATGGTTTTGGACACATCTTCTGGGACACGGGGCTCAAAAGTGGGACTGTTCCCGGTAAACAGTGACATTTCTCAACCTATTTTTATGCAGAATGGCAGGGGAAGCGCTACTACTTCTCCGACCACCGCCGCTGCTGTACTTTCCCCGCTGACCTGGGGTAACTCTGTGCGAATGAGGGACGTGTGGGTCTATTCTGGGCCTGTTTTGTGGTTTAGCTGGAGCTGCTGTTTGCGGCGAGATTAAGAAGAACAATGTGGAAACAGTGAGTCGCTCTGAGCTCAGCGCGATTAGCTCCGCGGGCCTGCGATAGGACAGTATTTACATCACTGTTTCCTGACGCAGAGTTTAACCGAAAGACGTCTGTAATCGTCTGTGATCAGTTTGGCCGCTTTTATTGGAGAAGTTCAGCCAACGCACTTTCAGTAAAATATCTGTCCTGTTGGGAAAAATGAGATTAAAGTCTAAATGATATATTCTCAAAATGTTCTAATTATGACTTGGTTTGGCGGGAGGGCACCAGTGGCAATTACTTATTATAGTTTGCATCTGTGAGGTTGCAGTTTGTGAAGAAATATAGAAAAATAAATGTTTAAAATGACAGGAAGTGATTGAGTTCTAAAACAGAATCCCTCTGTGATGTCATCAAAAAGCCATGAAAAATACAAACGCAATTTACACACGACTGACACGACTTTTTGATACTTTAAAGCAGGGGTGTCCAAACTTTTTCCACCGAGGGCCACATATTGAAATATAGACCAAGCGGAGGGCCACAAATCAATCATGAAACGTTAAAAAAAGCTGCATTTATCTGATGTTTTAAGCTCCACCACATCTACATTCAGTCTCACTACTAATATCAGGTCTGTGTCGCACCAAATGTTAGTTATTTAGGTTGGAATTGTAGAAAATCTGAAATGTGCTGTAAATAGTACTTATCAGGACAATGTGGGCCAATCACCAGGAAGCCTAAGGGCCAAGAAAAATTGGTCTGAGGGCCGCATTTGGCCCCCGGGCCTTAGTTTGGACATGCCTGCTTTAAAGTGTCATTCAATAAAATAAAGTTGTCATTGGGTATTATTATTTGTAAAATCATAACTATTGTGTCATTTATGTGGGTTTTGACCCTTATTTTCAAAATGGTTGCTATGGTAACAGTTGTAGAATTACCTCCACCTGTGTCATATTTGCTGCTCATGACCAACCAGGAAGTGACATTATAAACATTACGAAAACTGTCAATCTAGGGATAAATGTACAAAAATGTTTAGTAAAATCTTAAATATAATCATGTTCGTTACGTGTTAGTGAAGTGTGCAGTCTAACCTGTCATATAGACTTTAATTCTCACGATATTTCACAAACTTTTGAGACTCCATCTTGTTGGCGCTTGTGTTCGATCGGTCCTGAACCATCAGTGGTGCAGAGACTGGACCAATCACAAACAAAGCCAAACAAACATGGCGGTGCTGACTTTGGTACTTTGGCCTATTTTAGCAGAAATACACACAATAGGCTGCGTTCATGTTCTAAAATGTGATTAAATCAGAACCACAGATGGAGGTCAAGAGCCACTTTTCCAGTTGACTGCACTGGACTTTGCCATGAAATATCTCAAAGTTAAATTAGAACTATTAAACGTCTTTGTGAGTCCGTGTGGTGGTTGTAAATGTATTTTTGGGGCGTTTGAAGCCCCCGCCGTCGCCCCCTGCTGTCTCTGCAGAAAACCAGCTGCAACTTTCCCGACATCGACCTGAAGACAACTCTCCTGAGAAACACTGACTCTCTTTTTTATATTTGGCGACATGAAATGTTTTTGTATGAGATTGCACTTCTTTATTTCAATAAAAACAAGGGAGGAAACAAGAAAAAAAACAAAGAAAGTAGCTTTTGGCGTCTTGTTCTGGCAGTGTATTTTCACAAGAGACCTGCAGGGGGAGCTCTGTCGCTGAAGTTACTTAATTCTGCTTAAAAACAGAACCCAGACTCAGATCCATCCAAAGCTTATTGAGTCCAGATTGTACAGTTTGGTGTAGGATCTACTTTAAGGCTGATCTTTATGTCTCGAGGGACAAAAGTGCATTTTAAGAAAACGGCCTTTGAAGTTACAATGTCCCAGAGAAATCTATGGATGAAGTGGATTCAGTGAAATAATTAAACATCTTTAGGAGCAGATTGGACAAGTTTGTTGTTTCCACATGAAAGGTTTTCTGTCGTGAGAGAAAACTGCCCAAAAAACAAAAATGTGTTTTCCCCGCGGCGTCTGGCGTTAAAGGGCAAAACTCCATCAAAAGCAGCTTATTGTTTTAAAAACCACGTGTCTGACATTTAGATTTAATCCATCGCTGCCGAGCTGGCACGTTTACGACATTTACAGTTTATTTTGTTTCTGCGACGAGTTCTTTTCAAACTGAGCGCTCGTTTCCCTCTGTATCCGTTACATTTTCATCGAGAGACGTTTTTCCCGCTCAGTTACATCAGCACGAGCTCCGTTTCCCCGAGCTCAGAAGTCGGGGAGGGCATCTGGACAGTGACATTCTTTGACAAAGTGAGTGGCACCAAAACAACAGCAGAGAGTCCAACCCAAACACACAGAGAACGTGGTGTCATGAGCTGCTTCCTCCTGATAGCGCCGAGCTCCTGTTTACGCTCCGACGCACGGCGAAAGGAATGTCGCACACGCTTGCAGTCTGATGCTGTCTTTGCATAAAATATGGACAACACACAAACCTTTGAGTCTGGTTCCACATTTACCTTCACTCGGCCTAAACCTAGAACTAACGCAATGAAAAAAACATTTCTATACAGAGCCGTTTCACCTTTGATAATCATGTGCAATATAATTTAACATACTATTAATACACTTTACCTCACCATAGTCACTTACTGTATATAACAAGACACTTAAGCCACTTTAGTTACCATTTTACTGTAAATAAGAGTGTGCACTTTATACTTTATATTGTATTTTTATTACCATGTTTAGTAATTATTTATCCTATTTTTATTGCATGCGCCTATTTCTTTCATTTCTGTTCTAAACCGTGTGTTGCAACAGTGGAATTTCCCCATTGTGGGACAAATAAAGGATCTCTTATCTTATCTTATCTTATAACCTTTGGATAATGAGTCTCCCCGGTGTGATGTCATCAGTTTATCACTTCCTGTAATTTCAAACTGATTTTTCAACTTTTCTCCACCAACTACAACTCGACTGGTGTAAAACAGGAATTTTTATGCACAATACGTATTAATACACCAAATGAAATCAAAATTAGGAAATCGTTAAAACCTGTCATACGCACTTTAAAGTTTATAATTATAGATGTTGTACTAAAAGAATACCTGTAGAAACACACATTCTTACTGTCGCCTCGCCACAGATCTGACCTGTGACCTTGGTCTGGTGGCGTCACCTTCTTGTCTCCATGGAGAATGTGATGAACCAAATACTGTATTCACCTTATTCCTGAAGTTGCCGTACGCGCCACCGTCTTGTTTCCGTTGTAGTTCACACGGGGCAGACGAGCTCAACAGAAAATAAGTTCTACATGGACTAAAAAGACGTTTTCAGGAAATCGTTGCGTTGTTGACTTGTTGTTGCTCGTGTTCATTAAACATTTTACACAAATCAATCTACTTTATGTAATGTTTTAGCGCCAGACTTTTCCCTGAACGGGGTTCTCGTCAAACCGAAAGTGTGTTTACTACAGGAGTGTGATCTGCGGCAAAAATAGGCAAAAGTGGCTATTTTTTTTGGTCAGTTTTCTCTCTCACATATCGACTTTTATGTGCAAACAACAAACGTGTCCAATCTGCTCCTAAAGATGTTTTATTCTTCCATTGAATCCACTTCATCCATAGATTTCTCTGGGACATTGTAACTTCAAAGGACATTTTCTTAAAATGCATTTTTCTCCCTCGAGACATAAAGATCAGCCTTAAAGTAGATCCTACACCAAACTGTACAATCTGGACTTTGGACAATTTAGACAGAACGGACACAAAGACTTGTTGATGCTTAATTCTAAGCCTGATTTATTAAAGTTTTAAGTCTAAAAAAATTGGTGAAATTTGAATTTTTAGGTCAATTTTCAGTCCAATCTAGTTTACTCAAAAACTAAATAAGAAATTCAAAATCCCAAGTTTTTTTTTAACTAATTTGTGTACAAAATGAAGAAATTTAACCCTGGTTCTGTCCATTTTTCAGATTGAAATGTCCCAAACATGTGCAATTTTGACCATTTCTACACATAAAATGCCTTATTTCTACATGAAAACATTTGTAATACATTTTTTTCTTGCATTTATGTGAGTAAACAGGAGGAGAAGCCCTTAGTCTTCCTGGTGAACTGGCCCACATTGTCCTGATAAGTACTATTCACAGCACATTTCAGATTTTCTACAATTCCAACCTAAATAACTAACATTTTGGTACAACACAGACCTGATATTAAGGCACTGAGACTGAATGTAGATGTGGTGGAGCTTAAAACATCAGATAAATGCAGCTTTTTTTAACGTTTCCCGATTGATTTGTGGCCCTCCGCTTGGTCTATATTTCAATATGTGGCCCTCGATGGAAAAAGTTTGGACAGCCCTGGTTTAGATTAAGACTTTTTCCTACTCAGCAGTAGTGTCTCACCTTAACCAACAGCAGCGTTAAACTTCCACGGTGCTACTGTATGTTTTTGCAGTGCTTGTACTTTCACACTGTACTGTCCTCAGACTCAGAACATGTCCATATTTGGGAAGCAGCCGCCGGCCTTTTATGGTCACGCTTCCTGTAGTATCTGACTGTCTGCTTGGCCCGGCGCTCACATTCCTCCTCCGCAGACTCGTACAGGACTTTTCTCTCCTCTTTTTTTTTACATTTCCGACCCGGCCGAGCGCAGAAGGAGCAGCGCTGTCTTCGTACTTTCATAACAGTCTGGCCTGTGTCTGATCCCACCATTCAGAAAAGAGAAAACACACAAGCTCGTCTCGCCGCTTTCCTGCTCTGGTTTGATGTAGTGAAACCAGCCACTGGGCCAAGGACAAACACCTGCTCGTTTTAAGTCGCTCACAGACTAAACCTTGTTAAAATACGTAGATTATTATGATTTTTTTCTGGCTTTTTGAACTGCTTTGGACACTTTACACTTGGCATTTCACGTTCGCCGCTTAAAAACGATGAAAAGTAATATTTTGCTTGCGGTTAACACATCAAAACAACACTGCGGCTCAAGGAGTAAAAGTTGAAACAGTCAAAGTTTCTGCAAGTAAATTCCTCATTCTTCATCATTTTTCATCATGAACTTCATAAAAATTCAGGTGTTAAAAGTTTAAAGGCAGGTCAAAGGCTAATCAGCTAACTAATGTGTATATATGACATGATAGTTTTACTTTAAAGGTCCCATATTCTGCTATTTTGCCCTTCACACAGTCTATTCTAAGGGCTTTGTTGATACATTTTCTCGTTGTGTAATATCCATAACATAACAGTTTCCAAAAAACACCCATTTCTTGGACTGGCCCCCCTCCTGCAAAAGCAAACGGCTCACTCTGAGATCTGACCCCCCCGAACAGAGAGCAGGCTGCCTCCCTCGCCCAACCCGCGCGCCTCCCCCTCCCAACCCGTGGCGAAGCCTAGAGCGGAGATAGTGCATGCGCCGTATGCTCCGGTAAACAGCGATACACAAACACTGAATAAACATTTTCTCGTCCTGACGGTGCGTCGTGCTGAGTCCTACGTCCTGGATCTGACCTGGAGTTTGACGTGCTCCAGGGCCTCAACGACGGACGTGCCGTTTGGTAAATAACAAGCTAACTCTTCGATCTGTCGTATCCATCGTGTAATTATTGTGTAGCATTAGCATTAGCTGTTTTTATTCTTGCGGCTGCGCGCTTCCTGGAGGCGTGGCTTAAACACCGCGTCATCTTAGTGAGGAGCCCCCGTCTGCTGCTCAGCTGAGGGGGACGGAAAAGACAGTTCTCTAGAGAAAACATGAGGGAATCAATCAAAAAACCACTTTGGGCACAACATACGAGGCCCAAATAGCACTGGAGGAAGGTTAAAACCTCTGAAAAGTCGATTTTGCCTGATATGGGACCTTTAAAAAAGCACATGTAAAACTTGAACTGGTAGCGTTTTATGATAACTACACCTTAAGCCTTATCCGTACGGGATTCATTTGACCTCTGGGCCTTATGTGGTCGATAAATTACCTCATTACATCAGCGCTTAATGAGACGCAACTGCGCGGGATAAAAAAAGCCTGATTTTTACAGAAAATGACAGACTTCTGTAGGTGGAGATGGATTGTTTTAGAGCAGAGACAGTCTTTGTCTTTCATGAAGCCTCATTTGTGTCACTTGAAGAGGCCTATAATAATGAAGAGGAGCTTAAAACTGTTCAGAGGGACAAATGTACAAGACCAAACGTCTCACACGTGGACGCGCCGTGGTCCCGCCCACTTCTCACAGCATTCATTCATAAAGTTCAGCGTTTGCCCTGTCCTGACACGTCACCTGAGCGCTCCTCCTCTCCTCCTCCTCCTCTCCTCCTCCTCCTCTCCTCCTCCTCCTCTCCTCCTCCTCCTCTCCTCCTCCTCTCCTCCTCCTCCTCTCCTCCTCCTCTCCTCCTCCTCTCCTCTCCTCCTCCTCCTCCTCTCCTCCTCCTCCTCTCCTCCTCTCCTCCTCCTCCTCTCCTCCTCCTCCTCGCCTCCTCCTCTCCTCCTCCTCCTCCTCTCCTCCTCCTCTCCTCGTCCTCCTCCTCTCCTCCTCCTCTCCTCCTCCTCCTCTCCTCCTCCTCCTCTCCTCCTCCTCTCCTCCTCCTCCGCCTCTCCTCCTCCTCTCCTCTCCTCCTCCTCTCCTCCTCCTCCTCTCCTCCTCTCCTCCTCCTCCTCTCCTCCTCCTCCTCCTCCTCCTCCTCCTCTCCTCCTCTCCTCCTCCTCCTCCTCTCCTCCTCCTCCTCCTCCTCTCCTCTCCTCCTCCTCTCCTCCTCTCCTCCTCCTCCTCTCCTCCTCCTCTCTCCTCCTCCTCCCTCTCCTCTCCTCCTCCTCTCTCCTCCTCTCCTCTCTCTCCTCTCCCCTCCTCCTCCCTCCTCTCCTCCTCCTCTCCTCCTCCTCCTCCTCCTCTCCTCCTCTCCTCTCCTCCTCCTCCTCCTCTCCTCCTCTCCCTCCTCCCTCTCTCCTCCTCCCTCCTCCTTCCTCCTCCTCCTCCCTCTCCTCTCCTCCTCCTCCTCCTCCTCCTCTCCTCTCCTCCTCCTCCTCCTCCTCTCTCCTCCTCCTCCTCCTCCCTCCTCCTCCTCCTCTCCTCCCTCCTCCTCCTCCTCTCCTCCTCCTCCTCCCTCCTCCTCCTCCTCCTCCTCCCTCCTCCTCCTCCCTCTCCTCCTCCTCCTCTCCTCCTCCTCTCCTCCTCCTCCTCTCCTCTCCTCCTCCTCCTCTCCTCCTCCTCCTCCTCCTCCTCTCCTCCTCCTCCTCCTCTCCTCCTCTCCTCTCCTCCTCTCCTCCTCCTCTCCTCCTCCTCCTCTCCTCCTCTCTCCTCCTCTCCTCCTCCCTCCTCTCCTCCTCTCCTCCTCCTCTCCTCCTCCTCCTGAAGCAGATTGTTTTGTGCAAACGCTTAATGGAAACTCAGCGTGTGTTCAGTATTCTGTAACAGAAGACATTTTCAAAGTATACTCCCATCACTGGAAATAAATACAGCCAAATGAATATGCACTCCCACCTAATCCAGGTCAAATAAGACAAATTACACAGACGCCTGTTTGCACTGGACTGTTATCTATGAACCCCAGTGTTTGGGGAAATACAGTCGGACATTTAAGAGGAATTATTACATTGCAAATTACAGACATGGCCGATCCACACGGGATTAATGTCTACACTACCTCTGCAATAATTACAAATTGCATGAGGTCCAGAGGTGAAACTTATCCCGTCTGGATAGGACTATTATTAGCATTAATAAACCATGAAAATCTTGCATAAATTGTATGTTAGGTGATGTTCTGGACCCATGAAAGTGATGATGAAATTAAAAATACATTCAAATGGACCTAAAGATAACGTGCTTCGGCTCCAGCAAGATTTGAAAGTTGTTTTTTATAGATATATTTTTTAAGCCTTTGAGAAAAAGGAATCTATTATGTTCAAAAATAACACATCATTCATTCTTATTATGAGGCAAGTCAGTTTCAAACCAAACTTCTGACTATACTTTGTGCTATTGTCTGACATTTTTCTGGAGACAAAAGTCAAATGATCAAACCTCATTTCCGGGAGACGTTCTTGAGCAGAGCTGGTAGGTTTTGTGGGTTTTCTTCTCCAAACACCTGCTGCATTCTTCTGAGGTCAAGCTCCTCCAACAGCGACATCAGCGTAAACGACACGCAAACATGAGCTTTACAATGTGACTCCGGCTCGTCCTCACACAGTGTCTTGCTCAATAACGACTGTGTGCAACAAGAACCAAACTGCAGCCATTTAAGTTAGGGCCCAATTCTGCATAAGTCTGTTTAGCCATAAAAGTGTGGTTAAAGGGGCTGTGTGTGTAACTCTTCTTGTCTTCATGGAGATGGACTGGGGAAGTCTTTAGTTACACATTGTTTGTGATTGTCGAGTTCTTTGTTAAAAATGTACATTTAAATGGCACATATTCTGCTATAGTGACTTTTTGGAGATTTTTAAAACTATGTTCTAACATTGGGCCTTAAGGCCCAAAGACACTGGGATAGGCTCCAGTCACCCGCGACCCCTAACGGGAATAAGCGGTAGAAAATGAATGAAAAATGAATGAATGAATGAATGTTCCAACATTGTTCCATTATAAAAAACATACCTGGAGTTGCATTCAGCTTCATTCATGCAAATTTGAGGAACGCTGGTTAGAAAATCCTCTCCCTCCGTCAAAAACACTTCCTGCTGAACTCGATAAATGACGTTTTTCCCAATTTCAGACGTCACTTATGCAGCAACATTAGGCTGTTTTAAGTCCTTAAATCAACACCGGATTAATTCTGAGCATTTCTGTCTAAGATGACTGTGACTTCATAGCTTAGCACAGTGGTTCACAAAGTGTTTTTTTTTTTTTGTTGAAAACTGTATTTTTTATGAACTAGGGTCCAGTAAAACAGTAAACTATTCAAATAACCAATATTAAAGCTGATTTAACATGTTTTAATAATTTAAATTATTACTATATTCATTTTCATTTTGCTTTGGGGGTCCCGAGTCGGCTGCATGAGGGTCCTGGACAGAAAAGTTTGGGAACCCCCGGCTTTAAACACCAACAGCAAACCAGACCAGTGTGTACATACATGTGTAATACCCTCTGCAGCCTGTAGATGGAGCCACAGCTAAGTTAATATGGCATCTCCCAAGGCTGTGAAAACGTTATAATGTTCTTTGTAAAAACATGATATTTTTAGTTCTAAAACATGAGACGTCAAAGTAAACATCCTCAAGAGACAACACAAATGATGCATCATATTTGTCCTTTAAATGACACCAACAGAAGCTGAAGCTGCCTTTGGTGTCACGTCTGTGGACTTTTCACATGAAGCACACTCTGTTCCTTGTTTCGGCTGCACAGACGTCTGCTGCTCTTTCTGAACAATGTTGTAACTTGAATCACATGTACTGTACTTTCAAATGTGCATGACTTGAGTCACTGGTGTTAGACGCCCAGATGTGAAACGTGCTCCTTCCACTGCACTCTGTCTCCAAAACAAAAACAAAGCTTAAATAATGTTTTTCCACTCGTAGCTGTTCGTACAGTGTGTGCAGTGAGGCTGTGGTTTACAGGCTCAGGACTGGCCCGTTCACTCCTGCCCCGTGAGGTCAGGCCTCAAGAATGTTCTCCTCTCACCAACGGTACAGTAGAGCTGCAGACGTGAGCGCAGACGTGAGCGCACAAACGGTACAGTAGAGCTGCAGACGTGAGCGCAGACGTGAGCGCACAAAGGGTACAGTAGAGCTGCAG
The DNA here is from genome assembly GCA_019453435.1 of Rhinogobius similis. Taxonomy (NCBI): domain Eukaryota; kingdom Metazoa; phylum Chordata; class Actinopteri; order Gobiiformes; family Gobiidae; genus Rhinogobius; species Rhinogobius similis. The sequence goes on along the minus strand of CM033620.1, from coordinate 11,594,115 downwards.
ACGTGAGCGCAGACGTGAGCGCACAAAGGGTACAGTAGAGCTGCAGACGTGAGCGCAGGTCAGACGTGAGCGCACAAAGGGTACAGTAGAGGCTGCAGGCGTGGCGCAGGTCAGACGTGAGCGCACAAAGGGTACAGTAGAGCTGCAGACGTGAGCGCAGGTCAGACGTGAGCGCACAAAGGGTACAGTAGAGCTGCAGACGTGAGCGCAGGTCAGACGTGAGCGCAGGTCAGACGTGAGCGCAGGTCAGACGTGAGCGCAGATCAGACGTGAGCGCAGGTCAGACGTGAGCGCAGGTCGAGGCGTGGCGCAGGTCGACGTGCGTGGCGCCCAGGTCGAGCGTGGCGCAGGTCAGACGTGAGCGCACACTCGGTACAGTAGAGCTGCAGACGTGAGCGCAGGTCAGGCGTGGCGCGGAGGTCCAGGCGTGAGCGCCAGGTCAGGCGTGGCGCCAGGTCGAGGCGTGGCGCCAGGTCAGGCGTGGCGCAGGTCAGGCGTGGCGCGGGTCACGTGGCGCAGGTCAGACGTGAGCGCAGGTCAGACGTGAGCGCAGGTCAGACGTGAGCGCAGGTCAGACGTGAGCGCACAAACGGTACAGTAGAGCATTGTTTAAAGTTAAGTTATCTGACAGTTTAATTAAATTCTTTTTAACATAAGAAAGCAATCATTCAAAACTATATTGACTCCATGATTTTATTTTACTAATCTATCTTTTTTTTGTTTTGTTAACATTTTGTGAATAATAAATGTACATTGAGTCAAGCCCAGTAAACACGTTACAAACTCTGAGACTGATGTTCTGAATTAAAGGCATTTTAACATTTACAGACGTTTGTTTGTTGCCGCGTGAACAAATGTTTTCACACGTCGTACCACAGTCGGCTCGTTGTTTTAACACATTTTTACCGTCACCCGCTCCCCCCTTTGAACTGAGCCGCTAACGCCGCTTTCGGCTTTTTTAACATGAATATTTATAGGCCCCGGCTGCTGTTTGTCAGTGAAGTCAGAGGACAGGAATTCACAGTGTGGGGTCTTCAGGACGGGAGGAGAGAGGGGGGGGGAGAGGGAGAGGGAGGGGAGGGAGAGAGGAGAGAGAGGAGAGAGGGGGAGGAGGGAGGAAGAGAAGGGGGGGAGAGGGAGGGAGGGAGGGAGAGAGGAGAGAGAGGAGAGAGGGGGAGGAGGGAGAAAGAGAAGGGGGGGAGAGGGAGGGGGGAGGGGGGGAGAGGGGGAGAGGAGAGAGGGGAGGGGGAGGAGAGGGGGAGAGGGAGGGGAGAGAGAGGGGAGAGGGAGGAGATGGGGGGGAGGGGAGGGAGAGGGAGGAGAGAGGGAGAGGGAGGGAGGAGAGAAGGGAGAGAGAGGGAGGAGAGAGGGGGAGAGGGAGGGGGGGAGGGAGAGAGAGGGAGGGAGGGGAGAGGGAGGAGAGAGGGGGAGAGAGGGGGAGGAGGGAGAGAGAGGGAGGAGAGAGGGGGAGGGAGGGGAGAGAGAGGGAGAGGGGGGAGAGAGGGAGAGAGAGGGGGGGAGAGGGAGGGGAGAGGGAGGGGAGAGGGGGAGGAGAGGAGAGAGAAGGGGGGAGGGGAAAGGGAGAGGGGGAGAGAGGGAGAGTATAGTGAAGGGGTGAGAGAGGGAAAGAAGGATGGAAGAGGAAGAAAGTGAGGGGGGTGAAAGAGGGAGGGGGAGAGAAAATGGAGAGTATAGTGAAGGGGTGAGAGAGAAAGAGAGGAGGAAACGGTGGAAAGAAAGAGGAATAGAAGAATGGAAGAGGAAGAGAGTGAGGGGGAGGGGGAAAGAAGGGGGTGAGAGAAAAAGAGGGAGAGAGGAGGAAATACAAATGAAGAGGGGGAAGGGGGAGGGAGGAAAGAGAAGAGAAAGAAAGGAGTGAGAGAAAAAGAGGAGAGAACAATAGGAGAGGGTAGGAGAGATGGAGAAAAGAGGAGTGAGAAGAAAGGAAGGAGAAAGAGAGAGGTGCAAAGAGAAGGAAAGAAAAGAAAGAGGAAAAGAAGGGAATGAGAGAGAAGACAAAAGAAAAAGGGGAAAGGAGATAAGTTGAGAGGGAGAAAAGAGGAGGAGAGAGGAAAAGAAAGAGGAAATGAGAGGAGGAAAAGAGAGAAAGAGGAAATAAGAAAGAGAGGGAAAAGAAAAGGAGATAAGGAGATAAGGAGAGGGGAAAAGAAAGGGAAAAGAGAGAAGGAGAGCTGGGAGAAATAGTGAAGGAGAAGGACCAGAGAAAAGGGGGAGAGGGGGGGGGGGGGGGAAAGGTGGACAGTTTAGAAAGACAGAACATACAGAGAAAAAGAAGAGCGCGAGAGAGTGGGGGGAACGGGCCGGGGAGAAAAAACAGCGCGCGCGAGAAGGAGCGAGCGCGCGGGGAGAGGGTGGGTGGGTCCGGGCCGGTGTTGTTTGGCGCGCGGCCCTCACTTTCAGACAGCTGGAATGCGGGCCGTCTGGAGAGGAGGGGGTCACGAAGCCAGGAAAGAATGCCAAGTATGTCCATGTTTGTCCAGGGCTGGCACCTCCACGCGGGGCCGGCCCATAAAATCCCGACGCGCTCCACGCAGCAGCTCAGACGAACAAGCGCCACCGAAGCTAAACTCTGGCTTTACCCGCGACCAGGAGCACGAGAGAGGAACTTTTGGAGACGTAAACGACGACGACTGCGATCCGGAGGACGCTCAGATATTATTGAACGACTGAACCGAGAGAGTTTAACGATTCCAAGACAAGATGATCGCCGCGCTGAGGACTTTGGTGCCGCTCCTGTGCGTCGCGCTGTCACATTTGGTAAGTTTACGCACGCCTGTCGTTTTTTTGCACGTTTCTGTCGCGTTCTGTCACTAAATCGTCTTGTTTTTGTCGCCCAGGCCGCCGGCCAGGAGTGCAGCGGCCAGTGCTCCTGCCCGTCCGCGCCGCCGCAGTGTCCCCCGGGGGTCAGCCTGGTCCTGGACGGGTGCGGGTGCTGCAGGGTGTGCGCCAAGCAGATGGGCGAACTCTGCGCCGAGAAAGACGTCTGCGACCCGCACAAGGGGCTCTACTGCGACTTCGGAGCGCCCATCAACAGGAGGATCGGCGTCTGCACGGGTAAGGACCGGAGTTTCAGAGTTTCATGTAGTTATTAGAGTTGCCCCAGTGCTGAAATGTCAAAGAATATGCAATTTGCGACAGAAAATAATGGTAGTTTCATTGATCTTACCATGTCGTTTCATATTAGTTCTGATAAAGACCCAGATCACGCTAAAACTATTAAGAAAAGACCATATTCTATTGTATATATTCAAATGAGACTCTACTTTTGTGTGATTTCTGACACTTTAGACTTACAAAAGCTATTGAAATAATGAATTCGAAGTAAAATTATACTGCAGAGAGTCAGGACATTATTTGCAATTCCTTACTCCACTGACATTAGTAATTTAGCGTAAAAAACATTGTGAAATTAGTCAGACTTATCCTAAAACTGTTGAAATGTGCTGAGACTAAACTGTAAATTCATCTAAACTTGTAAAAACTACAAAACTAATCTGAATTCAACTCACGTAGATTAGTTTCCTTGGAAAACGAAACAGATCATGATCAAAACGTGTGTCTGAATCAGTCCGGGCTTGTATATTTTTTGCAGCGAAGACTCTAAACTAAACCCGAATCCATGCCTTTTCCTCACAGCCAGAGACGGAGCCACGTGCGTCTTCAACCGCATGGTGTACAAGAGCGGCGAGAGCTTCCAGAGCAGCTGCAAGTACCAGTGCACGTGCCTAGATGGCGCCGTGGGCTGCGTGCCCCTGTGCTCCATGGACGTCCGCCTGCCCAGCCCCGACTGCCCCATGCCCAGACGCATCAAAGTGCCCGGGAAGTGCTGCGAGGAGTGGGTCTGCGACACGCCCAAGTACCTGGACCCCTTCATGGGATCCGTCCTGCCCGGTAAGGCCCGGTTCCACGACTAACAGTATTGTGTCTATTGAATTTACACTGGAAAAAGAGTCAAAACAGCCTCATCAAACCTTGGTCAAGTGAGAAATCCAGTCAAATGTCAATCAGCGAGCCTAAACTGATTTCGTTGCTTGATTCGAGTTGTCTGAACTAGTTTAGAAGAGTCACATTCAGGCCCATCGACAGAAATTTGGAGGCCTGGGGCAAGAAGCCTCACATGGGCCCCCCTCTAATATAAATTAACAGGAAGAGGGTCCAATTCTGGGCCCCTAAGACCCAGAGACCCAGGACAACAGACCCTTTTGTCCCCCCCGTCTACTCCCCTGGTCACATTAAATGACTAATTTGATGGTTTAGGGTGTTCCTTTTGTTGTCTGTTTTCAAGTATTTGCCAATTTAGGAAGTAAATGCACATTTGAAAGTATTTGGATTAAAATCTTTATTAAATTAGCTCTGAAAACAGGGGCGTGTCTGGACTTTTCAAAGTGGGATGGTCCAAATATGGCATATTTTAACAATTCAACACTTACTTTTCGTATTTGTAGTGATTAATCATGGAAATTATAAATTTTTATGACTATTTACCCTTTTCTGTTATAATTTATAGCAATATCATGAGTTAAATATGATGAAAATTGTTATTTACCTTTAATATACTGTCTGAGTGCTGTGTCCAATCAGATTGAGACCACTCCCTGGAAACGCCCCCTGTATAAATCGTAGTTGAATCCCAAACAGTCTTGAACTTGAAATTGCAAATTCACTCAACTAGAGTTTGCAGTGTTGTGTGCAATTTCAATTTTTACTGAAAGAACATTTAAATAACTCAATAAATAGTCAACGTTGATGTTGAATTCCAGTCCAGTCGAGTGATACAGGCTCATGATTTCTCTGCGGTGTAGTTTCAACAGACTCAACACAAGATTTGTTTGGATTCTCCACCGTGAACAGTCTTGGTTCAAACACTGATTTCCTCCTGTCCTCGCAGCTTATCGCGAGGAGGAGACGTACGGGCCGGATCCGTCGCTGATGCGGGAGAACTGCCTGGTCCAGACCACCGAATGGAGCGCCTGTTCCAAAACCTGCGGCCTGGGCATCTCCACCCGAGTGACCAACGACAACCGCGACTGCCGGCTGGAGAAGCAAACCCGCCTGTGCATGGTGCGCCCCTGCGAGTCCCAGATGGAGCAGAGCATCAGGGTGAGTGCACCGGAGAAACCGCCTGAGTTCAAAGACTTATCAAATGACCTGTCAAATGACTTATTCGAGCTGGGTTATTTGACATGTTTTAAGATATTTTAACGTGTACAACAGGCTAATCTTCTAGCTAGCAACTCCTGACTGACTGGTTTAGCTCCACAAACATTGAAGGATGAGTCAAATGCAGAGAACAAACTCACTTACAGACAATTAAGTTAACCATAACTTAATTTCCAACATAATGCACTCAAAACTGCACTGCAAAACCTTTTACCTTAGTGGATAAATGAATTACTTGTTGATCTTAGCATTTCAAGCAAACAGTTTGGTAATGACACTTAATAAAGCATGAACAAAGACTAAATTCAGAATTAATAGTGTGTTTATTGAGAATAATTCAGGCTCAGTAACTACTTAATCTATACACTAACTCTTCAACTCTTCATGTTGTTACTAAGCCTGAATTGTTCTTAATAAACTGTTTGTTCATTACGAATTAAGTCTTTGGTTGTGTTATATTAAGGCTAATTAAGGTGTAGTTATTATAAAGTGGTACCAACAGTTCTAATTTAGTCAAAACTACTCAAGATTCTCTATTCAAGCCATTTGATCTGTTCTAGTCACTCCTTTTTCACTCCGAACACCTGCTAACGATCACTTTTCGCTCTCTCCGTTCCCGCAGAAAGGCAAAAAGTGCATCCGTACGCCGCGAGTCTCCAAACCCATGAAGTTCGAGATCTCCGGCTGCACCACCACTAAGTCGTACCGTCCCAAGTTCTGCGGCGTGTGCCTGGACGGCCGCTGCTGCACGCCCCACCGAACCACCACGCTGCCCATGGAGTTCAAGTGCCAGGACGGGCAGGTCATGAAGAAGCACATGATGTTCATCAAGTCGTGCGCGTGCCACCACAACTGCCCCGGCGAGAACGACATCTTCGAGGCCATGTACTACAAGAAGATGATCGGCGACATGGCGTGAGGGGTCCGGCGTTGGGCGGACGACGGGGGCAGCTTAAGACTTGAAACAAAAGCATCTCGCGCTCGCAGCTCGACGCACCGCGAAAACGACGTCCAAATCGGTTTGAATGACTTGAAAATGTTTATTAGTCGACGTAGTTGTTTGTGTTAAGTTGTTTGAAAGACATATCAGAACTAAATTATCCGCAAGTGGAGTCCAAAATTGCACTTGGAAGTTCAGAACGACATCTTTTTTCATTGGCAAATACGTAAACACAACTAAACTAGTCAGAAAGACTTAGTTCAAGTCATTTTAACCTAAGTACGTCTTGTTTTTCGCAGTGTAGGAAGCGTAAAACTAGCCAAAGCGTTGTATTTAAGTGTCTTTTTTTTACAGCTGGAGTTTTTCCAGCCAAAACTCAGACAGAGAGTTGCCCAGCAGCTCCAAAAGACTCTGCACTATTTGACTTTTGAACAACCTACTGCCGTTACGACAAGCCCGTCCATCTGAACGCTGCAAAAATGACAGAAAATCGGGGAAAATTACCGGAATCGAGCGGTTTTGACTAGATTCGGTCGAGCTATTTGCCAGCGGGATGAGAAAATTGCACAGAAATGGAGAAAAACGGCCTCATTCCGCTGGCAGAAAAGCAAACAGCCTATTAAGCAAACCTGGTCAAAAGTACTCAACATTCTTTAGTAATTTGAACGGGTGTTGATGTTGACTTTTTTGCAGTGAAGTGAGGGCCCTTTTTCTTTTGAAACCTTATCTAAACCATGACCCTGGGTGAAGGAGGTGTCCAAAAACAGTCCCACCCTCCATTTGCAGACTGTAAAGTGTAAAGTGAAAGCAGCTGCAGAGAGGGGCCCCTCCCGTCCGCAAACAGCCATCAATGGGCCCCTGTGTGGATGCATAGGCTCTCAATGTATACTTTGTCTGTACGTCTGAGGTGGAGAGACCGGGGTTAGACCTGGTTTAGACCTGTTATGGACCTGGTTTAGACCTCGGTTGGGATCTGTTTAGTTTAGACTTGGGTTAGATCTGACTTTAACCTGGTATAGACCTGATTTAGTCCTGTTTAAGTACAGTTTATTCTGGGTTTGGACCTGGTTTAGCTTGGGCTAGATCTGGCTTAAACCTGGGATAGACCTGATTTAGTCCTATTTAAGTACAGTTTATTCTGGGTTTGGACTTGGTTTAGACCTGCTTTAGACTTTGGTTTGGACCCGTTTAGGTTAGACTTGGTTTAGCTTGGGTTAGATCCGGCTTAAACTTGGGATAGAGCTAACTTAGACACACTTTTGGATTTGTCCCTTGTTTTATTCCTGTTGAAGTCCAGTTTAGTCTTGATTTAGACCTGGTTTGGACCTGGTTTAGACCTCGGTTAGGACTAGTTTAGTTTAGACTTGGTTTAGCTTGGGTTAGATCTGGCTTAAACCTGGGATAGACCTGATTTAGTCCTCTTTAAGTACAGTTTATTCTATGTTTGGGCTTGGTTTAGACTTTGGTTTGGACCAGTTTAGTTTAGACTTGGTTTAGCTTGGGTTAGATCTGGCTTAAATTTGGGATAGACCTGATTTAGACACACTTTATTAGTCGTCACCTGATTTAGTCCTGTTTAAGTACAGTTTATTCTTGGTTTAGACCTGGTTTGGACCTGGTTTAGACTTTGATGAGGGTGAGTTAAGTTTAGACCTGGTTTAGCTTTGGTTAGAAATGGTTTAGACCTGATTTGGACATTATTTAGGCTTAGTCTCTTGATTTAGTCTTGTTTAAGCACAGGTTAATCTTGTTTTAGACCTGGTTTAGATCTGGGTTGGACTTGGTTTAGTTCTGGTTTATATCTGACCTTGTTTGTCCAAGATAAAGATGTTTGCAATGTTTTATTTTTTAAGACCTTGGTTTAGACCTTGTTCAGTCATGGTTTGGATCAGAAATAGTCCTAATTTAGTTCCATTTTAAGACCTGGTTTAGACCTTGTTTAGACCTAATTCAGTTCTGGGAAGGCTTTTTTGTTTGGAGATGGGACGCAAACTGAAAATTAGCTTTAAAAAGATTCCAAAAATGTAACTTATGACCTGAAATTTCCGTCCAAAACGACATGTGGATGAGAAAAAGCAGCTTTAAATGTACACAGTGGGATTTCTGCCACGGCACTGACAAAAAAAACAAAACTGATTCAGGTTTGAAGGAAAAACCTAAGCAACAAAAGCGTCTATTTTGTGAGAAAATAGATGAGAAAAGACTGGAAGAATGACGTGTTCATTCCTTTGTAATGTTCTGTAAATGCTGTAAATACGTGTACAGTTTAAGTTAATTTAAGTTCGTCCTGTGCTGCGTAAATGTTCTGTTGTTCCGACTGTTGTATTTTGTACAATGTTATTGAGAAATGTGACAAAGATGTTACATGTTTCACTTTGTAGCTGGAAATAAAATGTTATATTTTTATACAAACTTAACCTCACTGGTCTGTTTTTACTGCTTTACGTTAAAACATCAAGAGAAGTTTATCGATATTATTTATTTAGGCAAACTTTTCAATTTAAGTTTTGTTTTTTTTGGTCAGTTTTCTCTCTCACATATCGACGTTCATGTGGAAACAACAAACGTGTCCAATCTGCTCCTAAAGATGTTTTATTCTTCCATTGAATCCACTTCATCCATAGATTTCTCTGGGACATGGTAACTCCAAAGGCCGTTTTCTTAAAATGCATTTTTCTCCCTCGAGACATAAAGATCAGCCTTAAAGTAGATCCTACACCAAACTGTACAATCTGGACTCAACAAGATTTAGACAGAACGGACACAATATTTGATTAAATGTAACAAAATGGTGACTAAAAGTGACAAAAATGCAGCTGAAAACAACAAAAACGCGTCTGAAAGTGACAAAAAAGCAACTATAAGAGACACAAGCATCAAAAACGTGACGATAGGTGGCGAAAAGTGACAAAAAGTGACAAAAACAAGACTGAAAGCAACTAAATGTGGCTAAAACACATTAAACAACATTAAACTCCAAAGGCCGTTTTCTTCAAATGCTTTTTTGTCCCTCGAGACATAAAGATCAGCCTTAAAGTAGATCCTACACCAAACTGTACAATCTGGACTCAACAAGATTTAGACCAAACGTACAGAAGGACTTGTTGATATCTAATTCTAAAACTGATTTATTAAAGTTTTATCTCCAAACAATGAGACAAAACTTGAATTGTTTGCGCCAATTCCAGTTAAATACTCAATAAGATTCCCAAAATCTCCTAGGTGTTTTTTTTTCTTTCTAATATCTAAAATGTCTAAATAAACAAAATAAAGCAAGAAATTCAAACCTGTCTCTACATTTATCAGATTTAAATGTCCAAAATGTGTGCAATTTGTCATTTTTACACATAAAATGCCTTATTTTTAATGAAAACACGACACTTATAATAGATAATAGATGCATTTCTCACATTCATGTACGTAAGACAAAGAAGAAGTGATCATTGATAGAATTAAATTGAACATTTTTCCTACCTGTGGCGTCTCAACCGAATTAATTTGAGTAGTTCTGACTAGTGTAGTTTAGGGAAAATGAAGTTAAAGCTGAGGTACCTGACTTTTTTGGATGTAAATTTGTACATTTTGTGTTTTCCATCAAAGAGTATCTTGTAAAAGCAACACTTTCTGATAAAAATTAGACCTCTGTGTGCCGTCTGCGTCTAATAATAAAGTATTTTGTCTCGACGTAAGAGCTAAAAGCAGCGCTCTGATTGGCTGTGCTCGAGTGGTCCTCCACAGTTTCACTTTGTCGTCTGAAAAAAGCTGTTTTAAAGCTGTGAACGGGACTGAAAATTAATGCATGTGAATTTTAACGATGTGCAAAAAGAGTTTGTCAGAATTTGATAGCTTTAAAAACCTACTTCCGGTTACGCCGTGTGAAAATGAGGTACTCCAGCTTTAATCTGTGTTGTTTGAAGATGATTTTTCATGTTTGATTGAGATTAATGAACCTTATGACAATCAGAAATGATCAGAGAAACATTTGTGGTTTTTCTCTTTGGAGATTTTTACAGAAAATACCATAAATAATACAGAAAACTAGATCTATCTGCGAGAGAGACACCACATTCTACCGTCTGAAAACAAAGCACAAGCACTTTTACATCGTTCTGTTCAGATTGTAAGATAAGATAAGATAAGAGATCCTTTATTTGTCCCACAATGGGGAAATTCCACTGTTGCAACACACAGTTTAGGACAGGAATGAAAGAAATAGGTGCATGCAATAAAAATAGGATAAATAAACATGGTCATAAAAAAATACAATATAAAGTATAAGGTATAAAGTGCACACTCTTATTTACAGTAAAAATGGTAACTAAAGTGGCTTAAGTGTATGTTATATACAGTAAGTGACTATGGTGAGGTAAGAGTCTATTAATAGTATGTTAAATTATATTGCACATGATTATAACAGGTGACTGACACATGTTACAGTATTGCACATGATTATAGCGGGTGAATGGCACATGTTCAGGGCTAACAGTGTTCATTGTAAAGTCTGACAGCAGCAGGAAGGAAAGACCTGCGAAACCTCTCCTTCACACAGCGAGGGTGAATCAGTCTTTCACTGAAGCTGCTCTCCAGGGCAGACAGAGCGTCCTGCAGGGGGTGGGACTCATGGTCCAGCATAGACGTGAGTTTAGCCAGGACCCTTCTGTCCCCCACCTTGCGCACTGAGTCCAGAGCACAGCCCAGGACGGAGCTGGACTTCTTGATGACCTTGTCCAGCTTCTTCCTCTCCCTCTCTGTGATGCTGCTGCTCCAGCAGACCACACCGTACAGGACGGCTGATGCCACCACAGAGTCGTAGAAGGTCCTCAGGAGCGGCCCTGACACTCCAAAAGACCTGAGTCTCCTCAGGAGGTAGAGCCGACTCTGACTCTTCCTGTACAGTGCGTCTGTGTTATGGGTCCAGTCCAGTTTGTGGTTCAGATGAACACCCAGGTACTTGTATGAGTCCACTCTCTCAATGTCCCTTCCCTGGATGTTCACTGGTGAGGGGGCAGTGGAGTGGCGTCTGCGGAAGTCCACCAGCATCTCCTTGGTCTTTCCCGCGTTGATGAGAAGGTGGTTCTGCTGACACCAGTCCACAAAGTCCTGCGTTAGTCCTCTGTACTCTGCATCATCGTCGTCCGTGATGAGTCCGATGATGGCAGAGTCGTCAGAGAACTTCTGCAGAACACAGCTGTGCGTGTTGTGTCTGAAGTCCGAGGTGTAGAGGGTGAAGAGCAAGGGCGCGAGGACAGTGCCCTGCGGCGCCCCCACACTGCAGGTCAGAGTGTCAGACACACAATCCCGGGCTCTCACAAACTGGGGTCGGTTCGTGAGGTAGTCCAGGATCCACTCTGCCAGGCCACAGTCCACACCAGCCGTCTCCAGCTTGTCCCTCAGCAGCAGCGGCTGGATGGTGTTGAAGGCGCTGGAGAAATCAAAGAACAGAATTCTCACAGCGCTGCCAGGGTTCTCGAGGTGAGAGAGAGAGCGGTGCAGCAGGAAGATGACGGCATCCTCCACTCCAATGCCAGGCCGGTACGCAAACTGCAGCGGATCCATGGCTGAGCTCACGGCGGAGCGGAGGTGGTCCAGGACCAGCCTCTCCAGTGTCTTCATCAGATGGGACGTGAGAGCCACCGGCCTGAGATTGTGTCGAAATACTCACAAGAACCAGCGAGAAAGAGGGTAAAAAAATCTCAAAAATCAAACAAAAAACACTGATTTGTTGCGGTTTATAAGACTGTAGTGTTTCTTCATCGATCTCACGGCGTTGAACCTGATCATTTCCTGCTTTATTCAAGATTTGCAGATTAAAGTGCCCTTGACAGGTCGGGCTACTCATTTAACCAAAATGTAGTTCAGATAAACATATTTCAAAATGAGCTAAAATTCTTTAAAAAATTTACACCGTTTTCGCAATTTTTGGCTTTTTAATTTTACTTCCTTGTTGTAAATGATGACCTCACGCTAGGAAGTTACCATAGCAACAACACTGTAAACTGGGCCAAAACTCATCTAATGTCACATTTTTTTTATTTGACAAATAAAAATACATGTTAACACCTTTATTTTGTTGAATTAATGTTTAAAGGGTCAAAAAGTAGTGTATCTTGTGTAAATGATGCATAACCTTTGACTCCCCAGTGTGATGTCATCAGTTTGTTTACTTCCTCTAATTTTCAACAGATTTTTCCAACTTTTCTCCACAAACAGTGACCTGATTGGTGTAAAACTATAATTTATATTTACAAGAGGTATTAACCCTTTAAGCGCCCTCGTCGCAGTAATGCGACTTACTTTTTTCAAGTGCAAGGAAAATTATGAATAAATAAAGGGGATCACCTTTTCCGGTGACGTCACATCCGGTGAGTCTATTCTGCATTTGCGAGTTGATCGTTCTCCACACTTTATTGTTAATCCACGAATTATACAAAAACTATCTTACCCTCCTACACATAACTGAAAGTTTAATTGCTCCCTAAACAACCCGGAGCCTCATTTAGCTCACTTTGTTCAGTACTTCGTGGATTAAATCCCCCCCCTGCCCGCTAGCATCAACCGGAGCTAGCCTAGCCGACTAGCGCCATGGCTGGCCCATCCTCCGCCTCTTTCGCCCTTAACCTGTTCAAGTTGTCATATGTTGAGTCAGAACCCTGCTTCTTTCACTGACGACAGGGAGAGTTGCGTGAAGTGTAGCGTAGTGGTAGCTTTGGAAGCCAGGGTTACAGAGTTAGAAGCGCGGATCCGCATTGTGGAGGAGCTAAAGTCTAGCTATAGCCAGGTCGTAGCATCAGGTTTACCGGACCGCGCCGCAGGTAGCAGTGTTAGCATGGTTAGCAGTGTTAGCGGTAGCAAGGCTAAGCCTCAGGATAAGACCAGCCCCCCAGCGCCTCCCACGCAGCCGGGACCAGACCAGGAACAAGACAGGGATAGATTTGTGACAGTTCGGAGGGATCGATGCGCTAAACGCCAGCCTTTAGTGCACCATAAGCTTCCCGTCTGCAATAGGTTTGCCCCACTCGGCGATCACACGCCCGCCGAACGTGACACTCTGGTGATTGGAAGTTCCATAGTCAGAGACGTGAAGCTGCCAGCAGCCTCAGTTAGGTGTTATCCGGGGGCCAGAATGGGTGACATCGAAGGAAACCTTAGGCTTTTAAAACAGAGTAGTCAGAGGTTCCGTCGTATCGTGATTCACGGAGGTGGTAATGACACCCGGCGGAGACAATCAGAAGTGCTCAAATTGCAGGTTGGAGCGGTGTGTGAATTGGCGAAGTCGATGTCAGACACCGTAATATTTTCTGGTCCCCTCCCCAAGGTGCTAAAATGTACAGCCGCTTTTCAGCATTCAACTGCTGGTTGTCTAGTTGGTGCCCCCAAAACAACGTAGTCTTTGTTGACAATTGGAGTGCGTTCTGGGAAAGCCCGGCTCATACGCAGGGATGGCATCCATCCGACTTCGGAGGGTACATCACTTTTAGTTCGAATTTGGCCGATAGCCTTAGTCGCCTAAAGTGACGCTCTAAATATGAGTCCCGGTGCAGAGTCTCTTCTCTGTCGCTAAGCTCTCGCCAGCTGTCACAGATCAAGTGTTCAGAGTCAAAGCAAATAGAGACTGTGCGTGTCCCTCGTGTAAATAACGCCAATAAGTCAGATCCAAATACAGATAATTTAGGTGTCAGACCAAATAACTTAATACAAATAATCCCTACACATGATACAAATAAACTAATAAATAAGCATGTAAAATGTGGATTGCTAAACATTAGGTCAATTTCCTCCAAATCACTTTTAGTTAATGAATTAATTAACGATTATAATATTGATCTTTTAGCTTTAACTGAAACTTGGTTTCAACAAGATTATGTCAGATTAAATGAGGCCACCCCACAGAGTCATGTTAACTTTCAAGCTGCCAGGAGCTCAGGCCGGGGAGGTGGGGTGGCAGTAATCTCACATTCTAGTTTACTCCTGAGTCCTAAAATTAATAAAATTAATAATGAGTCTTGCTCATTTGAAAGCCTTATCCTATCAATCACCTGCCCAAACTGGAGAAACCAAAAAGCTGTTCTGTTCATAATAATCTATCGACCTCCTGGTCCTTATTCATTGTTCTTAACAGAATTCTTTGACTTCCTATCAAATTTAGTATTAGACTGGGAAAATATCGTGGTGGTTGGGGATTTCAACATTCATGTGAATGAAAATAATTGCCTCAGTAATGCCTTTAGCGCTTTATTAGATAGCATTGGTTTCACTCAAAATGTAAATGAACCAACCCACAGTCACCAGCACACTCTGGACCTGGTTCTAACTTATGCAATAGAGATTAGTGACCTTAATGTCTTCCCCCAAAACCCAATAATGTCAGATCACTTCCTAATTACCTTTCAGTTTATTCTTAAGGACTATCCAGCTCCTCAGACTAAAACTATAATGAAAAGGACAATATCTGAAAAATCTATTTTAAAGTTCAGAGAAATAATAGAACCAATATTTAATATTATGTCATGTGATCCTGTCGTTAACAGCGCCAGTCCCAGTGCTATTGATAACTCTGTTGACTCAATGGTCAACTCTCTAAAAGCTGCTCTTGATGTTGCAGCTCCACTTAAACAGAAAGTAATCAGGCCAAAACGAGCCTCCCCCTGGTACAATGAAGAACTACGTTCTCACAAACAAAGGGTAAGAAAACTAGAGAGATCCTTACGCCGCTCCCACACAGAAGAATCTCTAAAAGAATGGAAAACTTGCCTTCTGTCTTATAAGCAGGCTCTGCGTAAGGCTCAAACCAGATATTATTCAAATTTAATAGAAGTAAATAAAAATAACTCTAGATTTCTCTTCAGCACTGTAGCCAGGCTGACAAACTGTCACAGCGCAGTAGAACCCTCAATACCAGTTACTCTAAGCTGCAATGACTTCCTTCTATTCTTTAACAGCAAAATCACAACTATTAGAGATAAACTAAATGCAATTACTCCCACTATTAGTACCGAGCAAGCCCAGACTGCAAAGCTAGTGTCCCATACAAATCCTTCAGTAATACTAGATAGGTTCACTGCTGTTGATCAGGCAGAGATAACTTCAGTCATTATGTCCTCCAAAACATCAACTTGTATTTTAGACCCAATCCCAAGTAGACTCCTCAAAGAAATTCTCCCCCTAATTATAAATCCCATTCTTAATATAATAAATACTTCACTAGAAAGCGGTTATGTCCCTCAGTCCTTCAAATATGCAGTGGTTAAACCACTTTTGAAAAAGCCTAATCTAGACCCTGACATACTGGCAAACTATAGACCTATTTCTAATCTGCCCTTTGTCTCTAAAATCCTTGAAAGAATTGTGATTAAACAGCTTTGTCGCCACCTGCAGGACAATAATTTATTTGAAGTTTTTCAGTCAGGGTTCCGTGCGTACCACAGCACTGAAACTGCACTAGTTAAAGTCACAATGATCTGTTATTAGCTGCTGATGATGGACAGGTCTCAATCCTGGTTCTGTTGGACCTCAGCGCAGCGTTTGATACCATCGACCACAACATTCTACTGCAGAGGTTAGAATGTGATATAGGTGTCAGTGGAACCGCCCTTAGCTGGTTTAAATCCTATCTATCTGATAGGTACCAGTTTGTTAATGTAAACCAGAGATCTTCCCCATGTTCTAAAGTAACCTACGGTGTGCTGCAGGGTTCAGTACTCGGTCCAGTTCTGTTCACTCTTTATATGCTGCCCTTAGGTATGATCATCAGAAAGCATGGCATTAACTTCCACTGCTATGCAGATGACACTCAGCTGTATTTATCAATGAAACCTGATCAGACCCATCAAGTAGACAGACTTAGTGCCTGCGTGAAAGACATAAAAACTTGGATGACTCTTAATTATCTGCTCCTTAACCCTGAAAAAACCGAGGTCATTCTGCTGGGCCCTAAGCACCTGCGAGACTCTTTATCCGACCAGATAGTTTCTCTGGACAATATCACTGTAGCCCCCAGCTCTACTGTAAGAAACCTTGGGGTCCTATTTGACCAAGATCTCTCGTTCAAAGCTCATATAAATCAAGCCTGTAAAACAGCCTACTTTCATTTGCGTAACATAGCCAAAATTAGAAAAATCCTGCCCAGAGACGATGCCGAAAAACTCATCCATGCATTTGTCACATCCAGATTAGACTATTGTAACGCTCTGCTTACAGCGTGTCCTAAAAGCTCTATAAGAAGCTTTCAACTGGTTCAAAATGCAGCAGCAAGATTATTAACAGGTACTAGAAAAAGAGATCATATTTCACCAGTGTTGGAGTCTCTTCACTGGCTTCCTGTTGAGTTTAGAATCAAATTTAAAATCCTCCTCCTGACTTATAAAGCTTTAAACAATATGGCCCCATCCTACCTCAAAGATGCAATAGTAGCGTACCATCCAAACAGAGCTCTTCGTTCTCAAAATGCTGGACTATTGTTAGTCCCCAGAGTCTCTAAAAGCACAGTAGGAGGTCGAGCATTTAGCTACCAAGCTCCTATGTTATGGAACCAGCTCCCTGTTCATGTAAAAGAGGCCGACACAGTCTCTACATTTAAGACCAGGCTCAAAACGTTCCTCTTTGAAATAGCTTATGGTCAGGCCAGTTAGGAACAGAAATAAAAACCTACAGTTTTAGCTACGCTGCCCTTGGAGCAATTCTGCTGGGGGAAGTATGGCAGCTTGAACACTATCCTCTGGTTCTTCCTACTTTATCTATCAACAATATTTAATATTACTTCAACTGTAGTCTGTTCATTGCTGTTCACATGTTTCTCTTTCTCTCCACTTCCCGGGAGTGGAGACTGTTTCAGACACTGCGGCGGCTGCTCCAGTGACGACCCCCACCCAACCTGTCTGGACGATCTATGCGCCACCCGCCTGGACAGCTGGATTAGCCACACCTCGTCTGCCTGGACGAACTCCTTCTACTTTAGATGAACTGTTCCTCATCTCCTGCTGGAGGGATCTCTCTACACTGGTGGACTGCTCCTCGTCCGCCTGGAGGAACTCTTTAAAGCCACCTCCCTCTTGAGTGGTTCTGGCTCCACAGTCCAAGTGGATGCGTCAGTCCTAGTTCAGCTGCAGCCTGTCCGTCCGTGGGAGTAGGATCTCTCCTTCACTGTGGTTCTCCCCGATGTTTCTACTTTTTCCCATGGGGTTTTTTGTAGTTTTTCCTCGCCGCGAAGGAGGGTCAAAGGACAGGGGCATTCTGGGACAGTTATCTGAACTGCTTTTACCTGTGGCCCATCGAGGCAACTGTTGTTGTGATTTTGGGCATTATAAAAATAAATTGATTTGATTTGATTTGATAATAAACCACAAAACATTCCAAACGTTGATAACAAGCTTTCATAGTTTTGTTACACACGTCACATCCGTTTGAAAACCTATAAATAACGGCCGGCAGGGGGGAAAAAAAAGAGAAAAAAAAACCAAACAAACATGGCTGGAAGAAGTACACACGATTCTCTTGTTCACTACACAGCAGACTCAGATTCTGAGGGAAATTATTTTCCTGAGACTGACAATGATTGCTCAAGTGAAGAAGACACACCGAGTGGTAGAGGCAGGGGCAGGGGCAGGGGCAGGGGCAAGGCCAGGGGCAGGGGCAGGGGCAGAGGTGGTGGACAGCCCCACGACACTAGTGGGGATGAGGGCTGGGAGCAGCTGAGAGAAATTGCGGATTTTCAAGGGTGGATCAAACCATTTGATATGGTTGTTGGCTACACTGGAGACAGAGATTTGAGAGATGCCAGGCCAATAGATATTTTATCACTCTTTCTGACAGATGAGTTTTGGAAACTGATCGCTGATGAAACAAACAGATATGCAGCACAGGTCATTTCAGCAATGGAGATGAAGCCACATTCCAGATTTTTAGAGTGGTATGATGTATCCATTTCTGAAATGAAAGCTTTCATTGCATTGCATTTGTCTATGGGCCTTGTAGATAAACCTGAAATAGAGGATTATTGGGCAACATTTTGGCTCACACAGACGCCTGGTTTTGGGAGTGTAATGTCTAGAAACAGATTCGAAATTATTCTTTCATGCTTTCATTTGGTCAACAATAACAATTATGTAAGACAAGGTGAACCAGGGCATGATAAACTTTTCAAAGTCCGTCCAATAATACAGTTGATTATTCCCAAATTTGCAGCAGTCTACAGTCCACTCAAGGAGCTTTCTTTAGATGAGATGACAATAGCATTCAAGGGGAGGTCAACACTCAAATGTTACAGTCCCAATAAACCAGATAAATATGGCTATAGAGTGTATGTTTTGAGTGAGAGCAGTTCAGGGTATGTTTTGCATTGGTCCTTGCACACGGGTCAGTACACAGACAATGCCAGCAACATCAGTGCAACTCATGCTGTTGTTCGTGAACTTGTCGATCCTTACACTGGAAAAGGCCACGAAATTTACATGGACAGTTACTATACCTCACCAGCAATTGCAAATGAATTAGCTGATTTGGAAACCGGACTATGTGGTACAGTGAGAAGTACAAGGAAAGGCATGCCTAAAAGCCTGGAAACCTATCTTGCATCTAAAAAGGGAGATGACCCTGTTTTTATTCGGAAAGGTAAACTTCTGGCTTGTGCTTGGCAAGACACTAAACGTGTCACTATGCTCTCTACACTGCATGGCAATGCATGTGTTCAGAAAAGAATCAGGTCCAAGACAAATGCAACTGGCTTTCGCGCAATAAACAGACCACTGTGTGTCAACCAGTACAATATGTACATGGGGGGTGTAGACACATCAGACCAGAGGATGAAAACCTATCTGTTTCCCCACCGGTCCAGGAAGTGGTATCACCGCATCTTTAACGCCATCCTCAGTATTTCTGTTGTCAACTCACACATTATTTACACTAAATGCACCCCGGGCCCACACAAAGCCCTAAAGGCCTACATCCAGGACGTTGTTGATGCATTGCTGGCTGGTTACACCAAAAAGGTGGGTAGCAAAGGTGGCCGGCCTTCAAGAGCAGGGAGGGTAATACCACAAAGGCTCACAGAACGTCACTGGCTTTGTGAAGCAGAGGGCCGTCCAGACTGTGTTGTCTGCTCAGACCGTTCTCGTGTAAAGGCAGGCGCCAGACAAAGTACAGGTGCCGTCAGTGTGGTGTCGGTCTTTGTGCTTTACCCTGCAATGAGAGATACCATACTGTCAAAAACTATAAACTGTGTCATTTAGATATGTGATATTTGAGATAATGGCCCCCAGGACCTCCAGCAGCCCCCCGTGAAAATCCCCACTCACACTGGCCCAGGACGGGTTTACTTCTAGACACTTCACTCCCAAAACCAGGCGTCTGTGTAAGACAAATTGTTGCCCAATAATCCTCTATTTCAGGTTTCCAAAACTCATCTGTCAGAAAGAGTGGTAAAATATCTAATGGCCTGGCATCTCTCAAATCTCTGGCCCAGGACGGGTTTACTTCTCCCGGGTCCCACACTTGACCTAATGGCCCCCAGGACCTCCAGCAGCCCCCGTGAAAATCCCCACTCACCCTGGCCCAGGACGGGTTTACTTCTCCCGGGTCCCACACTTGACCTAATGGCCCCCAGGACCTCCAGCAGCCCCCGTGAAAATCCCCACTCACCCTGGCCCAGGTCGGGTTTACTTCTCCCGGGTCCCACACTTGACCTAATGGCCCCCAGGACCTCCAGTAGCCCCCGTGAAAATCCCCACTCATCCTGGCCCAGGACGGGTTTACTTCTCCCGGGTCCCACACTTGACCTCATGGCCCCCAGTACCTCCAGCAGCCCCCGAGAAAATCCCCACACACACTGGCACAGGACGGTTTACTTCTCCCGGGTCCCACACTTGACCTAATGGCCGCAGGACCTCCAGCAGCCCCCGTGAAAATCCCCACTCACACTGGCCCAGGACGGGTTTACTTCTCCCGGGTCCCACACTATACATCATGGCCCTTGGAACCAGGTGCACCACTTGAACCGGGTTCCCACCCTTAAGCACCCCTCCCCGGGCTACACACCCTTGGTCCGACCCTGTTACTCCGACTGGAGTAGAAGGCACCTGGTACTCCGCTCCACACTTTGAAATATATCGATCAGGGCCCCTGGACACCAGAAGAGCAAAGTAGCAGGGTCGCGGGGCCCTGATCGATATATTTCAAAGTGTGGAGCGGAGTACCAGGTGCCTTCTACTCCAGTCGGAGTAACAGGGTCGGACCAAGGGTGTGTAGCCCGGGGAGGGGTGCTTAAGGGTGGGAACCCGGGGTCAAGTGGTGCACCTGGTTGTCTGGAGTCTCCAGGCGGTGTCCAGAAGAGCGGAGTACCAGGGTCGCGGGGTCCTGATCGATATATTTCAAAGTGTGGAGCGGAGTATCAGGTGCCTTGTCTGGAGACTCCAGACAACCAGGTGCACCACTTGAACCGGGTACCCACCCTTAAGCACCCCTCCCCGGGCTACACACCCTTGGACCGCGCGCCTGGAGCCCAGCGACCCTGGTACTCTGTAATGTAACACACACCTCAAAAACCACGGGATGCACGTGGTTTAGGAAGTGGCCACAGACATTTCTACCTTCCTTGGATGATTTGCCATTCTTTTGCATCCATAACTCTTCCTTGGATGTTAGCCATTCAAATATTTCCCATCCCAACTGTGGAGAATCAGGTCCGTATTCCCCATAGGGTCACCATCCCTGCTGGACAAGTATCAAGATATGGAGGTTTGAGAAAGAGTCCGCGACTCTTATTATGCCATTCTTTTGCATCCATAACTCTTCCTTGGATGTTAGCCATTCAAATATTTCCCATTCCAACTGTGGAGAATCAGGTCTGTATTCCCCATAGGTGTCACCATCCCTGCTGGATAAGTATCAAGATATGGAGGTTTGAGAAAGAGTCCCGCGACTCTTGTTTGCAGCACTTCAGATTTTGACACTCGACATGAGCACCAGACTTACCATTGGATCATCCAGAAAGCCTGTAAGCAACAAGGCATAGGGGGGATTTGTTGCCAAGACATGGCAGACACCCAGAGGCAGGCCTAGGGTGTTCACACCAATAGTAAGTAAGGGTTTGAGAAACATTGTTTATGTCGGACCGCTAGGCAGACTGGGCAGCTTGGTCTCGCTTCCAACAGGACTGTGGTTCTGAAAAGCACATAATTTCTCCAAGACGCAGTTATCCCAAGCCTACCTGTGTAGACCGACGGACATCGCAAATCAAGGTCTGGCGCCACCCCAAAGGAGTAAGACAACCAGCCCAATGAACTGCAGAGGTCCTGCTACAGAGGAGCCCAGGATGCCAAGCGCCCAACGGCAAGCGCCAGATACCTCCAGCTTACCTGTGTAGACCCACAGACAACGCAAATAAAGGTCTGGTGCCACCCCAAAGGGGTAAGACAACCAGCCCAATGATCTGCAGAGGTCCTGCTACAGAGGAGCAAAGGTGCCAAATGTTAAGCACAGCCAACCTGAGCAGATGCCAACGACAAAGGTCTGGCGCCACCACAGGGGTAAGACAACCAGACCAATGAACTCCAGCACTGCTGCAGGGACCCGGTTTCCCCATAGGGAGGCCAGGAGGGCTAAGTAGGAAAAATTAGGACTCCCATTCCCACATAAAACTAGACCCACAGTGCACAGGAACCATCTGTAAAGATAAGATATAAGACAGAGGCCCTGCGATGGTGGGCCACATTTGCACATCGACCAGACAGTAGTCCCACCAAGGCCCAAGGTGGAGAACTCCAGCTCCACCACTGCTCACAAATCACTACCCAGGACCAGACACTGCTCCTGGGTCACACACTTCACACCTTGCACCCTGGATGGGGCTGGCCCCGTCCCAGCCATTCACGGTACCCTGGGCATGACTCATAATGAGAGCAGCGTTACCCAGGCACATTGCACCAGGGTCCCATTCCATTGGCATTCTGCTCCTTTTTTTTTTTTTTTTTACCCCAGAGACAGTGCTTCAAAGCTGGACACATTATTGGGACATTCAGGGCCAATAGAACCAGAAAAAAGGCCCAGGAAAACGGATCTCTCATGCCCACAGACAGAGCTCAGTGCCAGGCATGCATAGAACCAGGATTTGTGCAAATGTCAATCGCAAAAAACGTCGTTTCCCAAAACTGCCCGACTATCCCTTGGAACAACGCAAAATGTCAAAGTTCGCGTGGGAGCAGCGTAAGGATTTTCGCCTGAGCAGCGTTAATCAGCCCGGGACTCCCGGGCTGAACCTTGTCTGCACAAACTCAGAAAAATGACTAAGTTTATCGCCGGCATATGGTACTCTGGATATGGTACTCTGAATCTGGTACTCTATTGGGACTTTGTTAGAGACCCCCAGCAGCACTCTTTCTTTCTTTCTTTCTTTCTTTCTCTTTCTTTCTTTCTTTCTTTCTTTATTTTTTTCTTTCTCTTTCTTTCTTTCTTTCTTTCTTCAGTGGGTTGTCTCTGGAGCCCTGTTGCACCCAGTATTGGCACAAATTCTACCCCAGACACCAGTGCATTATTCGAGCTGATTTTGCATGTTTTCTTTCTTTTTCTTTCTTTCTCTTTCTTTCTTTCTTTCTTTCTTTCTTTCTTTCTTTCTTTCTTTCTCTCTCTTTCTCTCTCTTTCTCTCTTTCTTTCGTTCTCTTTCTTTCTCTCTTTCTTTATTTTTTTTTGAGGGGGGGTTTGTTTGTTTTTTTCCACTAAATCCCAATTGAGGCTTAAAGTAGAAATAAAAAACTGTGGCGCTTAGAGGGTTAATACACTAAATAAAGTCAAAATTAGAAAATCATAGAAACCTGTCATACGCACTTTAACTCGACACAACAGGGACGCAGAGAGTGGCAGGGCATCTGACAGAAAGTAACGGACAAAACAGGGGGCTAAACGAGCACTAAACGATCCAGAAGAGGCCCGCTCCGGCTCTAACCTTTTCACAGGAAGTTAAATGTCGCCCTCTGCTGACCTTTGTGAATAATTGATGATCTTCTGCTGCAGAGAGTGAGCTGTCGTCACTCTGTTCTCCTCGTGTCCCACAGGGTTGTAGTGACATTTATGCAGCACCGCGGATGAATTTAATCAGTTATATTATTTAGTACACAATGTGGAGTTCATCTTTTATCATCGAAAGAAAAGAAATATACAAAAGAGAGAAAATAATCACGTTTATCGGACATAGTATCCGTAGTTTTTAATCTAAATCTACAATCGGACAAAGAGGGCACTTGCTTCTTGTCTTATTTGAACTTATTCACCCCAAATAAGTAATGGACATCATTTTGCCGTGTCTTTTCTGCAGTTAATTAAGTAAAAGTACAGATACAGCAGCAGAAAATACTCAAGTAAAAGTATCAAAGTCGAAGTTTTAAAGTACTCTTATAAAAATGAACTTTAAGAGTAAAAAGTAAAGGTAATTCTTTTTGTTTTGGAGAACTATTAAAGCATCAAACTGTAATCTTCATTTAGTTATTCTGTCGAGTTTTGTTCGTTAAAGGCAACTTTCCAGGTTATTTTTCTCTTGAGAGACTTTTGGTTTGCGCAAACTAAACTACAAAATAAAAACAGGTAAGATGTTGCTGTAAATGTGTAGAAAATGAACTGCTCCGTCTTTTCAGCAGATCTAAAAGCTTTAGAAAATACACTTTTACTTTTCAGTCGTGTTCAAAAACGTAGTGGAGTAGAAAGTACAGATACACGCTCTGAATGTAGAGAAGTAAAAGTGAAAGTATCTACTGTAAAATGTACTTAAGTGAAGTACAGATACATAAAACCTTTACAGTACTTTTACCACGTCTTCTGTTGTTACGGAAAATGCACATTACAAACCTTTTGAGTTCAAGTTTTAAATAAAAATTAAATTGTATATAAATGTACAAAATGATGCAGGACGGAAAAAAACATGAATTTAACTTTTGAACTTCAAACTCACTGATGGGGTGCACGGTGGCAGAGTGGTTAGAGCCTCTCAATAAGGAGATCGTGGGTTTGATTCCTGGACCAGACGAACATGATCTCTCTGGTGGAGTCTGCATGTTCTCCTCGTGTTACTGTGGGTTCTCTTTGGGTCTGGCTCCTCCCACCGTCCAAACACAGGCAGGTGCAGGTCAAATGAATGATTCTAAACTGCCCCGGGTGAATGAATGTGAGAGGGAACGGTGGTCCGTGTCTCTGTGTTGAGCCCCTGTCCAGGGTGTACCCGCCTAAGGCCCAAAGTCACTAGGACAGGCTCCAGTCAACCCAGACCATCAACGGGAACAAGCGGTAGAAAATGAACAAAACTTACAGGAAATTAATGAACTAAAATATTATCCTGTTCAATTTTTTGTTTTTGGTCAGTTTTCTCTCTCAACATATCGACTTTCATGTGGAAACAACAAACGTGTCCAATCTGCTCCTAAAGATGTTTTATTCTTCCATTGAATCCACTTCATCCATAGATTTCTCTGGAACATTGTAACTTCAAAGGACGTTTTATTGAAATGCATTTTTCTCCCTCGAGACATAAAGATCAGCCTTAAAGTAGATCCTACACCAAACTGTACAATCTGGACACAAGGATTTTTTAATTTGTAATTCTAAGCCTACCCCGCCTAAGGCCCAAAGTCACTGGGACAGGCTCCAGTCACTTGCGACCCCGGGAACGGGAATAAGCGGTAGAAAATGAATGAATGAATGAATTCTAAGCCTAATTTTTAAGTAACAAAGTTTTAAGTAATAAAATAAGGCAAAATTTGAATTTTTAAGAGAATTTTCAGTCCAATCTAGTTTACTTAAAAACTAAATAATAAATCCAAAATCCCCTCTGTACGTTTTTGTTTTATATCTAATATGTTATAAAATGAACCAAGAAATTTAAACCTGGTTCTGTCCTTTTTTCAGATTTAAATGTCCCAAATATGTGCAATTTTGGTCATTTTTACACATAAAATGCCTAATTTCAACATGAAAACATGACGTGATGAAAAACGTGGAATACATTTTTTCTTACTTTTATGTGAGTAAACCACAGGAGAAGTTTACAATTGACCCTTGATTTCCAGCCATTACTCCAGGGAAACTAGTGCGCCTGGAGGTAAAAAATGTCAGTGTGAGGTAACAGATTTACACAATGGATTTAACTGAATAATTTACCATTTTGGGGCATCCTGAACAAAATTCTGTTCCAAAAAAAGAAAAATAATATATATACAGTGCCCTGCTACATTATATTCCACTTTTATTTCACTAAAAGGTCTGATTTGGTGATGTTATGGTGCGCCGCGGTCCAAAAAAAGCGTTCCTCAACTGGAAAGACGGCTGAAAAACACTGCAGCATCTTTACATTTCAGATTATTCCCCGTTCACCTGCAGCGTCTCCCCTTCATTCTTAAGTAAAGCTGGAGGAAGCGTTTGGGGAGCTCCTCTGCACAGGCCCAGGAGTGACTCACGGCTCACACACCTTCACCTCCAGCGCCACACAAACACCACAGGAGCACGGTCCCCGACGAAACAAAAGCGTTTATTTCATCGTTAATTACAACTTTTGATGGTACAACTCCAGCTCTGAGATCTGAGAGAAGCAACCGCTACGTCCTACTGAGAAGCTCTGACGTGAGTTCAACATGCGGCGAAAACAGATCGGTGTGAGTGAAGTGAGAGTCAGGAGCGTAATCTGGATTTAAAGGGCCCATGACAGGTTGAAGTACTAATTTCACTAAAACACAGTTAAGATAATTATATTCAAGATTCTGCTGAAAACAAAGCTATTTTTTTCCCAGTTTGGCAGTTTTTTAGTTTTAAATGTTTACTTCCTGGTTGTAAATCATGACATCACGCTGGGGAATTCTGTAACTGTTGCCTAGAAACCACTGGTAGAAAACTCCTCTAATGTCACAGAAAGTATTGTTTGACAAATAAAAACATATAGAAACACCTTTATTTTGATGAATGAATGTTTAAAAGTGTCAGACAAATGTGTTTCTTGATTGTAAATTGTCCCTGGTGAGTCTCCCTAGTGTGACGTCATCATGTTGAGAACTCTGCTCTACTTCCTGTAAATTTCAACATGTTTTTCAACTTTTCTTCACAAACTGACACCCGATTAGTGTAAAACTATAATTTATATTCACAACAGGTCTTATTCCACCAAATAAAGTCCAAACTAGAAAATCATAAAAACCTGTCATATGCACTTTAAGTAGTTTTGATAAGTTTTGATTTGATCGCTGGTGACACTAAATCTGACTTGTCGCTGTTGAAAATGAAAAATACAACGTCCACTGCAAGAAAAATGAATTAAAATGCCTTGATTTCAGGAAATTAATCTTAATTTCAGACGCTTAAATTAAGATTAATTTAAAGTGCCTCTGACAGGTTGAACTACTCACTTCACTAAAATGCAGTCTAGATAAATATATTTTAAATTTGGATAAAATAATTCACAAATGTATCCCAGTTTAGCCATTTTGTAGGTTTTTTGTTTTACTTCCTGGTCATAAATGATGACATCACACTAGGAAATTACCATAGCAACCACACTGTACTGGGCCAAATTCATCTAATGTCACAGATTTTTTAAATTTATTTTCCAATTAAAATACGCGAGAGCACATTTTTTGTTGAATTAATGCATAAAGGGTAAAAAAATAAAAATAAAAAGTTTATTTTGTGTAAATTATGCACAAACTTAGTCTCCCCAGTGTGATGTCATCAATATGTTTACTTCCTGTAACTTTTTGCAGATTTTTCAACTTTTCTCCACAAATTGATGTCAAAGTATCATTTATATTTACAAAAGGTATTAATACACCAAATAACCAAATAAAGACAAAATTAGAAAATCATGAAAGCCTGTCATAGGCACTTTAAGATTGGTTTATACAATTTATTTAATAGAACTAGATTATTTTCATTCGGTATCGATAGGTTATTTCTTACTTCAAGTTAAATCATTTGCCAAAGGGTTGACATAATAGGCCTATATCTTCAGTCATTTTCTTAATTTTTGCTAATTTATCTTATGATCCGTCAGAATAACCTTGAAAACAGTGAAATATTCTGCATCACATCAGCAATCGAGTCAAAACCACTCAAATCCAGACAAGAAATATAACTTAAGGTCATTTTAAGATGAGCTATATTTACATTTATACACTGCAAAAAGTGAACTTCTATCTGAGTTAAAATGTCTTGATTTGAGGATGTTAATCTGAGTTTCAGAGGTTTTGACTCGTTAAGATCAGTGGAGACGATTTATTTGATGGAACTAGATTATTTTACTTGTTTCAAACCGTTTGTGACTTGTTTCAATACATTATTTCTTATTTCAATCCAAATGATCTAAAATGTAAATCTATCCAAGCTTAAAATGGCTTGAATTTATCATTTTGATCTGGATTTGAGTCGTTTTGACTCAGTGAGATTTAATTGTTGATGTGATTCAGAATATTTCACTGGTTTCAAGGTATTTCTGACTGATCCTGAGATAATTTTAAGTAAATACATTTGTCAGTGGAGTAAGTAAAATGATCTTAACCTAATGACAGATCATTTGGATTGAATTAAGAAATAATGTGTTGAATCAAGTCACAAACGGTTTGAAACAAGTAAAATAATCTAGTTCCATCAAATAAATCGTCTCCACTGATCTTAACGAGTCAAAACCTCTGAAATTCACATTAATATCCTCAAATCAAGACATTTTAACTCAGGTGGAAATTCATTTTTTGCAGTGTGAGTAACGCTTTAGATTAAGGTTCCTCAGTTAACTATTTACAAGATGTTAATAAGCTCTAATAGTTTGTTTATGCACTTATAACGCCTTATATATGTTTATAATCCATGTTTGAGTGAATAAACCACATGTACAGAGCATCAATGAGCAAATATCACATTATTTTCAATCATCAGGCTAATAAATGCTTGTAAATGCCTTATAAGTGCTCATAAACACATAACAAGGGCTTATTAATGCATTATAAATAGTTTACTACGGCACCTTTAATCTAAAGCGTTACCCATCATTAAACCATCCAAACAACTCAAATCTGAATTCAAACAGTTAGTCGTTTTTGCAGTGCGTCGTCACGAGAAGCTCCTTTTCCCGTCGACTTAAAAGCTCTAAAGATACAGCGGCAGAAAAGAAGAAAAGGAGAAAAGGAGAACAAAAAACAGAAAACAAAAGCGTTAACCCTTCACCACCTGATAGTGTCCTTTTAAAAAACGTCTTTGATTGTTTTGATGGAAGCCGAGCGCGTCGTTTATGCAAATCTACGAAGCGTGAGAGACTTTACCCTGGAGAGACTGAAGCCCCGGTCGCCTTCGTCTGCGAGAGTTAAACACGACACGCGTTCAGGATCTGGAGGGAGATACTTCGTTTTTTCTCGTCTCGTTTCGCGTTTTCTAAATTCAATAAAAATGACTTAAAGTGCCCACGACGAGCTGGTACTCGGTTCACTAAAACGCAGCCAAGATAATTGTATTTAAGCTTTTGACCAAACTCTCTTTAACATTTTTTCGTGGTTTTTGCTTTCTGATTGGAAGGTGCGTTTCCTAGCAACCGTACTGTACACGGAGACAAACTTTGCGTAATAGGCCCTTTAAAAGTTTGTGAACAAAAACATTCTCAATTCAGAGCGGAGGCAAAAGTGAAGTGGAACATGATGTGATTTCACTGAGAAACTGGGATTAACCTCAGAATATCACAAAATATGAACAAATGTAGATGATTTAGTGTCAGTAAAAGCCCCAGACACATGTGAGTGACACCAGAGCTGCTTTAAACACATTTATTATTGTATTTTACGTCATGTTTTAGGAAATTATGATCAACTCTTTGCATTTTTGATGAAGGAACAATCCAGATTTATGGGTTTTACTGCAAAAATACTCACAGAAATGTTGAGCCCACAATCATTTTTCATTTTATCCAGAGATATATTAGATACTATTCCATAAATTAGATTATTTGAAGCTAAAATACAACTTTAAGTCTAGAAAATAGTATTTTGTCCATCGTTTGTTGACCTTTCTATTCTGGAAATTCAAATGTGTTGCTTTTTTTCCAACACAAACACTTAAAACCAGGAGAATTTAGATCTAATGTGAGAGAATCATTGAAAAATTTAAAGTCAACTTCATTCTGCCTCTAGTTGCTTTCATGATGGCGTTTTGATGACATCACATTTTAAAGGGTCTAGTTACACCACGTTTATTATTTGATCAATAAAAACGAATGATAACAACTTTATTTTGTTAAATTAAGGTATGAACTGCCACTTCACTGATGTAAACTTCACTTGTGATAAATCCATACCATTTATTACCAAAGTTACAAATAAAGTCATAATTAGAAAAACCCGTCATATGAAGTTTAAAGGGCCCATGACAGGTTCAAGTACTTATTTTACTAAAACACAGTTTAGATAATTATATATTTAAGATTCTGTTAAAGAATTAATCATTTTTACCCCAGTTTGGCCATTTTTAGGTTTCAGTTTTTACTTCCTGGTTGTAAATCATGACATCACACAAGGAAAGTCTGTAACTGTTACCATAGCAACCATGTTTTACACCGGGTCACTCCTCTTATGTCACAGAAATGATTATTTGGGGACACTTTTATTTTGTTGAATTAATGTTTAAAAAATCAGAAAAATTTGTTTTTTGTTTGTAAATTGTCCCTTGTGAGTCTCCCTAGTGTGATGTCGTCATGTTTAGGATTTCTGCTTTACTTCCTGTGGATTTCAACGTATTTTTCAACTTTTCTTCACAAACTGCCTTGTGATTTGTGTAAAACTGTCACATATATTTACAACAGGTTTTATTCCACCAAATAAAGTAAAAACTAGAAAATCACAAAAACCCGTCGTACGCACTTTAAGTTTAAGAGTTTGACCTGTTCTGGAGGCTGCAGACGCTTGTATCGTGGAGATTTTATTGCTTTGCCAGGAATGTTCCACAGTATGGTCTTAAACTTATCTATTTCCATGGAAACAAGCAGGTGACGCCAGGTTACGGGTCAGATCTGTGGGGGGCGAGCCTGCTCAGAGTGAGAATCCATGTTTTTTAAAGTGTTTCAGTGATAAAAAAAAACAAAAACAAAACTGAAATTTGATAAAAGACAAAAGAGATGTGTTTAATGTCACACTGTTGGAACGTTTCAGCAGAAAACGGTTGGAATCAGGTCCTGAACGTGGGTCGTTTTAACTCGTGGAGATGTTTGAAGGGTGTGTGTGTTCTCAGGTGTTGGAGGCGTGTTCAGGTGTTGGAGGCGTGTTCAGGTGTTGGAGGCGTGTTCAGGTGTTGGAGGCGTGTTCAGGTGCGCCGCTGCCCCCTGTCTGCTCGGCTGAGCGCGTGCAGCTTCTGAGCCACACTCTCCAGCTCCGACTCGATGGTGGCCAAACTCTCGATCTCCGCCTCCTGAGAGGGAAGGAGGAGAGAGGGGTGAAAGAGAGAGACAGAGAGAGACGGAGAGAGACGGAGAGAGACAGAGAGAAGAGACAGAGAGAGACGGAGAGAAGAGACAGAGAGAGACGGAGAGAGACGGAGAGAAGAGACAGAGAGAGACAGAGAGAACAGAGAGAGACGGGGAGAAGAGACAGAGAGAGAGACAGAGAGAGAGAGACAGAGAGAGAAACAGAGAGAGAGAGAGACAGAGAGAAGAACAGAGAGAGAGATGGAGAGCGACAGAGAGAGACGGAGAGAGACGGAGAGAGAAGAACAGAGAGAGAGACGGAGAGAGAAGGAGAGAAGAGAGAGAGACAGAGAGAGAGACAGAGAGAGATGAAAGAGAGAGACAGAGAGAGACAGAGAGAGACGGAGAGAAGAGACAGAGAGAGACAGAGAGCAAAACAGAGAGAGAGACAGAGAGAGACGGAGAGAGACAGAGAGAAGAGACAGAGAGAGACAGAGAGAAGTGACAGAGAAAGGAAAACAGAGAGACAAACAAAGAGAGACGGAGACAAAAACAAAGAGAGAGACAGAGAGAGAAACAGAGAGAGATGGAGAGAAAAACAGAGAGAAGAGACAGAGAGAAAAACAGAGAGAGACGGGGAGAGAAACAGAGAGAGAGATGGAGAGAAAAAAAGAGAAAAAAACATTAGAGAGTCAGAGAGAAAAACAGAGGGAAAGAGAAGAGAGATTGACAAGAAAAAGGAGAAAAAGGCAGGACAGAAAAAGAAGGAAGGAATAATCTTTCAGTCATTTTTTTCACCAATAATTATACACGATCTTAAACCAAACCAAACTGTACGGTAGTCTAACAATGACTTAAGTATAAAAATGAAAAAACTACAAGCATAAAAGTAAATAAATAAAAATAAATAAATAAATATACAAAGGGATAAATAAAATAATAAATAAATCAAACAAAACTCCAGGTGTGTTTTTGATGACGGAACATTGTCAGAACAGAGTTAAAAGCTTAAAAACGTCACTGTGGCAGAATGTGTGTCCCCTGTGCTAATGTATTTGTGAAATAATTTAAAAATCCTAGAAAAATACTACAGGTTTTATGTTAATTTATGCTAATGAACACTAAAGAATGACATTAACGAAAGTGCACAGTGTGATTGATCCTATTTCAAAAGCGTGATTCATCTGATTTTTAATCGATCGACAGCGCGGCACGTTCAGCTCTTACTCTTCTACAGTCGAACATTTCATTCCAGAAACATCTCCGCGCCGCTTTTTTCTCTCGAGCCGTCGTTAACTGGTGCATAAACATGAGCTGCCTCTCTGTGCGGTGGACGAGTCACGACGAGGCTAAAAATACTGCGCTCGTCTTCACCTCCGGATCCACAGAGAGTCGGACTTTGTTTCCAGCACAAACTAAATAAAGGCTTCTCGCTGTCAGAGAAACGTGGCCTAGTTTTCTGTACGCAAATATGTTAATGTAGCCTCGTTATGCAGTGACGCTCGAACACGCAACGATGGAAAAGAAACACAACGAGGCGTGTTTGTGATGAGGAAAGTACAATAAAATAACATTAAAGGGACATATTCAGTGAGATCATCTTTTCTGAGCTTTAATCGTGTTATAGCTGTGTTTTATCGTCATTTGTTTAGTTAAAGTTGTACGTTTGTGTGTTTGAGTTAAGCCTGTTTGGTTCTGCAACTGAGGGGAATTCCTGTTTTCACCCACCCCCTGTCCCCGCCCACATCAATATGCTCTGGCCAAAAAAATCAGCCCAGCGCTTTTGAGCTACGAAAAAAAAAAGAATATGAAAGGCATTAGCATAAGCAGAACTGAACTAGGACTGAACCAGGACTGAACCAGGACTGGACCAGGACTAAACCAGGACTAAACCAGGACAAAACCAGGACTAAACCAGGACAAAACCAGGACTAAACCAGGACAAAACCAGGTCTAAACCAGGACAAAACCAGGACTAAACCAGGACTGAACCAGGACTAAACCAGGGCTAAACCAGGACTGAACCAGGACTAAACCAGGTCTAAACCAGGACTAAACCAGGACTGAACCAGGGCTGAACCAGGACTAAACCAGGACTGAACCAGGACTAAACCAGGACTGAACCAGGACAAAACCCGGACTAAACCAAGACAAAACCAGATCTAAAATCAGGACTAAACCAGGTCTAAACCAGGTCTAAACCAGGACTAATCCAGGTCTAAACCAGGACTAATCCAGGTCTAAACTAAGGCTAAACCAGGACTAAACCGGGTCTAAACCAGGACTAAGCCAGGTCTAAACCAGGACTAAACCAGGTCTAAACCAGGACTAATCCAGGTCTAAACCAGGACTAATCCAGGTCTAAACTAAGGCTAAACCAGGACTAAACCGGGTCTAAACCAGGACTAAGACAGGACTAAACCAGGACTAAACAAGGATGAAACTATGACAAAACCAGGTCTAAAACCAGGACTAGACCAGGTCTAACAACCAATAACAACAGTTAAGATATTTTCTATAGTTTTTGAAGATGTGGAAGGCCCGGATCATGTCCCTTGGAGGGCCTGATTTGGCCCACGGGCCTTAAGTTGAACAGCCCTGACGTTTGTCTGGGTCACAGCTCTGGGGCCTAAACCGTGACTGTGTGAAGTCTCAGGTTCACACAGCGGGGGCTTCAAGGAGGAAAGGCTGGGAAACACTGAAAATATTGAGCCTTTTTCTAAGAATCTAAACCAGATTTCAAACGACAACTGCACTACAACAAGTCTATAATTCCTGCAGTTGTTGGACAAAGACTAATGATTTGATTCTTGTACCTTCTTGCTGCCGCTGCCCTCGTCTTCCTCCGTCGCGGTGCGGGCGATCAGCTGTAGCTCCTCCTCCTCCGGGCTCCGCCTCTCTGCTGTTTCCACTTCCTGGTTTGTCATTTCTTTCGAGTGGTGCGGGATCTCGGCCTCCTCGCTCGCTCTGTTCTCCGTCTCCTCCTCGGCGCCGGCTTTCTTCTGCAAACACGTTAAACATCTCTCAGTTATTACGACGACTGTGAACACGTTTGTACTTTATGAACGCACACAGGACGCTTGGATTGGAGCGAGACTCTGCTGGAAACAATAAGGCGTCATACTATTTCTGCAAAGCTGAAAGAGATGACCACTGTCTAAGAAATTCTAACAACAACTGTTGACGTTTTGAGAAAGGACCTTGTTTTTAACCTGATTAAACTGTCTGAATTAAACTTCAGGTTGCTGTGACATAAAAGGCACATCATAACATAACATTTCTACGATGGACCACACCTGGACGAATGAGGGTTTACATCGACGAATAACATTTGGAGCTAACACATTGTCCTCACTCGCTCGATTGTAGCAAAAATTATAATCATGATTATTTGGCAGATAATTGAAATCACCATTATTTCAAACAATGACTTCGATATTGTCAAAATGATTCTATTTTATTCTATTCTATTCAACTTAAGGACCGCGGGCAAAATCAGGCCCTCCAAAAGACAAGATCCGGCCCATAAACCATCTTCAAAAAATATATAGACAATATTTTATCTATTGTTATTGTTTTAGCTCTGGTTTAGTCTTGGTTTAGTTCTGGTTTAGTCTTGGTTTAGTTCTGGTTTAGTCCTGGTTTAGTCCTGGTTTAGTCCTGGTTTAGTCTTGGTTTAGTTCTGGTTTAGTCCTGGTTTAGCTCTGGTTTAGTCTTAGTTTAGATCTGGTTTAGTCTTGGTTTAGTTCTGGTTTAGTTCTGGTTTAGTCCTGGTTTAGCTCTGGTTTAGTCCTGGTTTAGTCTTGGTTTAGTTCTGGTTTAGTCCTGGTTTAGCTCTGGTTTAGTCTTGGTTTAGTTCTGGTTTAGTCCTGGTTTAGCTCTGGTTTAGTCTTAGTTTAGATCTGGTTTAGTCTTGGTTTAGTTCTGGTTTAGTCCTGGTTTAGCTCTGGTTTAGTCCTGGTTTAGTCTTGGTTTAGCTCTGGTTTAGTCCTGGTTTAGTCTTGGTTTAGTTCTGGTTTAGTCCTGGTTTAGCTCTGGTTTAGTCCTGGTTTAGTCTTGGTTTAGTTCTGGTTTAGTCCTGGTTTAGCTCTGGTTTAGTCTTGGTTTAGATCTGGTTTAGTCGTGGTTTAGTTCTGGTTTAGTCCTGGTTTAGCCTTGGTTTAGTTCTGGTTTAGCCCTGGTTTAGTCCTGGTTTAGTCCTGTTTTAGTCTTGGTTTAGTTCTGGTTTAGTCCTGGTTTAGTCTTGGTTTAGTTCTGGTTTAGTCCTGGTTTAGTTCTGGTTTAGTCTTGGTTTAGTCCTGGTTTAGCTCTGGTTTAGTCCTGGTTTAGTCTTGGTTTAGTTCTGGTTTAGTCCTGGTTTAGCTCTGGTTTAGTCTTGGTTTAGATCTGGTTTAGTCGTGGTTTAGTTCTGGTTTAGTCCTGGTTTAGCCTTGGTTTAGTTCTGGTTTAGACCTGGTTTAGTCCTGGTTTAGTCCTGGTTTAGTCTTGGTTTAGTTCTGGTTTAGTCCTGGTTTAGTCTTGGTTTAGTCCTGGTTTAGTCCTGGTTTAGCTCTGGTTGATTAGTTCATTAAAATTGTGGTTATTGCTAAAGTCGATGGGGAGAAAATGGCGCCAACAGAACAAGTGGGAGAAAAAACAAAACCCTTCTTTCACAAAAAGGTAATTTTGATTCTGAAACCAGGATACAATTTGTATTTTCCAGTGAGAGTTTCTTGTTTTTTCACGTCTTGGATGCTCTGCACATCGACAGACACAGAACCAGGACACACCAGGACACAAAGCCCAATCATAACCGTGAAACTCAAGCACTCCATGAGTCCTGACAGCCCCTCTCTGCTCCCATAAATCACCATCGACTCGTCCTGACATTTACCTGTGCACTCTGGGCCCGTTTGCTCCACAGCTTCAGTCCACCCCTCTTCTCCTCTCCTCTCTTGTCGTCCCTGTCTCTCTTCTCATCTCCCCTTTTCTCGTCTCCTCTTTTCTCGTCTCCTCTCTTCTCGTCTCCTTCTCTCTTCTCGTCTCCTCTCTTCTCGTCTCCTTCTCGCTTCTCGTCTCCTCTCTTCTTGTCTCCTTCTCTCTTCTCGTCTCCTCTTTCCTCGTCTCCTCTCTTCTTGTCTCCTTCTCTCTTCTTGTCTCCTTCTCTTTCCTCGTCTCCTCTCTTCTCGTCTCCTTCTCTCTTCTCGTCTGGTTCGAGCGAGTGCAAACTGGAGCGCTCTTCTCTCTCGTCTTCTTTCTCTGGTGTCGTTTTAGTCTTGGTTGAATCTCTCTTTTCACTGTGTTCAGAACCTGGAAATATAAAAGCACATTTGGTCAGACTTACACTAGTCCTGAACCCTCGAGCACCGGATGGCGAGTCCAGAGCTGGTCCAGCTGTCCACCACCGGGTTTGGGGATTGTCACTGCGACAGGCACCAGAGACCGTGCGACCACAGCTACGAGCCGCCGCATCGACATTGGAGGTGGAGAACATGGTCCACTCGGACTCCATGTCACCACCAGGTGGTGATCGGTTGACAGCTCCGCCCCTCTCTTCACCCGAGTGTCCAAGACACATGGCCGAAGGTCAGATGACACGACAACAAAGTCGATCATCGACCTCCGGCCTGTGTCCTGGTGCCACGTGCACTGATTGGGGTGCACGACACCTTTGTGCTTGAACATGGTTTTGGACAAAACTGTGACTAGCACAGAAGTCCGATAACTGAACACCGCTCGGGTTCAGATCAGGGGCCCTTCCTCCAGGTGTCACTGTCGTTGCCCACGTGGGCGTTGAAGTCCCCCAGTAGAACAACGGAGTCCCCGGGCGGCGCACTGTCCAGTGCCAGGGACTCCAAGAAGACCTGGTACTCTGCTCTGCCGTTCGGCCCGTAGGTCGACGCGACAGTGAGGGACCCGTCCTTGACCAGAAGGCGCAGACACACGACCCTCTCGTTCACCGGGTGAACTCTGACACATGGCGGCTGAGCCTTGGGGCTATGAGCCCACACCAGCCCGCATATTTTGCATATTTTCAAAACAATATTCACAATATTCAATAAACTGTCCACCCCTACTCCTCCACCTCATCTCCACTTCAGTCCGTCTCCTCAGCCTCTCCATCTCTTCCTTGAAGCTGACCACATTAAAGGACTCATTATTATTGTTGTCCTTGCACCTTTGCTTTGGCATCTCATATGTTTTAATGATGATTGATGTATTTACTTAAAGCATACATTACTGTATCAGTGAGGTGCTCTCTCAGCTGTAATTGTGTTAGCGCTCCATCTACTGGCAGCAGGGGAAATTACAAGAGGTAGATAAACAAAGTCTAGCTTGTTCTGACACGCTAATGTAAGCACGCAGTTGTAATGAACATGATTTGAGTCAAAAATGCTCATTTATGGACCTAAAAACAGCACAGACAATCGCTGCCTTTCACAACACAAAGCTGAGTATTTTCTGAGGTTCAGAAGGAGAGGACTTACTAAAGTGTGAATGAAGCTAAATACAACCCCAGGGATGTTTTTGAGTAAAAGTAAAACTTGAGCTTCTATTGATAAAACGGAGCATAAATCAAACATTGTTGGATGAGTTGACACAGTATTTTTAACGACAGGCCTGACTCTGACTGAGTAATGGACAGGCCGGCTCTGGTGCTGAAGTGGCGCTCCCTAGAGGTGGACCCTGGCACGGCGACAGAAGCACTCAGACAAATGATGAAAGCCTCGCGCCCCAGAATTCAAATGAGCCGCTGAGCTCAACACCAAACACTTTACACGGGCTTTAATGAGGCGGCCCGGCGAGAGTTAGCTTTAGCGCTACAACACTGCATGAAAAAGAGGAGAATCTACTGGAGATTAGATAAAACATGACCTGCTTCTGGCTTGCGGCAGTGGTTGTGTAATTAGTGGCATCGTGATGGATCCATGAGGACGAAAATGGTGTCAGTGAACAAAATATGTGAGTATCTGGTTCTTAAGTTAATTCTTGTACTAAATGATATGGATGTCGGTTCTGACCCGAAAACTTGGAGCAAAGCCATTGGTCTAATGCCTTGATTTTCAACCAGTGCCGGGGAACACTGGTGCGCCTTCAGGTGTTGCCAGGTGTGCCTTGAAAAAATGTCCAATTTTGATTTACAAATGGATTTAATTGGAAAAGACACAATTTTTGAGTGTCCTGAACATACTTCTGCACCAAAAACGAAAGCAAAAACAATCACCATCAGCGTCACGGACATTATTTGGCACATTTTTTTACTAGAAAGTCTGATTTGGTAATGTTTTAGTAGGTTGTGTGCTGTGGTATCTTTTCAACCAAAATAAGAGTGCCGTGACTCAAAAAAGGTTGAAAAACACTGGTCTAAAGTATGGTGGCTTTAAAACATGATTCACAAAACATCACTAACAAATGACGAAAAGTAGAGATGCAAAATATATCGCAACAAAATCACGAATTGATTTAGTGTAATTACCAAAACACTTCAGTTGCATTAGACTGTCCGCTGCAAATAACTAAACAAGTGTCTATTTAGGGCTGAAACAGTGGTTAACTTCAGTTTTAAACCTTTACAAACCACAGAGAAATGTATTAGTTTTAGTTGAATTAATATTAGTTCAGATTCCAGTTTTCTTTCAGATGTTGCAGCTAATAGACCTGTTTAAAATGCACACTGAGCAATGCAACTGAATTCTAATCTTATTACATCATTTTTAAATCTATTTGCAACTGCAACACTCGTCAGAAAATCACACATATTCACATCGTAAATCGTGCAGCCCCAATAAAATGTCTATTACAGGTTCACTTTCACCTCCATAAATACATGCTGTGTGTACAACAGCGCCGACGAGCTCAGTGTTAGCGTCACTACTTCCTGTCCAGTTTGACTGCGTTCCATTTGCCTCTTAAAAAGTACAGGTTAGAGTTAGTTCTGACTTCAGAGCGTTCCAACTGAATTAACTCTTATATAAACAATATGGCTAATGCTAATCTGGAGGCTAAACAAATGTTAAACAAACATCTCAAACATGCTAAAGAACACATTCTTTTTTATCCTGTAAGTAACCTTTACATTGCAGTGGTTAATCACTCAGATTCACCTTTTGTTTAGAGAATAATCTATAATCTGAAGTAATCTAGTTATTCAAATGTATCTATTTATAAACAAAAACAATCAGGTAGTCTTAACTTTAAAATTTAATGAGTTGTTGCTATATTTAAAAGGGCAGATAACATAAGATTGCTCTTCTTTCTGCTCCTTTTCATTCATTTTTGTGTCATTTTTGTGTGTTCATTCATTGTGTTTAAAATAACGTCACTGATGATGTATTTTCATGACATGAATGAAATAAATATATAAAATCAAATAAAAAATAAATTTTACGTTTTAATAAAAGTTAGCATTAGCTGTGAGAAACAGTAAACTAGCCGCCTGCTGCTGTGTTCAGAGCATAGAACTATAATAAAACCTGGAAGATGAATCCAAAATGGCGCCTGTCCCTACCTGTGGCCTGAGCTCATTGGCGCATGACCCCAAAAAAGTTTCTCACTTCCGCATTTACTTCCTGATACGGAGGCGGCCATCTTTGCTTTACTTCCTGATACGGAGGCTGCCATCTTTGCTTTACTTCCTGATACGGAGGCTGACATCTTTGCTTTAGGGCGCCACGTGACGACAATCCCCCACTTCATATGAAAACGGTAATTTCTATGATTTTAGAAACGGTAGAAAAGAACATTTCCTTCTATTTTATTTAAATACCGATAATAATTCAGTCCTGTCTGTGATTATAATGTGACATTTTAGAAAAAGGCTGGTTCCAAGAGGCTGCAGTACCTCGCACGGCCACTAATCAATCTGGGACACAGACAAGAGGGGGCGTGTCTTATCCAGTTCATTTAATACATCCATGGTGCAGAGCCCTTTTCTCTTCTCAAGGGTAAACACGAACTCTTCACGGAGCAAATTATATTAAATTGTTAGGATTGGGAAAATATCTTGCGAGATAAAATTGCCACAACTGCGCACCCACGTAGAAATTTATCTTTATTTATTTACATCTGACTTTGACAAAAAAGCGTTAATGCTGTTGAGTTACTGCAGGAGAAGATATAGTTTCAGAAAGAAGTGCCACAATCAAAGCATATTCAAAGAAGACAGAAAATGTGAGAACAGAACACACAATTTATTTATTATATTATCTCAAAATCTCCTCTCGTCTTATGGCACTTTTGATATTAAAACTAAACACAAATAGCTTGAAACTAGGGTCACACTTTAGAATAACTCCCCTTATTCCTCCCTTAGCAAAGCATGAATAAAGACGTAAGTAAGAGTGAACAAAGAATTTATTAAGAGTGATTCAGGTTTATTAACTACTTAGATAATACTCCAACCCAAATTCCTAGCGCTAACCCTAATTAAGTAGTTATTAATCCTGAATCAGGCTTAATAAACTATTTAATCGGAGTTAAGGTGAGACACTACAGGTGAAAAGGAAAAAATCTTAAATTTAAAGATCTTAATTGTAAACTTCTCCTGTAGTTTACTCACATAAATGTAAGAAAAAAATGTATTACTAATTAGGTTTTTCATCATGTCATGTTTTCATGTAGAAATAAGGCATTTTAGAATCAGAAACAGTTTATTGTCATTGTCAGTGATCAAAAATTCACAAACATAGGAACTTGCTTTGGCGTGAGGTGCAACATAAAGCAATGAATAAAATATATAAAAGAGGCATGCATAAGATTAAGAATAAAATAGACTAAGATAGACTAAGATTATATACAGAAATGTGCAGTTGGCAGACAGTGCAAATGTGCAAATGTAGCAGTGCAAATAGATAGACAGTTCTTATATAATATTATTGTTAAAGTGGCAGGTGTAATAAAGTGTTCATGAGTCCAACAGCAGAGGGACAGAAACTGTTCTTGTGGCGGGAGGTTCTGGTCTGATGGACCGTAGCCTCCTGCCCGAGGGGAGTACCATTTTATGTGAAAAAACTGCCAAAAATACACATATTTGGGACATTTAAAACTGACAGGTTTAAATTTCTTGGTTCATTTTGTAACATATTAGTTACAAAATAATGTACAGAGGGGATTTTGGATTTCTTATTTAGTTTTTAAGTAAACTAGATTGGACTGAAAATTGTGCTAAAAATTAAAATTTCACCTCATTTTTTGACTTAAAACTTCAATTAATCCATTTTAGAATTAGATATAAAAAAATCCTTCTGTTCGTTTGGTCTAAATCTTATTGAGTCCAGATTGTACAGTTTGGTGTAGGATCTACTTTAAGGCTGATCTTTATGTCTCGAGGGACAAAAATGCATTTTAAGAAAACGGCCTTTGAAGTTACAACATCCCAGAGAAATCTATGGATGAAGTGGATTCAATGGAAGAATAAAACATCTTTAGGAGCAGACTGGACACGTTTGTTGTTTCCACATGAAAGTCGATATGTTGAGAGAGAAAACTGACCAAAAAAAAAAAAGAAAAAAAAAAAGAGTTTTGCCTGCAGTGTCTCTCCTTAATAAACACTTTGTTAATGCTTTACTGAGGCAGGAATGAGGGGAGTTATTCCAAAGTGTTACCGAATTATCATCCATAACAAAAAAGTAAAGTAAATAAATCCAAACTAGTCAAAGCTACTTCAGATCCACGTCAGTCAAACTCCTCTTTCTTTCTGTCGATGCATAATCCAGAGCTAAAAGCCACAGACAAACCCAGAGAATCCGTAGAAAAGCGCTGTCCGGCTCTGCGGCTCGGTCGCTCGGCCTCGGAAGGCGCTGACGTGAGCGGGACGTGGGCTCGTGTCCAGCTGGCACGCGCCGCCTCATTACAAAGAGTGCTCTGACGCCGAAGTGAAAGCACCGACCTGAGAACGAGGGCCAAGAACGCCTCCCCGTGATGTGTGCTCTCAGCGCGATGGGACGAGGGAGCGGAGGTCGGCCGGGGGTGCTGCACTTCCTCCTGTCTGTCACGAACGATCACGGCCCGCTGCGTTTGTCTCTCAAACTATCGCCGTTTGAACGATTATCTCTTCGTCTGTCGTCCTTCATCCGATCATTTCAGCGGTAACAAGCCTCCTCAGCCTCTCCATCTGCTCCTCTTCACCAAAACATCTCTGGCTACGTTCACACTGCAGGTCAAATCGGATTTTTTTGCCCAAATGTGACTTGTATCCGATTGTTTCGTGGCAGCGTGAACGGCACAATTCCGATTTTTTCAAATCCGACCCAGGCCACTTTCGTATGTGGATATGAATTCGATATGTATCCACACTTTTAGAATGCGACTTCAATCTGACGCTCAAGTCCTGTCATCAGACCAAAACGTCATCAACAGGCGACACTCCCGGGTCACACGTCATCATTTTGAGTCAAAGTGGAAAGCGCCAAAAAACAAGAGACGAAAGCGGAAAGAAATGGCGGACGAGGCACGAGGGCGCCGAAAACTGTCAGTGGAAAA
This sequence comes from Rhinogobius similis, assembly GCA_019453435.1. NCBI lineage: Eukaryota > Metazoa > Chordata > Actinopteri > Gobiiformes > Gobiidae > Rhinogobius > Rhinogobius similis. The sequence goes on along the minus strand of CM033620.1, from coordinate 11,552,139 downwards.
AGGAAGAAGTTTGTGAGCTAATAAATATATGGGGTGAGCAATTAATTCAGGCAAAAATTGAAGGTTAGTATCGTAATCGGTAAACACAGCGTACTGAGTTTACTTCTATAAACACAGTACGTTCCCCAGATGTGCTACTTCTGAATGATACCAGCGAGCTCAAACTAAATAAGTCACAGTCTTCTCTTAGCGGGACAGACTGCAGCCAAAAAAACACTAGCACTGAGATGGAAGCCGCCACACGCTCTGACAAAACAGCAATGGCTTTTAACACTCATGGACATTCTTTATCTGGAGCTATCCGTGGCGAGAATGCACAGAGCAAAAATGGGAACAATTACTGCATGGCTGGATCTAGCAGAGAAAGTAAAATCATGGTTATGAGAGTACAAGAAAATCAATGTCTTTAAACTGTGAACTCTATGGTTACTTTAATGTTTATTTTAAATTATTTTATACAAATGTAATTGTACAAAATCCCTCAGTCTCTCAGAGTTTCCCCTTTAGTCCCACCCATTGCCCTGTCTTAGGCCCGCCTCTGGGCAGCACCTTGCTCCGCCCCTAAAGTATAATTACCTTGCTCCGCCCCTAAAGTTTAATTGCCCCGCCCATTCACCTGTTCATCCTCTGTCCTGTGCTGAGCTGAGGCTGCCTGCGATTGTGGAGACTTCCCTCGTCCAAATGGAATAGTGCGTGGATGACAGTGAGTGTTATTTGTGGAATCATATTTGTTATTCCTCTGCCTTAATTGTCTAAATTTACCCTGGTTAAATTTGGTGTAATTGTTAGTTTACCACTGTCATCCATCACTAATCCATTTGTCCTTGTCTTCTATAGAATAAACCACTACTCCATACTCCTTGCTCCACAACCACCAATCCCTCATCAATAAATGTTTAAACTGGAACTGGTTGCAGTCATTCATTACGTTGAAGATATTACCTGGAATCAGATTATATTAAAGTGGACATATCATGCTTTTATTTTCACCTTTTGAACATTTAAAACATTTACCTGGGGTCTAAATATACTGTACCTGCAATCTACAGTCTGAATTCCTCCTAATTTTCTTTCTACATGCCTCTCTTTTACCCCTTTTGTAAGGAGCGCTTTTGAGCGCCTTGTTTTGGCACTGTCTCTTTAAATGCAAACGAGTTAGTTCGCACCCCACCCCCTCCCTTGCGCATTGCATGCAGACTCCGCCCCGTTCAGCCATTGTTGTAGTCCCAAACACAGTCCGTCTGTCGGATCCAAAACTTCTCCAGAGTTAGAAAAAAACGTAATGACAATCGAAAAATGGAAACAAGCGAAGAAATCAACATCCAGCCACGAGCCAGAGTCTGACACAGACCAAGAGGAAATCGAAGACGACGATCCTCCGCAGCAAAGACTTCAAATGGCTGCATCTCAATGGTTTGTTTACTACTATGTAATTCGCTATGCGCTCCGTTAGCTTAACTGTGTGTGAAAGATATTAGCAGGTTGTCTAATGGACCCTCACTTTACCATCTTACTACAACAACAGTCCGGGGAAAAAGGCTACTGTCAAGTCAGTCAGTGTAGTTAAGGTGCTGCGGGCTACGCTTGCTGCGCGCTAATGTTAGCGACATGCTAACGCTAGCGACATGCTAACGTCAGCTACGAGCAGTCTGATGTGAGTTCTGCCTTATGAAAACCTAAAACATAAATGTATTATATGTGTATATAAAGACATGTGCCCTAAGCAGCTGGAACACAGCCGAGTAAAAGATGGGCAGCTACAGGTGTAATGCTAATCCCTCACAAATGGCCAGAACACAGGTAAAGAATGACTGGATAAAAAACACAGTGTTTGAGCGTTTCTTGACTTACCGCTCCACTATATCGTCATCTCCATAGACCGAAGGAACTGACCCTTCGATCAAATGCAATCTTTGAGTAAATCCCTCGTTGTACTGGCGGAGGTTACTGAAGCACTCCTCTTTGAAGTGCTTAGCGCACACAAACTGAACTTTCCCCACTGTCGGCGGTACATTACCACGAAAAATAAAACGTAACCAGCCGATCTCAGTTGTTCGCATGCAGGTGGTCGGTGTAATGAGTTGTGCTGGTAACACAACCAAGAACAGAGCATTTTAACTTGTCTACTCGCACCTTTGACATCTTTGCGCTTGGACTACAAAATCGCTACGAAGAAAATAAAGATGGCGGTCTCTGCCGGAAGCTCTTGACCTTGTTTAGTAGTTCCGCTGTGACGTGATAGATAAAAATACGTAACAGATAATGCGGATATTTGAACGAACTGAGAAATATGTTGCAAAATTTATATAAATATATCTCTGCAGCTACTTAAGTGATTAATTTCAACTTTTAGCCACTACCAGACACCCACAGTACACAATAAAAGGTATCTAAGGGCCAAAAAAGTAGATTTTGCATGATATGTCCCCTTTAAGGATACGACAGTCAATATTTTTCAGTAATTATGTCATAAATGGACATGACGTGTGATGGAGATACCTGGGGTTAACCACTTTGCTCAAATGTTATTGCTATATATATTATTATGTCCCATGGGTTTACTTGTAAGAACGTATGTTTGTTTGCTTGTGTTGTTGGGTTTTTTTGGGTGTTTTTTGGGAGGGGGTGAGGGCTGTTGTACGTCTTATTGCTGACACAGTGGTTTATATATGTACAACTAAAAATGAAAACTATATAAAAAATTAATTCCAAAAAAACCCATAACACACACCTTTGCATTAAGCTTCATTCACACAAGTTTGAGGAATGTTGGTTACAAAATACTCCCCCTCCGACCATCAAAAACACTCCCTGCTGAACTCCCTCAATTGATGACGCTTTTTCCGATTTCAGACGTCACTTATCGGAGACTCTTCTGCTGTTTTAAGTCATTAAATCATCACAGACTTGCTCTGAGAATTTCTGATGTCTAAACACAATAACTGTGTTAACGACTTCACTTGTGTTTCTTTCTGCTGCCGGAGAACACGTCGAACTCTCTCCCAGTTTTTTTGTCACGTGAACGGACACAGACATCAGCCACAAACCCGCCACGTTCGCTCACCTTTCTTCTCCTTGCGTCCCCTCTTCTCGCTGCCCTCGGCCCGGGTTCTCTCTGCTCGCTCCTCCTGCGCCTCGTCCCGTTCGGCCTGGACCTCCTGGTGACCCCCCCGCCGCTCCCCTCGCTCCCCTGCCGCCCCGCTCTCCTCCCGGGACAGCATCGACCGCTCGCCGGGCCCTCCCAGAGACTCCAGCATGGATCGATCTGAGGAGAGCAGCACAGCGCTTTCATTTACTACGACGCATTGATTTTGCCATCGGCCTTAAAGGGGAGGATTATTGCCGTTAAAGGGGAGGGGGGTTTGTAGTGGGTTGAGCGCGAGTCCGGGAGGAGGACTTTAACGGCGACCGAAGTCATCCGTCATGTCGTACTTACGGGAAAGGGAAATGCATTAAAAAGGTCGGCTGTTTCATGGCTGTGAACCGTGTTTAAAGAGATTAAACCAGGATTAGAAGGATTAAACCAGGACTAAACCAGGTCTAAACCAGGTCTAAACCAGGACTAAACCGGTCTGAACCAGGACTAAACCAGGTCTAAACCAGGTCTAAATCAGGACTAAACCAGGTCTAAACAAGTACTAAATTGGTCTGAGCCAGGACTAAACCAGGTCTAAACAAGTACTAAACCGGTCTGAGCCAGGACTAAACCAGGTCTAAACTAGGACTAAACCGGTCTGAGCCAGGACTAAACCAGGTCTAAACTAGGACTAAACCAGGTCTAAACCAGGACTCATCAAAAGCAAACGAGACTCTACCCATGACAGGACTAAACCAGGTCTAAACAAGTACTAAACCGGTCTGAACCAGGACTAAACCAGGCCTAAACCAGGTCTAAACCACAACTGATGTAAGGACGAATGAAAACCAGATTCTTCAATGACAGGACTAAACCAGGACTAAACCAGGACTAAACCAGGACTCATCAAAAGTAAAAGAGACTCTACCCATGACAGGACTAAACCAGGTCTAAACAAGTACTAAACCGGTCTGAACCAGGACTAAACCTGAACTAAACCAGGTCTAAACTACAACTAATGTAAGGGCGAATGAAAGCCAGATTCTTCAATGATGGAACTAAACCCAGGACTAAACCAGGTCTAAACCAGGACTCATCAAAAGCAAACACGACTCTACCCATGACAGGACTAAACCAGGTCTAAACATGTACTACAGCCGGTCTGAACCAGGACTAAACCAGGACTAAACCAGGTCTAAACCAGGTCTAAACCACAACTGATGTAAGGATGAATGCAAACCAGATTCTTCAATGACAGGACTAAACCAGGTCTAAACCAGGTCTAAACCAGGACTAAACCAGGACTAAACCAGGACTAAACAAGGACTCATCAAAAGCAAACGAGACTCTACCCATGACAGGACTAAATCAAGTCTAAACAAGTACTAAACCGGTCTGAACCAAGACTAAACCAGGTCTAAACCACAACTGATGTAAGGACGAATGCAAACCGGATTCTTCAATGACAGGATTAAACCAGGACTAAACAAGGACTAAACCAGGACTAAACCAGGACTCATCAAAAGCAAACGAGGCTCTACCCATGACAGGACTAAACCAGGTCTAAACAAGTACCAAACCGGTCTGAAACAAGACTAAACCTGAACTAAACCAGGACTAAACCAGGTCTAAACCAGGACTCATCAAAAGCAAACACAACTCTACCCATGACAGGACTAAACCAGGTCTAAACCAGGTCTAAACTACAACTACAACTCAATAATTCTCAATAAAAACCTTACATGATGAGAAAAAAAAAATATATTTTTTTACTTATATTTACTTGAGAATGTTTCAAATTGATTTCAAATTGATGTTTTTAAATTTACGATTTTTTCCAATTCACCTCCAGTGTCTCGGCTTAATCAATTATTTTTCTAATTTCAATACCAGATTAAATATCGACTCATATTGACGGCCTCTCCTTATCCAGCGTGGACTGTACAGTAAATTCTCGCCTGTGTTTCTCGCCGTGAGTCACGCCGGTCTGTCGCTCCTTGTTTCTTTCCCGCAGACACAAACGCACCACGACAGACTCTCGGTCACTCCGACAGCTGCTGCTCACCAAAAACCACGGCCACGACAAACATCGCAGAGGGATGTTTTCAATAAAGACGCTCTAAAGCATCAGGAAACACTCATCTTTGTTATCACGCGGAAAATCCAATCAGGTTTTATTGCATATTTGTCTTGTGCCTTTCTCTCCAAATGTGAAAAATCGCTTTTAATATTCAAAGGAGAAAGTGTTGTAAATGAACTTTTTACGGCTTTAATAGTCCTCCCTCATCACGAGCGTCATTGTTCAATTTAAAAGTCATATTTCACGTGCGAGCATTCTAATTAGGTCGTCATTTATTTGAGCCGCACTGGTTCACTTTGGAGTCTTTTCTGTTCAGGGTGGAGTGCGTTTTCGTGCAAAGGTCCATCGTTTACGTGAGCAGCTGACGTCACGCAAATGTCACTCATGTTTTCTTCAATTGCGCCTGAATTGTACTTATTTTCATGTGGTCGATCTCAACAATTCAAAAAAGTTGTTGAGAAATGTGGCTAAAACTAGAGTTAAAGGGCCTGTACCTGATTTTTACTGTTGTGAAACGTGAAAAAGTCCATGTTCTCAATTTTTTTGCATGTAATAAAGTAAAATCTGTGAAAAAAGCGTGTTTTTGGGTGAAAATGAGCCCACAGCACTTTCTCTGCATGTCTTTATAGAGCATTTTATTGTACGAGAAGTAGGAAGCGCGCCGCTAGCATGCTAATGTTTGTTAGCTTTACCCAGGATGGCAAAACTCATGGAAAGTGCTTTGAAACTCATGGAGGTGAATATTTGTGATGCTGGGACTGCATTAGGAAAGAGAGAGACACATGAGACGGATGTAAGGAGTTTAAAGCAGAACTGAGTAACTTCAGCGACAGAGCTCCCCCTGCAGGTCTCTTGTGAACGTACACTCCCAGTAAAATGACAGGAAAAACTTTTTTCTTCTTTTTTTCCCCGTCCGTTTTATTGAAATAAGGAAGTTTAATCACATATTAAACATTTAATGTCACTAAATATAAAAAAGAGAGCCAAAGTTTCTCAGGAGAGTTGTCTTTGTGTCAACGTCAGGAAAGTTTAGGCTGATTTTCTACGCAGAGACAGCAGGGGGCGACGAAGGGGCTTCAAACGCCAAAAAATACATTTACAACCACCACACGGACTCACAAAGACGTTTAATAAGGTAAAAATGTTACTTAGTTCTCCTTTAACATGAACTAGTTTTGTTTTTTTATGTTTCAAAACAGTAAAAAAAAAAGGTACAGCACCTTTAACAAGACACAACGTCTTGTTCTCCTCAGCTTTTTCTGCATTTATTTCACTTCACTTAATGCGGGTTTGTATTGTGATGGATCCTTTATGCTCTGAAGATATAATATTTTTGCGCTAGATGCGAGTGCCGTGCTTTGTAAACAGGAAGCAGCCGATGCTAACGTGAGCTAACTTTGTTTTGCTGAGTCTGTCGGCTCAACAAATAAAGTTTAGGACCAGGAATACGTTGGTTTATCATAAGATCAGGTCAGCGTTTGGAGAGGAATGATTATTTTTGTCTTTATATCTGCTTTTTATCATCTCGTTTTCCCCTGATTCTGCGTTCTCTTTTGTTCTCTTTTGCGCTTAAGTGTTGCGTGGTCTAAATCGAGCAGCGCCCCCTTTCACGAGCCTCAAACGGAGCAGTGCGGTTCCCTCACGACACTGGACACGCTCTTGGACCGGCCTGATCCGCCCCAACGTGAACCGGTCAAAACGTAGCTTAGTTCTAATAAACTCAGCTTTAGCTCAAGTTTTTTTGCAGCGTACGTTTTAGACGTGTTGAACCTTACCAGGGTTGTCATCTGTCTGCTGAACAGGAGCGTCTTCTGGAGCTCTCTTCTGACCTCCTGAAACGATAAAAGTTTTCAACACGTCACATTTTTACTCGCCCGTAAATCAACTCAGACAAACCGACCTTCAAGAGCGATCTCCTGCAGCTCCTTCAGAAAGTTCTGGTGTCGAAGGATCGTAACGAGTCGGTCGTCTGTGAATAAAACACAGCAGATTTTATGGTAGTTTTAGTTTCACGTGGATAAGGCCTGTCATTTTTTTTAGATATTAATCATAAACAAGGTCAAACGGCTGCATTTTAAAAGGTTAAAGGCGACTTCTATAGAATTCTGACCTGTGTCCAGCTTCAAATAAAACTCTTTTATAGTCTATATGACAGATTAAACTACACATTTCACTCAAATGTAGGGAACATGATTCACATTATGATTTTCCTAAACTTTTTGCCCCCAGTTTGACCGTTTTTGTGAAGTTTATAATTGCACTTCATGGTTGGACACGGCTAGTAAACGAAAGTATGTTTCATTCCATATTTGGGAAAAACGCTTTTCTCCAGGAGCAAAGGTCGTCCAACATCTGCCTTCACATACTGTGTGACCCCGCCCACTTTTGGCTCTTTTTGCCACAGATACACACTTCTGTTGTAAACGCACTTCCGTTTGACGAGAACTCTGTTAAAGCTAATGACGAACGAAGGAAAAGTCTCGCCGCTAAAATGTTACATAAAGTATGTTTTTTCAAATAAGGTTAGGAAACACTGGTCTAACCTCCTGGAGACAAATGCATGAATAAGTCTCTCCAAGTCTGGTTTAGACTCTATACCTTTGATTTTGGCAATGTTTTTTAGGTTATAAAAGGCTGTTGATGTTATTGATTTAATGTGGCTGTCAAAGTTCAAATACCATGGGAACATAAACAAAAGCTAGCTTGGCCTAACGTGTTGGATGCAGTCGTAATTAACGTGATTTGAAGCAAAAATGCTCAGAACAAGTTTGGTGATTATTTATGAACTTCCTCCCAGATCTCTACCTTTGACAAAAACAAAAAAGGGTGACATTTGAAACCCAGCATTTTTGTGAGGCCCAGAGAAGGAGCTGAGAATATGATAAATGAAACAAATGTCACTGAAGCTAAAGACAACACCAGCTGTTTTTGAGAGAACAAAGTTATTTTCAAAAAGTTGATTTTTGTCCAAACATTGGTCCGTTTCCCCTTTTTACTCCACGCACACAATTAAACCTCTAGAGTTTCCAGGTGCAGAGTACATCAGCGTTGTTCCTACACTCAGCACTTCTTTGGTTCAACGCTTCACTGGACGAAATCGCAGCGAGATTTGGCGCCTTTAGAACGAGAGGTCGATTAATCAGGAAAAGCTCGGGAGACTTGGACAGTGGACAGTCTGCTGACCACACTCTGCAAAAGCACCACCGCAGCACTGTGAAAGCAACGTCTCATTAGAGTCTGAAATGTTCTAATTTTCCCTCGAATAGATGCTTTTACAAAACATCTGTAAAGGGGTATCGCAGATTTGACTTTATTACATGCAACAAATCGGGCAAAACTTGTAAAAATCAGGTATTAGATACGTTCATGGTTGACCGATTAACCGTGACTAAACGCTTAACCGAGTGAACACATATTGCCCGTTTCATTTTTGGTTGTTTACTATGTTGTAATACATAACTGCACAACCAGAGGGCGCCCCAGCGTTCACCCTCATGCAACTGTGACGGCTCTGAGCGAAAACAAGTTCAACAAAACTCCAAATTAGTGGATTTGTCCCATAAATACAGAGGATAACCTGAGGAACACTTAAGTATTTATGAACTAATCCTAATCTTACATGATTTATTTAAGGTGAGACGCTGCATGTGAAAAGGAAAAAATCTTACATTTAAAGATATCATAAAATATGGTATTTGGGACATATAAACCTGAAAAATGGACAGAACGAGGATTCAGTTTCTTGGTTCATTTTGTAACATATTAGTTACAAAAAAAATGAAAAAAATACAGAGGGCCTTTTGGATTTCTTTTTTTTCATTCATTAATTTTCTACCACTTATTCCTGTTAGGGGTCGCGGGTGACTGGAGCCTGTCCCAGTGACTTTGGGCCTTAGGCGGGGTACACCCTGGACAGTGGACAACTCGTCGCAGCAAACACAGAGACAAGGACAGACAACCATTCACTCTCACATTCATTCACTACGGACAATTTAGAGTTGTCAATTAACCTACACAGTCATGTCTTTGGACGGTGGGAGGAGCCGGAGAACCTGGAGAGAACCCACGGTAACACGGGGAGGACATGCAGACTCCACCCAGAGAGATCGTGTGATGTTGGGGTGGTCTGGGATTCAAACCCACGATCTCCTTATTGAGAGGCAGAAGCTCTAGCCGCTCTGCCACCGTGCAGAGCAGCTAGAGCTTCTGCTTAAGTAAAGTAGATTGGACAGAAAAATTGTCCTAAAAATTCTAATTTCGCCTCATTTGTTTGACTTAAAACTTCAATAAATTCCGCTTAGAATTAGATCAAAAAATCCTTCTGTCCGTTTGGTCTAAATCTTGTTGAGTCCAGATTGTACAGTTTGGTGTAGGATCTACTTTAAGGCTGATCTTTATGTCTCGAGGGACAAAAATGCATTTTAAGAAAACGTCCTTTGAAGTTACAATGTCCCAGAGAAATCTAAGGATGAAGTGGATTCAATGGAAGAATAAAACATCTTTAAGAGCAGGTTGTTGATAAGTTTGATGTTTCCACATGAAAGTCAATATGTTGAGAGAGCAAACTGACCAAAACAAAACCATTTTAAAAATGAGTTTTGCCTGTAGTGTCTCACCTTAACTTTCACGTTATTGCAGAAAACAGACAACTTTTTACCTCAGATGGAAAACTATCGACGTTTCACCTGCACAAACTACATTAAGTGTCTAACGTTGGCGACTTTACAACATGACTCTCAAAAAAACATCGCTTTATTCATTATCACGACGACAGTGTGTCAAAACAGCGTCTACAGAAGCTTTCATTCATCGTGCTGTGGAGAGTTCAAAGCCCTGTCGCTGCTCTGCGATTACGACTCTGAGGTCTATCATGAATCGTACAGTAAAAAAACTACGACAGAAAAGCACGATGTCGACACAACAGGACAACTATTATTGACCGCGAAGGGCTCCCGCGATCAGTTAAAGAAAAAAAACAAACGTGCATCCCCATACAGCACCTTTAATCTGAGCTTTGTTCTGACACAGTCTGAACATAAATAACTTATAATTCATTGTTTTTAATAATCACCATTGAGCCTGTAGAGAAACTGTAGACAATTAAAGGAAATACTGTGTGCATTTTTAATAAACATAAAAGATTTTGACTCTGAAGTAGCAATGTTCAATGTTCAGTCCTATTTTTGATCATTAGGGAATAACTGACTTTTATGACCATATAAGAGACGTAAAATGAATGAATAATGAATGAATAATGTTAAACCAATCCAAAACAGAAAAAAAAACTGAAAATAGCATTAGCAAACTGCAGCATTTTCAGTAAATCTTTTTAACTTTTTATGCTGAAAAACAAACACCTGAAGTGAACCACAGACACAAGCTTAAAATGTGTTATTTATTCCATCTTTCTTGAGTGTCAGACCATCATAAAACACATTTTTCTTCTTTCTGTTCTGTTCTGTCTCCAGGACGACGGCCGAGTGACATCAGTCCAGCTTTACATCGTCAGAACTCTAAGTTTGTTCCCAAAAGCATTTCTCAGCTTCTTCATTCTCACGTCAGACTGAGAAGAGACAGACGCAGCTTTGGTTCAGAGAAAACAAAAAGTTGCTGCATATTTAGGCGTATAAACTATTTTTCAAGTTTACATAACCCGAAAAACCGACACACAAACCGAGATGGAGTCGATACAGTGTCAGTTTGAGATGGACTGGGATTATTCTGACTTTATTCCCTTCGACGCAGAAACAAACCACGTCCCAAAACACACAGACGACCTCACAAAACTCGTCCAGACGGCCAAGTGTGAGGTTCAACGACTCCTGCAGGCTTTCCAGTCGAGCAAAAGGCCGCTGGTAAACGAGATTCTGCACCTCACGCAGGAGAACGAGGAACTTTTAGCAAGAAATGAGGAGATGCAAATGGAAAATGAGGTTCTAAAAATGATGACGGACACAAACAAAAAGGTCATTTGCATTTTGGACAAAGACTTAAAAACCCACAAAGACCAATATGAAACGGAGAACTTCGTTTTGGGTGAACTTTTGAAAACGCAGAGAGAGGTTTACGAAGCAGACATTCTCGACTTAAAAACCCAGAAAGAGAAACACGAAGCTGAGGAAAGACGAAATGGGTGAAACTCAGAAGGAAGTGCACGACCATAAAGTGACAGAGAGCTGCAGACTGTCAAACGAGTGAAAAGCAAATGCAACCGAAGACCATTCGAGATCTGGAGGAGAAACTCAGACTCGAACAAGCCAAAAGTGAGCGCTGAGAGCCACAAATCAATAATAAATCGTCTCCACTGATCTTAACGAGTCAAAACCTCTGAAATTCAGATTAACATCCTCAAATCAAGACATTTTAACTCAACTAGAAACTCTTTTTTGTAGTGTAGACAATAATAGCTCCGAAACAAAGAGGAAAGGCAGGTGTCCACGTTCACATTTCGTCCAAACGACAAACGACGCAGCGTGTTTTCTCGTCTTGACACTTTGCAGACGCTCACGGATGCACAACCTGACACTGAATCGATGCCTCGCAGTGGAATCACATTAAAGCCGAGCCTGGGCTTTCCGAGCGGCTCTGGATGTAACCGTAGACTGGTACTGTCTAATAGTGTTGCCATGGCGACGCTTTCTGAGTAACCGCGGCGCACAGTGGATACAGTACAGCACCTCGAGGTATCATGAATGAGCGAAACAAAAGTGGTCATTTGAGTAAAATAAATAAAAGTTGCACTGTGTAGCTTCTGGAAATGCCCGGAATGTTCCACAGTATGGCATTAAACGTATACACTACGCATTTATTCGACTCCACGTCATTTTATTGCTGAAACATATTGAAAAACGCCGTAGATCTGACCTGCGACGTGGCCTGGCGGCTCCGGCTGTTGTCTCCATGGAGATAAATGAAATAAATGCTGTGCTGTGGAACATTCCGGAAAAGCAAAGCAATAACGGCTGTAGACGGCGTGAAGTTGTTACCGGTGGTGAGCGTGTGCAGACAGTCCTGACTGACAGGCAGGGGGCGGGGCTTGGACAGCACGTCGGCCAATGCCTCCACGATGCACTTCAGCACCTGAAACACAACGAGGGCTTTAAGGAGAGACGCTGCAGGTGAAAAGGAACACATTCAGATTTAAAGATATCAATCGTAAACTTCCCCTGTAGTTTATTCACAAAAATGAAAGAAAAAATCTGTTACATATTTTTCATCATCATGTTTTTATGTAGAAATAAGGCATTTTGTGTGTAAAAATTGCCAAAAATTCACATCTTTGGGGCATTTAAATCTGAAAAATGGACAGAACCAGGTTTAAATTACTTTCATTCATTGTGTACATATGTTAGATACAAAAAAAATTCAGTTTTTAGTTTTAGTTTTAGTTTGGTGGACTGAAAATTGCCTTAAAAATTCAAATTTTGCCTCATTTTTTTACTTAAAATTTCATAAATCAGTTTTAGAATTAGATATTTAAAAATCCCTCTGTACGTTCCTTGAAAATCTTGTCCAAGATTGTACAGTTTGGTGCAGGATCTACTTTAAGGCTGATCTTTATGTCTCGAGGGACAAAAATGCATTTTAAGAAAACGGCCTTTGAAGTTACAATGTCCCAGAGAAATCTATGGATGAAGTGGATTCAATGGAAGAATAAAACATCTTCAGGAGCAGTTTGGACACGTTTGTTGTTTCCACATGAAAGACGATATGATGAGAGAACAAACTGACCAAAAAACTAATCGAAAAAAATGAGTTTTGCCTGTCGTGTTTCGATTTAATCACTAAATCGGTGGAATCCTAACTTAATTTATCGCTAACTTTAAATATGGAGCTGGAAACGACGTGACAAAGTGTTCTCAAGAGCAGCAGAGATGTTAGAAACCGCTAAAAGTCAGACTCTTTTGAACAGTTTGTCGGTCGTTTCTCTTTGCGATTAGTTTCCGGATCGAATTCTCGCGTCGCCTTCCGTCGTATAAATGCACGAATACAAAGAGAGAAGAGTCGGATTCCATGAGAGCGTCGCAGCGCCATTAAACGCTTCCTTCCTTTGAAACTCGCACCGATGCAAAGGCGTCAAAGAAGTAACACTCACTCGGTGCTCGTGGCGTAACACTCTGGACGTGTGAATCAGAGGAACAGAGAGTGAAAGGGAGAAAGACTGTTCCTCCGCCTCCATCTGGCCTTGAGCGCGAGCACAAAGCACCGCTTCTGTTCAGACACAGCTCGGTCCTCGTATCTGCAATAACTCTGAGAATCTACAGCGCTGACTCATTGGGCTCGATTCAGGCGTAGAAAACTACTTGAGGACTCCTTCGTTTTGGTGTTTCGTGTACATTTAGAGTTTTAGGTAGGTATGTCACAAAAACGTAGAATATCGCAATCACTTTTTTTTTGGAGAGCTGCAGATTTGGAGTATTAAGTGTTTTGTCTTTATTTAAAACGATTAAAATGAGCTCAAAAAGAGACGTCAGAAACAAGAGGTTAAAGTGATGTTTCTGAACTTTTTGTGGTTAATTGTAGGGTCCTTTCATATCTTGAACCAGAGACTTTCACAGGCGCGTTTTAGCACATTTCTGGTGCATTGTGAAAATATTGTTAGCAAATTGTTATGGTCAGGACTGCTCTTGGTCACTGGTTCTGTTCACTGTTTTTTAGGGCTTTAAACCTTTAGTCGTTTAGTCGATTAATCGGTCGATAATGTCTTAGTCGAATAACGTTTTTATTTGTCGAGTAATTATTTTCTGAAGATTTAAAGGATTTATGTGGCAAAACAGCAAAAACAAGAAGATCTGGAGATAAAGATTTTGGAGTCCAACAGATAAATACACAGTTTCCTTATCTGTAAAAATAATTGATTTTGCATGAATTTCTCTGCAGTTGTGGTCTTTTGAGAACATTTTGGGTTAGATACATGGAAATACTTCATAGTTGTGGAATTTTAGTTGATTAATTGGTCGATAGGGCTGGTCTTCAGTCGACCGAGGATTTCTTTAGTCAACGACAGCCCTACTGTTTTTATGGACAGAATTTCAAGGCGCAGTCAGGGAACAGTTTGGGGACCATGATCTAATCTGCAGCGTGCACTGGGACGGTTTGAGCCGAGTGTGAAGCGACTGGGATGAGAACAATCACCTCCAAGTCTGAGAACAATCACCTCCAAGTCTGAGAACAATCACCTCCAAGTCTGAGAACAATCACCTACAAGTCTGAGAACAATCACCTCCAAGTCTGAGAACAATCACCTCCAAGTCTGAGAACAATCACCTCCAAGTCTGAGAACAATCACCTCCAAGTCTGAGAACAATCACCTCCAAGTCTGAGAACAATCACCTCCAAGTCTGAGAACATGGCTCTCGACTGGAAAAAGGTGGGAAGTCCTTGCCTCAAGTGGAGGAGTTCAAGTGTCTCGGGGTCTTGTTCAGAGTGAGGGAAGGATGGAGCATGAGATTGACAGATCGGTGCAGCGTCTGCAGTGATGCGGGCGCTGTATCGGACCGTTGTGAAGAGAGACCTGAAAGACGAAGCTCTCGATTTACCTCAATCTACGCTCCTCTCTCACCTGGTCATGAGCTCTGGGTAATGACCGAAAGGATAAGATCACGGATACAAGCGTCGAAATGATCTTCCTCCTCCGGGTGGCTGGACGCTCCCTCAGAGACAGAGAGGAGCTCAGTCACACGGGAGGAGCTCGGAGTAGAGCCGTTGCTCCTCCAGGAAGTGTGTGTGAAGAGCTGGAGGTGTGTGGGCCTCTGCTCAGACCTCTGCCCCTGAGACCCGCCCCAGAAGTGGAAGAAGATGGATGGATGTTGGTGTTATCAAGATAATTCCATAAAACGTTGAAATATTGATTGATTTCTGTCCATTTGGCCCAGCTCTAGTCCCAATACTGACATTTCAAACTTGATTCAGATACATAGGATAGACTCAACACTTGATACTGATTTCGATACCACAATGACAATGAAAAAACTGATATATTTTTTAAGACAATCATTTTTTAACACTAGTATAATAAATAATAATTTTCAACACAAAATAATACTACATTCTTTACATTTTAATAGCTTTGATAAAGCTTAAAGTGCGTATGACAGGTTTTTATGATTTTCTAATTTTGACTTTATTTAGTGTTACTACCTGTTGTAAATATATATAATAGTTTCACACCAATCAGGTGACTGTTTGTGGAGAAAAGTTGAAAAATATGTTGAAGATTACAGGAAGTAAACAAACTGATGACATCACACTGGGGAGACAAACTTTATACATAATTTACACAAAATAAACTACTTTTTTGACCCTTTAAACATTAATTCAACTAAAAAAATAAGTTCAAATATATATTTATTTGTCAGGTAAAAGAATTGATGACATTAGATGAGTTTTAGCCCAGTTTACAGTGTGGTTGCTATGGTAATTTCCCAGTGTGATGTCATTATTTACAACCAGGAAGTGAAATTAACTTATAAAACTGCTAAACTGAGATAACATTTATAAAGAATTTTACCAAAACATTAAATATATTTATGTATTTTATTTTATTTGAGGTAAATGAGTGGTCCAACCTGTCATGGGCCCTTTAAGGTAATTCAAAGGGAGTCCATCTTAGTCCTGGTTTAGTCCAGGTTTAATCCCAAACTTTAAGCGATGATTGTGAAAGTGTGAACGCAGTCGAAAACTGTTCAGGAAACGTCACATTTTGTCAACACTTAAAATGAGTCTCTAGTTTCAATAATAGTTTTAATATCGATTAACATAATTTATGATTCTTTGGTGGACGCAGGATTGTTTGACTTTATAACACGACTAAAAGACCCAGGTTTGTAGTTCTCGTTTAGAGACTTCATCTGCAGCCATTTTCTGAGCTGCTTCACTGGTTTTATGTCGTTTTATGCTTCGTAAAATCAAACAGACTCTCCTCTCAAGGCGCTGCCACATTCACATCCAGTGTCACTCAAACAGCTCAGGTCAGATCTGCTCCCAACAAGGACAAAAACTATTCATCAACCGCAAGTGCTTTTCATTTTCAGGTTGAGAATTCCATTTCCTTTCGTCAACGTAAAAAAATAAAATAAAAACTATGAACAACTATGAACCATTCGTGTTTGCATTAGTGATTTACTTAACCGGTGGACTTAGCAGAACTAAACCAGGACTAAACTGAGACTGACCGATAACTACAACAAGACTAAACCAGAGATTAAATAAGACTTAAACAGGTATAAATCTGGACTAACAAGGACTAAACGAGGACTAAACCAAGACTAAACCATGGATAAACCAGGACTAAAACCAGGGATAAACATGGACTAAACCGGGACTAAACTAGGACTAAACCAGGACAAAACAGGGATAAACTTGGACTAAGATAGGACTAAATCAGCACTAAACCAAGACTAAACCAGGACTAAAACCAGAGATAAACTTGGACTAAACCGGGACTAAACTAGGACTAAACCAAGGATAAACCAGGAAAAAACAGGGATAAACTAAGATAGGACTAAATCAGGACTAAACCAGTGATAGACTTGGACTAAACCGGGACTAAATCATTGATAAACCAGGACTAAACCAGGTCTAATCAAGGAGGAAACAGGTCTGAACCAGGACTAACCCAGGACTAAAGCAGGACTAAACCAGTGATAAACTTGGACTAAAGAAGGACTAAACCAGGATTAAACTAACTAACCCTAAATCATGGATAAACCAGGACTAAACTTGGACTAAATCAGGGATGAACCAGGACTAAACCAAGACTAAAGAAGGACTAAACCAGGGTTAAACAAGGCCTACTAAACTAGGACAACACTAGAACTAAACCAAGTCTGAACCAGGACAAATGCACAATACATCGCAATCAGAATTGTAATTTAATTTGATGCAATTTTCAAACCACAAAGAGGGCTATTATTGAGACAGACTGTCCTCTGCAAAGAACAAAAGGTCCTTCTTTTTAACTGAAAATCTACCGGTAGTTTAGACGAACACGTTCTGAAATGACTTTATCAGTTTGGATTTCATTCTTGTCTCAAATGTTCAGCTGTTTTAAATGTGCTCTTTGCGTACATTACAAATCAGAAAAATCGCATTTGTGCCATTCCACCCGGAACCAGGACTGTAAACCAGGACTAAACCAGGACTAAACCAGGACTGAACCAGGACTAAACCAGGACTAAACCAGGACTAAACCAGGACTGAACCAGGACTAAACCACCAGGACTAAACCAGGAATAAACCAGGACTGTAAACCAGGACTAAACCAGGACTAAACCAGGACTGAACCAGGACTAAACCAGGACTGTAAACCAGGACTAAACCAGGACTGTAAACCAGGACTGAACCAGGACTGTAAACCAGGACTAAACCAGGACTGTAAACCAGGACTGAACCAGGACTGTAAACCAGGACTAAACCAGGACTAAACCAGGACTGAACCAGGACTAAACCAGGACTAAACCAGGACTGTAAACCAGGACTAAACCAGGACTGTAAACCAGGACTGAACCAGGACTGTAAACCAGGACTGAACCAGGACTGTAAACCAGGACTGAACCAGGACTGTAAACCAGGACTGAACCAGGACTAAAACCAGGACTGTAAACCAGACTAAACCAGGACTGTAAACCAGGACTAAAACAGTACTGTAAACCAGGACTGAACCAGGACTAAACCAGGACTGTAAACCAGGACTGTAAACCAGGACTGAACCAGGACTGTAAACCAGGACTAAACCAGGACTGTAAACCAGGACTGAACCAGGACTGTAAACCAGGACTAAACCAGGACTAAACCAGGACTGAACCAGGACTAAACCAGGACTAAACCAGGACTGAACCAGGACTGTAAACCAGGACTAAACCAGGACTAAACCAGGACTGAACCAGGACTGTAAACCAGGACTAAACCAGGACTGTAAACCAGGACTGAACCAGGACTGTAAACCAGGACTAAACCAGGACTGTAAACCAGGACTGAACCAGGACTGTAAACCAGGACTAAACCAGGACTAAACCAGGACTGTAAACCAGGACTAAACCAGGACTGTAAACCAGGACTAAACCAGGACTGAACCAGGACTGTAAACCAGGACTAAACCAGGACTGTAAACCAGGACTGAACCAGGACTGTAAACCAGGACTAAACCAGGACTAAACCAGGACTGTAAACCAGGACTAAACCAGGACTGTAAACCAGGACTAAACCAGGACTGTAAACCAGGACTGAACCAGGACTAAACCAGGACTGTAAACCAGGACTAAACCAGGACTGTAAACCAGGACTGAACCAGGACTGTAAAACCAGGACTAAACCATGACTAAACCATGACTAAACCAGGACTTAACCAGGACTAAACCAGGACTGAACCAGGACTGTAAACCAGGACTAAACCAGGACTAAACCAGGACTGAACCAGGACTAAACCAGGACTGTAAACCAGGACTAAACCAGGACTGTAAACCAGGACTGAACCAGGACTGTAAACCAGACTAAACCAGGACTGTAAACCAGGACTGAACCAGGACTGTAAACCAGGACTAAACCAGGACTAAACCAGGACTGTAAACCAGGACTAAACCAGGACTGTAAACCAGGACTAAACCAGGACTAAACCAGGACTAAACCAGGACTAAACCAGGACTGCAAACCAGGACTAAACCAGGACTGTAAACCAGGACTAAACCAGGACTCTAAACCAGGACTGAACCAGGACTGTAAACCAGGACTAAACCAGGACTGTACACCAGACTAAACCAGGACTGTAAACCAGGACTAAACCAGTACTAAAACCAGGACTGTAAACCAGGACTAAACCAGGACTAAAACCAGGTCTGTAAACCAGGACTAAACCAGGACTGTAAACCAGGACTTAACCAGGACTGTAAACCAGGACTAAACCAGGACTAAACCAGGACTGTAAACCAGGACTGAACCAGGACTGTAAACCAGGACTAAACCAGGACTATAAACCAGACTAAACCAGGACTGTAAACCAGACTAAAACCAGGACTGTAAACCAGACTAAACCAGGACTGTAAAACCAGGACTAAACCAGGACTAAACCAGGACTAAACCAGGACTGAACCAGGACTAAACCAGGACTGTAAACCAGGACTAAACCAGGACTAAACCAGGACTAAACCAGGACTGTAAACCAGGACTAAACCAGGACTGTAAACCAGGACTAAACTCAGACTGTGAACCAGTAAACCAGACTAAAACCAGGACTCAAACCAGGACTAAACCAGGACTAAACCAGGACTGTAAAACCAGACTAAACCAGGACTGTAAACCAGGACTGTCAAACCAGAACTAAACCAGGACTGTAAACCAGGACTAAACCAGGACTAAACCAGACTGAACCAGACTGTAAACCAGGTAAACCAGGACTAAACCAGGACTAAACCAGGACTAAACCAGGACTGTAAACCAGGACTGAACCAGGACTGTAAACCAGGACTAAACCAGGACTGTAAACCAGGACTAAACCAGGACTAAACCAGGACTGTAAACCAGGACTAAACCAGGACTGTAAACCTGGAATAAACCAGGACTAAACCAGGACTAAACCAGGACAGTAAACCAGGACTAAACCAGGACTGTAAACCAGGACTAAACCAGGACTAAACCAGGACTGTAAACCAGGACTAAACCAGGACTAAACCAGGACTGTAAACCAGGACTAAACCAGGACTGTAAACCAGGACTAAACCAGGACTAAACCAGGACTGTAAACCAGGACTGTAAACCAGGACTAAACCAGGACTGTAAACCAGGACTAAACCAGGACTGTAAACCAGGACTAAACCAGGACTGTAAACCAGGACTAAACCAGGACTGTAAACCAGGACTAAACCAGGACTGTAAACCAGGACTGAACCAGGACTAAACCAGGACTGTAAACCAGGACTAAACCAGGACTAAACCAGGACTGTAAACTCAGGACTGAACCAGGACTAAACCAGGACTGTAAACCAGGACTAAACCAGGACTGTAAACCAGGACTAAACCAGGACTAAACCAGGACTGTAAACCAGGACTGAACCAGGACTGTAAACCAGGACTAAACCAGGACTGTAAACCAGGACTAAACCAGGACTAAACCAGGACTGAACCAGGACTGAACCAGGACTAAACCAGGACTGTAAACCAGGACTAAACCAGGACTAAACCAGGACTGTAAACCAGGACTAAACCAGGACTGTAAACCAGGACTGTAAACCAGGACTAAACCAGGACTAAACCAGGACTGTAAACCAGGACTAAACCAGGACTAAACCAGGACTGTAAACCAGGACTAAACCAGGACTGTAAACCAGGACTAAACCAGGACTAAACCAGGACTGTAAACCAGGACTAAACCAGGACTAAACCAGGACTGTAAACCAGGACTGTAAACCAGGACTAAACCAGGACTAAACCAGGACTAAACCAGGACTAAACCAGGACTAAACCAGGACTAAACCAGGACTGTAAACCAGGACTGAACCAGGACTAAACTAGGAACAGACCGTGTCACATACCGTGAATCCGTCGCGTTCTTACCTTGACATCGTCACTCTCCAAATGACCCGAAGTCACTGGCAATGAACGAACTGCAGCACAAACAGAACACGCGCGTCAGAACCACAGAACGTACAATCTGCTCAAACACAGCTATTCTTTCCGCGTTTTTAACTGAAATCACACAGAACCGGCTGCCCTCGTGTCTTTGCGTCAATACATGTCGCTGTCCTTGGTCCTGAACTCATTATGACAAGGATTTCCATTGATTTTTCTGTATTTTAAAGGCAAACATTGAACTTGTGCTGCTTTTTCTTACCGCTGGTGCACAGAATCGCAAGGAGGACGAACACTCTGCCGATCATGCTTTTGTCAGATGCGCAAAACCTCTCGAAAAAAAGCGAAAATTAGCGCAGTTCAGAGTCAGAGCTATTCCGTTTTTCCGTCGGTGATTTCGTTGTGGTTGAGGTGTTTTCAGGGGCGCATTCTGGAGCCAAAGCACGCCGCCCGTCTCTCGGTGTTTGCGGGGAGCTACGGCCGCTGCGCCGCTGCGTCTGCGTCGGTCAAACAGGCGGGTCCTCTGTGTCCGCGCGCACCGGCTCCGGGCTTTATACGAGAGAGAGAGAGAGGAAGTGACATCACGGACGGGGAACGAGAGACGGCAGCGTCCGCCGAACCCTGTGTTTGTTTACTGCTCCAAAGAACTGTGGACCAACCCGGAAACTTTGACTTTAACACACTTTAACACAAAAAACTAAAGCTCCGGTCCTTCTTCAAACCCAATAGACAGACACACGACTCAGCCACAAACAAAAGCAAATACAATCCACTGTGAATTGTATTATTTGGTAAATATCACATTCATAAAGCAGGATTTGCCAACAATAAGCCTCGATTTAAATGTTTATCGAAATAAACAGACACCTTGATTCATTAGAAAACATAATAAATCAAACATCCATAAAAAACTCTTGATATTATTAAAAGTATCAAATGAAATGATGACACCTGTGTCTTTTGCTGTTTGTTTAATTATTAGATACATGTTATAGAATGATTTATTTGATCTGCCGTGCCATTTTTTTAAATTTTCATCACATATCAGTAAGTTTATGTTCTTAGCCTCAATAAATATTGGATTTTCTGTTTGTCCCGTGCATGACATGTCATGATTTTATCTTTGTTTTTCTCTGTAACTGAAATAAATAAATAAAAACGTCCACTAAACCCATGTGAATGCAAAGCTAATGAGGTTGATCCATACATTTATCTCTTAAGGTTGTATAAACTCAATAATTATTATCTTGTGTTGCTCTTTTAAGGTTTAAATTTGTAATCTTTTGAACCATTCATTCTAATAATATTAATATTAGCAGTATTTAGTTTCTCTTCAAAGTAAAATGCAGAAAAATGCAGGAGTGAAGTGGGGCCCGTGGGCCAAACCTGGTCGTCCAGGAGGTCTGAATTGGTCCGTGAAGGGGAGTGTCTATTTGATTGAATCTTGTGCTACAAAGAATGTCAGCCGTCACAAATGAGACCAAATCCAGTCTGTCCAAGTCTGTCCTCACATCTTTACAAATAAAAGTACTAAATGTAACACAGAGTTAGCTTTGGCCCTCAGCGTTTACACAAACAGTACATTTATGTCGCTGAGAAAGAAGCGTGGGCCCCTGCTCTGATGTGAGACTGTGGAGCACCTGCAGTCACTCCATCCATCTTCTTCTGCTTCTCCAGGGCCGGGTCGCAGGGGCAGCAGGGACTCCCAGACTTCCTCCACCCCAGACACTTCCTCCAGAGGCGTTCCCAGGCCACAGAGACATAGTCCCTCCAGCGTATCCTGGGTCTTCCCCGGGGGCCACCTCCCGGAGAACACCTCCTGAGGGAGGCGTCCAGGAGGCATCTGTGTGAGGGGAAGCTGAGATTTACATGAAAAAAAGGGAAAAAAATGAATTAATTAAGTAAATATTGAATCTGCACAAAAACACAATGTCATCGTTTTCATTTGAATATTTTATTTTAAGTAAACGTGAATAATTTTTCTGTAATACTTAAAATGTAATTCATTTGTTTTGGTGAACATAAAATAATTTGTTTCAAAAAGTATACATAAAGTATCGCATTTCAACATGGTCAACATTTTATTTTCTGAGTGTCTGTGTAAGAGGACCGTTGCTTTGAAATGACATTAATCAGCAACAATAACTAAAAAGTCCTCACCTGCTCCATGATCCAGTGATGAAGAAACATCACTTGACAGTTTTCCATGTTGATGACAAAAATGAGGCCAAACACACAACTGTGAGCAGATTTATTTATTGTAATCATCAACAGGCAAAGAAACATAAAAACATGTTTCTGGTCGGCTGGTGTCACTGACACTCGTCACACATGAGTCACTGGGTCTGTTTGATGTTGATTTCACACGTCGCCGTTCGCCTCGTGTGGATTTAACGCTGGAAAACTGAACTCATCAATTTAAACCGAAACACTACAGACAAAAGCCTTTTGTTTTGTTTTTTGGTCAGTTTTCTCTCTCACATATTGACTTTCATGTGGAAACAACAAACGTGTCCAATCTGCTCCTAAAGATGTTTTATTCTTTTCCATTGAATCCACTTCATCCATAGATTTCTCTGGGACATTGTAACTTCAAAGGACGTTTTCTTAAAATGCATTTTTGTCCCTCGAGACATAAAGATCAGCCTTAAAGTAGATCCTACACCAAACTGTACAATCTGGACTCAACAAGATTTAGACCAAACGAACAGAAGGATTTGGATTCTGAAACTGATTAATCACTGTTTTAAGTTTGTTTTTAAAATGAGGCAAATTTAAATTTTTAGGGCAATGTTCAGTCAGAACTTGTTTACTCAAAAACTAAATCCCATCTGTAAAGTTTTTTGTAACTATTATATGAACAAAATGAACCATGGCATTTTAAACCTGGTTCTGTAAATTCCCAATTTTGATATTGTGAATTATGAATTAATACCTATTGTACGTAAAAAAAAAAAAAAAAAAGTCAATCAAGTCATAGCATGTGAAAAGTTGAACAATATGTTGAAAATTACAGGAAGTAAAAAACTAATGACAACTTTTTACCATTAAAGCATTGATTCAACAACATAAAGGTGTTTACATGAATTTTGATTTGTCAAATAAAAAAAAAAGTGACTTTAGCTGCGTTTTAGCCCAGTGTACAAAGTAATTGTGTCGTAAAGCGTGATATCATCATTTACAACCAGAAAGAGATATTACAAAAGTAAAAAAAAAAAATGTATTACTAAATTGTGTTAACATGTTTACTCTTTTTAAGCAAAACTTTAAAAATGTTGATCTTACTTGTATTTTAGTCACGAGTCCTCAACCATGGATGTATTAAATGAACTGGATAAGACACGCCCCCTCTGTCCGTGTCCCAGATTGATTAGTGGCCGTGTGAGGTACTGCAGCCTCTTGGAACCAGCCTTTTTCTATAATGTCACATTATAATCACAGACAGGTATTTAAATAAAATAGATGGAAATGTTCTTTTGTACCGTTTCTAAAATCACAGAAATTACCATTTTTATATGAAGTGACGTCACACAAACATGTGCGAGTCACGTGAACGAGCGTCGGACGATACAAACAGAAGCTCGTGGAAAAGGCTCGACTAGAGACACCTGTAAGTTGTATTTTATTTCATTTCAGACGCTTTCACGTGTGTCTAACATGAAGAATACAATTACAATCACACAAGCTAACGTTAACACAAAAACTTGCAGCTGCTGGTCGTTCACGTCGCTCAAAGCATCATGGGGGATTGTCGTCACGTGGCGCCCTAAAGCAAAGATGGCCGCCTCCGTATCAGGAAGTAAATGCGGAAGTAAGAAACTTTTTTGGGTCATGAGCCAATGAGCTCAGGCCACAGGGAGGAACAGGGCGCCATTTTGGATTCATCTTCCAGGTTTAATTATAGTTCTATGTCCTCAACACTTTAAATGTCCCAAATAGGTGCAACACGACATGATGTAAACTTGTGCATTTTTTTCTTACATTTACAGGAGGTGTTTACAACTGAGATCTTTAAATGTAAGATTCATTCCCATTCACCTGCAGCGTCTCACCTTCATTGGACGCGCTGCAAAAACAAACGTCTGAGAGTTTAAAAAAGATTAGACTTGAGCACCTTCCACAATGTTAGACACTCGGGTTTTGATTCAATACAGTACGTTTTTATTTCTTATTAAAAAGCAAAATGATCTGCCATTGATGTGCGCGTTGATTCATCTTGCAGTGGTCGTCTTGCACATTCACACTCAGTGCTCCAGTCCAAAGGTTTCCATGGCGTGTGTTTGAAGCCTGTGTCCGTTTGTTCGGCCGTAATGAGGCTCCTGAATGCGGCGCGGTATAATCACATCGTTATGCTGCGGCGTTCACGGGAAACGAAGACGCGCGGAACAAACAACGTGAGGCTCCGGGAGGGCTTTTGTTTACTATCGGATGAATACAACTGAATTAAAATGCACAGACGTGTGACAGAAGGAGCGGCGGCGGGAATGGGAATTAGATATTTAAAGGTGCTGTAGCGGATTTTTGCTGTTGTGAAACTGGAAAGCAGAAGCAGTACCTGTTTATTTTTTTTTTATTTTTTTTTTTGGCATGTGATGAAGTGAAATCTGTGTTCAGGTGAAAATGAGACCACAGCACCTTCTCTGTGTCATTTACAGAGTGTTCTAGTCTATGAGAAGCAGGAAACTCACTCTGATGTTAAGAGTTTAAAGTCTGTGTGACAGGTTTGACGACACATTTTACTAAAACGTAGTGAACATGATTATATTTAACATTTTACTAAACATTTTGCCCATTTATCCCCAGTTTGACAGCTTTTGTAAAGTGTATAATGTCACTTTCTGGTTGAACACCAGCACAAATATGACACAGTTAGAGGTAATTCTACAGCTGTTTCCTAGCAACCATTTTGAAAACAAGAGCCAAAACCCACGTTCTCTGAGGTCACATGTTCTCTGAGGTCACACGTTCTCTGAGGTCACACGTTCTCTGAGGTCACACGTTCTCTGAGGTCACACGTTCTCTGAGGTCACACGTTCTCTGAGGTCACACGTTCTCTGAGGTCACGCGTTCTCTGAGGTTATGTGTTCTCTGAGGTCACACGTTCTCTGAGGTCACACGTTCTGTGAGGTCACATGTTCTCTGAGGTCACATGTTCTCTGAGGTCACACGTTCTCTGAGGTCACACGTTCTCTGAGGTCACACGTTCTCTGAGGTCACATGTTCTCTGAGGTCACACGTTCTCTGAGGTCACACGTTCTCTGAGGTCACACGTTCTCTGAGGTCACACGTTCTCTGAGGTCACACGTTCTCTGAGGTCACATGTTCTCTGAGGTCACACGTTCTCTGAGGTCACATGTTCTCTGAGGTCACACGTTCTCTGAGGTCACACGTTCTCTGAGGTCACACGTTCTCTGAGGTCACACGTTCTCTGAGGTCACACGTTCTCTGAGGTCACGCGTTCTCTGAGGTTATGTGTTCTCTGAGGTCACACGTTCTCTGAGGTCACACGTTCTCTGAGGTCACGCGTTCTCTGAGGTTATGTGTTCTCTGAGGTCACACGTTCTCTGAGGTCACACGTTCTGTGAGGTCACACGTTCTGTGAGGTCACATGTTCTCTGAGGTCACACGTTCTCTGAGGTCACACGTTCTCTGAGGTCACATGTTCTCTGAGGTCACACGTTCTCTGAGGTCACATGTTCTCTGAGGTCACACGTTCTCTGAGGTCACATGTTCTCTGAGGTTACACGTTCTCTGAGGTCACATGTTCTCTGAGGTCACACGTTCTCTGAGGTCACACGTTCTCTGAGGTCACGCGTTCTCTGAGGTTATGTGTTCTCTGAGGTCACACGTTCTCTGAGGTCACACGTTCTCTGAGGTTATGTGTTCTCTGAGGTCACACGTTCTCTGAGGTCACACGTTCTGTGAGGTCACACGTTCTGTGAGGTCACACGTTCTCTGAGGTCACACGTTCTCTGAGGTCACACGTTCTCTGAGGTCACATGTTCTCTGAGGTCACACGTTCTCTGAGGTCACATGTTCTCTGGGGTTACACATTCTGTGAAATTGGATGTACTGACACATCTCTGCATATTCATGCTGTCTAATCAGCATCTTGAGATGCCACACCTGTGAGATTAGTGAATAATACTGAAGAAACTTCATCATAAAATGTAGGCTTCAAACTGCACATTAGTGAGAACAAATAAAACACAGCTCTCAGAACATGTTTTGTCTCGTCTGATCAGTGATGAATAAATGCAGAACAAACAGAAACAAACCGAGCTGTTCTGATCCTGTTCTGCAACGTTTACACTGATGTAACTCAGTGTAATCATTACTCAAAGTGTTTAGAACGCAGTACTCCAGCTGGACCAGGAACACAATATGTACAATTAATACATCTGAATGCAGCTATTCAACATTCAGTAGTAGTAGTAGTGATTTCTGGGCAGGATTTTTATACCAAAAGGTAGGTTGGTGTCACCATAACCTCAGCATAACTGCCACATTTCTGTCTCGAGGCAGGTTTGACCTGAAGTAACACAGTAACACAGGCGCACCTGCTGCACCTGCCGCACCTGCCGCTCGCTCAGAACAATGACACTGATCAAACATGAAAATATATTAAACTCAGTCTGTTTGACAGTAAGATGGAGGTCATTGTGTTCTGTTTAATTGCTGTTCTCAGATGTTTAAATTGAGACTTGGTGATGTGAAGATTAAAACACTCTGATCAGATCCCTCCCACAAACTGCTTTTTCATGATATCGTGAGACAGACTGTGACTCAGGGCTTGTCTGTTTAATGCAGCTGAATGCTCAGTT
Organism: Rhinogobius similis; assembly: GCA_019453435.1. Classification (NCBI taxonomy): domain Eukaryota; kingdom Metazoa; phylum Chordata; class Actinopteri; order Gobiiformes; family Gobiidae; genus Rhinogobius; species Rhinogobius similis. The sequence continues at coordinate 11,524,598 of CM033620.1, read as the reverse complement.
CAGTATGAACTCTCAACACTGCACATCTCAACAATTTAAAAACACTGTAAAGCTGCTGCGTTTACTTGAATTGTGATAACATTGAAATTGTCATTGAGGCTACTACTTTTTATTTGTAACTATAGTTACAAATCTGGATCAAAATGACTCACACGTTGTAGACACATTTCAAATTGAAGTTTCAAGTAAACTTTATGTTCTGGACAGAGACAGAGGAGTTACAGCTGGATTATGACGATGAGGAGGATTAAAACGCTGAAGCCGTGAGTGGAGCAGGAGCAGGACCTCGCAGACATCGGCCGAGTGTAGATGTACGGATGCTCCTGCAGAAACACAACAGGACGTCAAGGGAAATAGTAATACACGTGCTCTTCTTTCATATAAATACCGTAAAATTCGGACTATTGAGCGCACCTGAGTATAACGACCATCGATTCATGGATGACGAGCTCACGTGCAACAGCTCTGTTTCCTTTGGCTCCACATCGATTGTTTTTAACTTAAAGTCTATGTGACAGGTTTGACGACACATTTCTACACACTACACACTAAAATGTAGTGAACATGATTATATATAAGACTAAACTAAGTTAGATTTTTTTTTTTATTGAGAAACTGTCACATAGACTTTAAAGTTTAACATTAATAAAAGCAGCTCTGACTTTTTGGTGAAAGGGTAATGCAGAGGTAAACTGAGGAATGGAGTGCTAACTGGACTTAAATATGTGACAGATTTATGGCGCGTTAAACTCTCATCCGTGTGTGTTTGTGCGGTTTGTGTTTGTTTGTAAAGGGGACTCACGGCGGGAGGACAGATGAGCGCGATGGGGTCAGAGAAACTGTTCACGATCGTCTTTTCACCGTCGGGCTGAAACTGTCGGCAAAGGACAAAACAAGACACAGAAAGGTCAATAATTAGAGTTTCATACATGACAAAAGAAATAAGAATATTGCAAAAGTCGGGCGATTTTCAAGACACTCAATACTGCAAAATGATCGTTCACGCTGAGAGTGCGGGAGGTGTCTTGCCCAAGGACACAACAGAATGTATTAATAGGAGCTAGTCGATTTTTTTTTCCTGAGTGATGCCGACACAAATTGACAGCAGCCGATGAAAGATAAACTCTGATGATATTTTGAGACACATTCGTAGGTTTTAATGATTTAAGGACACATATTCTGCTAAATTGACTTTTTGAGATTTGGCGTTGAATTCAGCTCCATTCACATTTGTTTTATCAATCCTGTTTACAAGCTCATCTTCTCTGCTCTTTCTCTGAGCTCTTTCTCAAAAACACTCGGTTTCAAATTTCCCATGTTTTCAAGAGGCAATAAAGCTCGTATTCTCTTGTTGTTGGCGCGGTGTTACGAGGAAGCTGCGAATAAAGTTGCGCACGAGTACACGGTGGATTCACGTTTATTATTTTCGTGGTTAAATTGTCAAGCGTTGACTGGTCCACCGAGATAAAAGGTTGGGAACCACTGCTTCAAACAACAGGTCAGTTAGATATCTCAAACTTCTACAATGAACTTTGAAGGGAAATATATGTTTTATACACTACCTCTTTGTAATACAGTGATCCCTCGTTTATCGCGGGAGTTGCGTTCCAAAAATAACACGCGAAAAGTGAAATCCGTGAAGTAGTCACAGCTTTATTTTTTATTATTTTACAATGCAATACTGAACTATGGAATGAAACCAAAAATCAAAACCTGTTTTAAAGCCCAAAATGTGTTTAAAACAATCATTTTAATATAGTACTACAAGGTTGTAAACATTGTCACTGGTGTATTTCACAGTCTGTGCCTCTTCGTCCTGACTCCACCCCCTGTAGCCTCTGTTTCTACTGAAGGCGCACGAGTCTTTCTTTAGTTGTAAAGCCCCTGAGCCAATCAGGATTCAGAGCACAATGCACTGTAAAAATATCCACACTGTAAAAAATATCCGTGAAGCAGCGAAGCCGTGAAAGATGAAACGCGATATAGCGAGGGATCACTGCACTCATTTATGATTCGTTTTATACTTATGTTTAGAATCTACTCGCACATGTAAAGATAACACAAGTTCAGTTTTAATCCCATCTTCATTCATAGACTTCCCAGAACATTCTATTCTATTCACAGTTTGCGTTTAAAGTCACTCTCAGGTCTTTATCAGTTCCTTGGAGTGTGTGTGCGTGTGTTCTTTGGGGGATGTATGTCTTTCCTCTGTGCAGACAAACTCCAGGACAAGATAACGCTGTCGTCACCATGGAGACGCAGACTCAGATATCCCAGGAGAAGGCACAACCTGTTATTTGCAGATTCATAAATGTGTTTTTAAATACCTGGGTCCAGGGACAGGTGGGCGTTCAGAGCTCCTGGTGTAAGACCCATGTAGTACGTGGGCTTACGGTCAGGGCCCTGCCAGTGACTCCTCTCTCTACTATCCCCCCTTCCTTTGTGTGTGTGGGCGGAGAGAGTTCCTGCTGCTACTCACCTGGCTTCACTTTCCTGTGATTGAGGGGACAAACTAAAGCCCAGCTCTCCAGCCAGTCGACGCCAGATTATTAGTCTACCAGACGGTGAACTTTGGCTGCTCCGTTTTGAATTTTTGATCTAGTCCCTGAACTCTGTAATTGAGATTTGTTTTGTCACAGAACTTCAAGCTCCTCGGTCCTGCCTGCTCCCGCCTGCTATCCCGGTACTCACCTGTGCTCCTCGGTCCCGCCTGCTCTCCCGGTACTCACCTGTGCGCCTCAGTCCCGCCTGCTCTTGCCTGCTATCCCGGTACTCACCTGTGCTCCTCAGTCCCGCCTGCTCCCGCCTGCTGTCCCGGCACTCACCTGTGCTCCTCGGTCCCACTTGCTCCCGCCTGCTGTCCCGGTACTCACCTCTCCCGCCTGCTATCCCGGTACCCACTTGTGCTCCTCAGTCCCGCCTGCTATCCTGGTACTCACCTGTGCTCCTCAGTCCCGCCTGCTATCCCGGTACTCACCTGTGCTCCTCAGTCCCGCCTGCTATCCCGGTACTCACCTGTGCTCCTCAGTCCCGCCTGCTATCCTGGTACTCACCTGTGCTCCTCTGTCCCGCCTGCTATCCCGGTACTCACCTGTGCTCCTCAGTCCCGCCTGCTATCCCGGTACTCACCTGTGCTCCTCGGTCCCGCCTGCTATCCCAGTACTCACCTGTGCTCCTCGGTCCAGCCTGCTCACACCTGCTGTCCCGGTACTCACCTGTGCTCCTCGGTCCTGCCTGCTCCACTCTTCCGCACAACTTCCATCCAGAGACTTTAAAGAACTTTATCTTCCAGCACTGGTCAATAAATAATCTTTGCTCGTGTCCTTTTTGGGTCCACACCTTTGAGCATAAACATAAAGTTCTGACCCAGAGCGCTCTGTATTAGATTCCTTTGTCAGGGTTAATAAACTTTTTTGGATTTAAATGATTTTTTCCTCATTCTCGCCTTCACACGGCTCACGTTGGGGCTCGATTGCCACGTGAGGCCCTCTGGACGCTCACCATGTTGTTCCACAGCCCTTTGGCCAGCTCCTCGTGCCCTTTGATGGTGAAGTGGAAGCAGTCGTGAGTGAAGAAGGACATGTCGATCTTCCCGTTCTGACGACAGAGAGGCACACAGTGTTCACAGGGGTCTGAGCGGCGCGTGTCGGGGGGTGTGTGGTTGGATTACCGGGAGGCGCGGGGGGTCGGCGTGCTTCAGGAACGGCTGGAGGACCACGGCAAAGTCCTGTCTGAAGAAGCGGTCGGTGTGGAGCAGGTTCTCCAGGCGCTTCTGGGGGGAACGAATCGGCACAAGTCACTACAGGATTCAACTGAGCTTTTATTTAGAAGTCAAACTGTTATTTCTGTTGTACGTTAAGCCTCTATAAACACATTTTAACCAAATAAACAATGAAACATGGTCCAGATAGATAATATTTCCAAATAAACTGTGATAAAAATCTGAAATTGCTGTCTTTCTTTTTTGACATTTTGATTTAAAGTGTATATGACAGGTTTTGGTAACATTCTAATTATGACTTAGTTTAAATATTTATCATAGTGTTACATTTTTGCAGTTGCAGTTTGGGAAGAAAATTGGAAAAATAAAAGCTTTAATGACAGGAAGTACAGCTGAGTTCTAAAACGGACTCCCTCTGTGATGTCATCAAAAAGTGATGTGCCCTGGTGAATACCGAGAGAATGGCTGCGTCCGAATGTCCCCCCTGCCCCTCACCCCTAAATCACTCCACAGTCCTGCACTCTTGAGCAGGTCACGTGACTCTGGCGTCTGGGAGAAAAAAAAGTCGGCAAAACTCCGATAAAAAGTTATTTCTGTAATGAATATGAGTCAAATCCTCCTGACATACATTTATGGACTAATAATCATCACACGTTTTATTCATCATGGATCGCACATCAAACAGACTGGATTATTCAACTTTTTGCCTGAGATTTGTGATCTATTCACAGCTGAAGCTAAGGTTAGCGGCTAACGCTAGCGACTCTGCTGCTAACGGTTTGTTTAAAGTGTTTTGTTCATGATCTCGACTCAACAGTTCGTTTAAACAGCTCTTTCTGCTTCATTCAGTCTGTTGTGTTCAGTTAAAGACCTGTCCATGTTTCTGTTGTTTTTCCGACTCTCGCAATGCATTGTGGTAAATATTGACCTCCAGTGACCAGCGCTGGACACTTCTTTTCAAGCTGCATTGTGGGAAATTGTGAGTGCACTACTTTTTCTTTTTTTTTTTCCAGGTCTAAACCAGAACTAAACCACTAACAAGAGATAAAATGTTTTCTATATTTTTTAAAACTGGTTGAGGGCCGGATCAAGTCCCTTGGAGGGTCTGATTTGGCCCCCGGGCCTTCAGTTGAATACAGGAGCACTTCTCGCCTCCTCTATAGATGGGAAACAGAGTCTGTTTAGTCCAAAAAACATTTCATAAAATACAGTATGATTATTCTGGCTTTACACTGAAACACGTAAATGTAAATATAATCCAGCGCTAATTTATTCTCACACAAAGCACAGTGTCGTGTCCGGGTCACAGTGTGGCGCTGGTGTGAAAGAAAGAGCCACGTCGTGTGAAAAGGACAACATTTAATCTGTGTGCGCCAAACGCTGATGTGATTTTTGAGCATATTTTTCTTCCCTGAATCTAAAAATGCTCTGTACAGTCACTAAAGCTGTGAGTCTTCTTATGCAACACTCGGCTGAAGACGGAAACAGTGACGACGCCAGCAGGAGACGCATCTGTTTAAGACGAGGGTGAATCTTTACAGAGCAGAGAAACTATGAGCAAACTTCAACATGTTGTGAGCTCTGCACTGCAAAAATGAGTTTCTAGTTGAGTTAAAATGTCTTGATTTGAGGATATTAATCTGAATTTCAGAGGTTTTGACTCGTTAAGATCAGTGGAGACGATTTATTCGATGGAACTAGATTATTTTACTTGTTTCAAACCGTTTCTGACTTGTTTCAATACACATAAAAACACATTATTCATGATTTGACAAATAATAATACCCTATAACCCCTTTTATTTTGTTGAACGATGGTTTAAACGGTCAGAAAAATGTGTCAGTTGGTACTAATTGTCTCGCTTTTTGATGACATCACAGAGGGATACCATTTTAGAACCCACTTCAGAACTTCCTGCAAAACCATGATAAACATTTACCACAGGTGCCCTCCCACCAAACTAAGTCAGAATTGGAATATCATGAGAACCTTCCTAGAGACTTTAAACCATACTGTTAACTTGCCTCAGTAAAAGTGCACTTGAGTCTCATCTTTGGGATTCACAGCCGCAGACACATAAGTTTAGTTGATGAAATCTGACCTGAAACTCGCGGTTGACCTCGAGCAGCTCCTTCAGCTCAGCAGAGTCCGACACCGGCTCGATCAGACACGAGCAGAAAGACCTGCAGCACAACAGTAACCGTCAAAGGTGATGTTCTCTGTGCGGAAACCTACAACAACACTGTGGAGTTAAAGGGCCTGCACCTGATTTTGGACCGAGAGACACAAGTTTTGACGCGTTAAGATCAGTGGAGACGATTTATTTGATGGAACTAGATTATTTTACTTGTTTCAAACCGTTTCTGACTTGTTTCAATACATTATTTCTTATTTCAATCCAAATGATCTAAAATGTAAATCTATTGAAGCTTAAAATGGCTTGAATTTATCATTTTGATCTGGATTTGAGTCGTTTTGACTCAGTGAGATTTAATTGTTGATGTGATTCTGAATATTTCACTGGTTTCAAGGTATTATTTCTGACTGATCCTGTGATAATTTTGCTTAAAATAAGAAAATACATTTGTCAGTGGAGTAAGTAAAATGATCTTAACCCAGTGACAGATAATTTGGATTGAAGTAAGAAATAATGTGTTGAAACAAGTCAGAAATGGTTTAAAAGAAGTAAAATAATCTAGTTCCATCAAATAAATCGTCTCCACTGATCTTAACGAGTCAAAACCTCGGAAATTCACATTAATATCCTGAAATCAAGACATTTTAACTCAACTAGACATTCATTTTTTGCAGTGCAGGAACATTTTTTTGTTTGAACCGTTAGCCCCGCCCACATAGTCCTTCCTTTCACTCAGTGTTGCTCCACGAGTCACAAACGACTGTCTGGAACAGTCTGATGCAGTTGTTTTCATACAGTTCCTCTAACTCTCAATTCGCTTTTAGCACTTCTGAATCTGCACCATGACAAGAATCACAGTCTGGGACAGTGTCAAGCAGTTATTTTCCCATGATTCATAGTGTACAATGTGCCTGATTGGCCGAAAAGAGGTGACCCTGGAAAACGCTTCTGCACTAGTTGTTTCCAAACAAAGTGAATTATAATAAGCACAGATTATACATCACAAACTCAATGTCTTTCCATGAATTTGCTTCTATCAAACAACGTAAAGACAATTTATCTTAACTAGAGTAAATAAAAATCAGGTACAGGCCCTTTAATAAGGTAAAACGTTACTTAGTTCCGCTTTATTATGTTTATTATGCATGATTTGTGTTGTTCTTGTCCTTTAAACGTGCTCTTTGTGTAACTTTACTTTGGCATCTCGTGTTTTCGAAGTCATTTTGTGAAAACCACACATCGTTTTCTACCAGTTTGCCGTTCTCAGTGAATTTGTAGATGAGTTCAAATGTCAGGCCTTTAATGAGATAAAGTGACCTCTGCAGCAGGCACCCCGGGGTGGGCTTCTGCACCTCCCTCAGGCTCCTCATGGGCAGGATCTGGACCACGTTCACGATCAGACGAGGAACCTGCAACGGCAGAATCAGACGCTCGTCGACATTCTGACTGAGAGACAGAAGAACGAGCTGCACGGCTGATAAAACGTGCTTCTTTGGGCTTTTTTTGGACGCAGTTTTGTCCGTGGAGCTCAAACTGACTTTATACAACGTGATGTAAACTGAAAACGTCGAGAAAGATCATCGTCATTCATCTTCTGTATCAGCAGCGGTGGAAGAAGTCGATGAAGCTGTTTCTATTATGCATCTCTTTAAGATCAATGTTGCCGCAAAATTATGATCTATTTATGTTACACTTCAATATTAAGTACCTAAAAAAGCATGATATATCTCCTTTAATTTCCTCAACGCGTGGACTCGTTTAAAGGTCCCATAACATGCAAAATCGACTTTTCAGAGGTTTTAACCTTCCTCCAGTGCTATTTGGGCCTCGTATGTTGTGCCCAAAGTGGTTTTTTGATTGATTCCCTCATGCTTTCACTAGAGAACTGTCTTTTCCGTCCCCCTCGGCTGAGCAGCAGACGGGGGCTCCTCACTAAGATGACGCGGTGTTTAAGCCACGCCTCCAGGAAGCGCGCAGCCGCAGGAATAAAAACAGCTAATGCTAATGCTACACAGTAATTACACGATGGATACGACAGATAGAAGAGTTAGCTTGTTATTTACCAAACGGCAACGTCCGTCGTCGAGGCCCTGGAGCACGTCAAACTCCAGGTCAGATCCAGGACGTAGGACTCAGCACGACGCACCGTCAGGACGAGAAAATGTTTATTCAGTGTTTGTGTATCGCTGTTTACCGGAGCACACGGCGCATGCACCATCTCCGCTCTAGGCTTCGCGGGTTGGGCGGGGGAGGCGCGCGAGTTGGGCGGGGGAGGCAGCCTGCTCTCTGTTCGGGGGGGTCAGATCTCAGAGTGAGCCGTTTGCTTTTGCAAGGAGGGGGGCCAGTCCAAGAAATGGGTGTTTTTTTGAAACTGTTATGTTATGTTATCAACAAAGGCCTTAGAATAGACTGTGTAAAGGGCAAAATAGCAGAATATGGGACCTTTAAGAAGAAAAAAGAGAGAAAGACTGCACTGTTCCTGTTGTTCATCTGGTTTTCTACAACTGTTTCCTTGATTTTCTTTTTTTAGATGTCAGACACAAACCAAATATTTATCAGCGTTGTAGACTTTTATATTTGTTATCAGAATGTAGCAGCTTTTTCACATTTCAGTCGTGTTTCGAGCTTTTACAGGAGAAAATATCATATGTTTTGCTCAATCAAATTTGAACAGTTGTGATGTCATTTTCACTCCACACAACAAAAGAGAGCGGTTGGGTGTGCGTCAGATGCCCTCCCAGCCTCCTCTGCGTCTTTTCAAAGCCACAAACCTCGTTCATGAGCATTTCCAGTGAGACGGTCATGTAGTGAATGAAGTTGTCCACAGAGAACAAGGCCTGGAGAACAAAGAAAGGCGTGAAAGACATTTTTACCCAACGAAGAGCAGATTTGTCGACCTGGTTTATGTTCAATATCATTCCGTGTGAAACAAAAACTGGTTCAAAGTCTTCTCCGTCTGCAAAACTGGGCAAAGCTTCAATTTAAATCTAAATCTGGCTTCAGAATCTTTCCGACCTTGTCTTTGCAGTAATCGCAGATGTCGTTCATTCCCATCAGAATCGTCAGCAGTTTCCAGTCTTCCTCAAAGTTTAGACCCTGAAAGAGACAAAATGAATTAAAGAAAGATATATTTACTGATATGAAAAGGTTAATATGTTTTAAGGTGAAATTCTGCAGGTGAATAGGAAAAAATCTTAAATTTAAAGATATCAATATTAAACGTCTCCTGTAGTTTAGTCACATAAATGTAAGAAAAAACACTGTATTACACTGTATTATAAGTGTTTCATCATATCATGTTTTTGTGTAGAAATAAGGCATTTCATGTGTAAAAATGGCCAAAAACATCAAATATTTGGGACATTTTAATCTGAAAAATGGACAGAACCAGATTTAAATTTCTTGGTTCATTTTGTAACATATTAGTTACGAAAAAATGCACAGAGGGGATTTTGGATTTCTTATTTAGTTTTTGAGTAAACTAGATTGGACTGAAAATTGTCCTAAAATTTTGCCTATTTTTTCACTAAAAACTTCAATAAATCCATTTTAGAATTAGATTTTTAAAAATCCTTCTGTCCGTTGTGTCTAAATCTTGTTGAGTCCAGATTGTACAGTTTGGTGCAGGATCTACTTTAAGGCTGATCTTTATGTCTCGAGGGACAAAAATACATTTTAAGAAAACGTCCTTTGAAGTTACAATGTCCCAGAGAAATCTATGGATGAAGTGGATTCAATGAAAGAAACAAAACATCTTTAGGAGCAGATTGGACACGTTTGTTGTTTCCACATGAAAGTCGATATGTTGAGAGAGAAAACTGACCAAAAAACAAAGTATTGAAAGAAATTAGTTTTGCCTGTAGAGTTTCGTCGGATGATTTTGCAGAACGACATCGTCTGCCAGAGAACGACTCACATGTTTCACGTGTCATTCAACAAAATAAAGGTGCTATCTCTGATTTTATTATTAATCAAATCACAACTTTTGTGTAATTTAATTGTGTATTTGGACCCTTGTTTACATTCTGGTTGCTATGGTAACAGTAGTAGAATTATCTCTAACGATGTCTTATTTGTGCTCATATTAAGATTTTGTTGATGGTTTTTAAATGTTTGAATGGACTGGCTCCTCCTTATCTCTCGGAGCTTCTGTCTGTTCCATGTCGAGCGTTCAGATCAGCAAACCTCATGATCTTAAACGTCCCGAGATCACGGTTAAAACCCGAGGGGGCGGGGCTTTCTCTGTGTCTTCCTTTGAGCATTAGCACAGCACAATCTTTGAATATTTTTAAGACTTTGTTGAAAACCCATTTGTTTGCACAGGCTTTTAACACAAGCTGAACAGAACATTTATATTGTATTTTTTTTAGCTTGTCTCTGCATGCTCTGTTTTGTCTTATTGTATTTTATATTGTGTCTGTACAGCACTTTGGGCCATTGTTGTTGTTTTTAAATGTGCTTTATGAATAAATTTGACTTGACTTAACTTGACTCATGTCCAATCAGGAACTAACATTATAAACTTTACAAAAGCTGTCTATTCCCAGACAGCCACCTACTGTAAATAAGAGTGTGCACTTTATATTGTATTTTTATTACCATGTTTAGAAATTATTTATCCTATTTTTATTGCATGCGCCTATTTCATTCATTCCTGCTCTAAACTGTGTGTTGCAACCAACCCCATTGTTTTTCCCCATTGTGGGACAAATAAAGGATCTCTTATCTTATCTTATCTTATCTTATCTTATCAAACTGGGGACAAACAGGAAAAATGTTTAGTAAAATCTTAAATCTAATCATGTTTACGATGTTTTAGTAAAATGTGTGTCTAATCTGTCATTCAGACTTTAATTATTACCCTTATTCTAGTCAAAATTGAATACTACAAAAAAAAAAATCTATATTCTGAATTTAATTCTGTTGAACTTAATTGATGAGCTAATCCCCAGTGACTGGCGGCGCACCTCGTGTCCTCTCAGAGTGTCGATCAGGTTCCTGGTCTGTCCCGGGAGGTTGCTGGAAAAAGGTCAGAAAGTTCATCAATCATTTAACGGAAAGAGGAGGAGCGCCACAGAAAAAGGACGTACAAAGTGTTGTGTCCCGTCACGGCCAGGTTAAAGCCGGTGTCGCTGATGTGAGCCTGCATCCCGTGAACCGTCTTCCCCGGAGCCGGCCCCAGGACGCCCGGGTTGAACAGTTTGATGATGTCTGAGAGAAAAGAGAAGAAGAAGCTCAGGTTAAACAGTTTGATGATGTCTGAGAGAAAAGAGAAGAAGAAGAAGAAACTCAGGTTAAACAGTTTGATGATGTCTGAGAAAAAAGAGAAGAAGAAGAGAAGAAGAAGAAGAAGAAGAAGAAGAAGAAGAAGAAGAAGAAGAAGAAGAAGAAGAAGAAGAAGAAGAAGAAGAAGAAGAAGAAGAAGAAGAAGAAGAAGAAGAAGAAGAAGAAGAAACTCAGGTTAAACAGTTTGATGATGTCTGAGAGAAAAGAGAAAAGAGAAGAAGAAGAAACTCAGGTTAAACAGTTTGATGATGTCTGAGAGAAAAGAGAAGAAGAAGCAGAAGAAGAAGAAGAAGCTCAGGTTAAACAGTTTGATGATGTCTGAGAGAAAAGAGAAGAAGAAGAAGAAGAAGAAGAAGAAGAAGAAGAAGAAGAAGAAGAAGAAGAAGAAGAAGAAGAAGAAGAAGAAGAAGAAGAAGAAGAAGAAGAAGAAGAAGAAGAAGAAGAAGAAGAAGAAGAAGAAGAAGAAGAAGAAGAAGAAGAAGAAGAAGAAGAAGAAGAAACTCAGGTTAAACAGTTTGATGATGTCTGAGAAAAAAGAGAAGAAGAAGAAGAAGAAGCTCAGGTTAAATAGTTTGATGATGTCTGAGAGAAAAGAGAAGAAGAAGAAGAGAGAAGAGAAGAAGAGAGAGGAAGACAGAAGAACAGAGAAGAAGAGAGACGAGAAGAGGAAAAGAGAAGTGAAGATGAGAGAAGAAGAGAAGAGGAAAAGTGAAGATGAGAGAAGAGGAGAAGAAGAGAGAAGAGAAGAAAGGAGAGAAGTGAAGAAGAGAGAAGAAGAGAAGAGAAGAAGAGAGAAGAAGAGAAGAGAAGAAGAGAAGATGAGAGAAGAAGAGGAGAGAAGAGAAGAAAGAAGAGGAGAGAAGAAGAGAGGACAAAAGAGGAAAAGTGAAGAAGAGAGAAGAGAAGTGAAGAAGAGAGAAGAGAAGTGAAGAAGAAAAGAAGAAGAGAGAAGTGAAGAAGAGAGAAGAGAAGTGAAGAAGAAAAGAAGAAGAGAGAAGAGAAGGGAAGAAAAAAGGGAAGAGAAGAAAGAAAAGAGAAGAAGAGAAGAAGGGAGAGGAAGACAGAGGAACAGAGAAGAAGTGAAGTAGAGACGAGAAGAAGAGAAGAGGAAAAGAGAAGTGAAGATGAGAGAAGAAGAGAAGAAGAGAGAAGAAGAGAAGAAAGAAGAGAAGTGAAGAAGAGAAGAAGAGAGAAGAGAAGAAGAGAGAAGAAGAGAAGCGAAGAAAAGAGAAGAAGAGAGAAGAGAGAAGAGAAGAGAAGAAGAGAGAAGAGAAGAAGAGAGAAGAGGAGAAGAGAGAAGAAGAGAAGCAAAGAAGAGAGAAGAAGAGAGAAGAGAGAAGAGAAGAAGAGAAGAAGAGAGAAGAGAGAAGAGGAGAAGCGAAGAAGAGAGAAAAGAAGTGAAGAAGAGAGAAGAGAAGTGAGGAAAAAATAGGGAGTGAGAAGGAAAGGACACCAGGGTTCAACAAAGCATTTAAAGACCAAGTATTACAATATGTCGACTCATTCATTCATTCATTCATTCATTCATGTGAGCGTCTGGACTGTGGTAAGTTTTAATGAGTTGAATAACATGATTCTATCTGTTTAAGAAAATGATTCCTTAACTGCCCCAAGAAAAGACAAACATCTTTATTCAAGCTGTTTTATGGCTCTGGGCAAACACCTTTACAATCATCTCTTAAATGACATTTAGTTTTTGAAGTTTAAAATATTTCTGAACACTATTTAATTTGGTATTTAATTTAGCTTTAATTTAATTTGAAGTATTTTATAATAAACAAGGTGTATTAAAGATTTAAGTTACCAAATAAAGGCCTTGTATGTTCATAATATTGTACTTTATTGAGCCTGTAATGGTTGAGGAGAGTGGGCCTTACTTGCCAGAGTAATAACATCTTCAAACGAGCCGTATCCTCCGATACTGAGGAGAAAAGAACAAGGATTTACCTCAAAACAGAAGATCACATCCAAACATGGACTAAACATGGACTAAACATGGACTAAACGTGGACTAAACATGGACTAAACATGGACTAAACATGGACTAAACATGGACTAAACATGGACCAAACATGGAGTAAACATGGATTAAACGTGGACTAAACGTGGACTAAACGTGGACTAAACATGGACTAAACATGAACTAAACATGGACTAAACATGGACTAAACATGGAGTAAACATGGATTAAACGTGGACTAAACATGGACTAAACATGAACTAAACATGGACTAAACATGGACTAAACATGGACTAAACATGGACTAAACATGGATTAAACATGGACTAAACATGGACTAAACATGGACTAAACATGGACTAAACATGGAGTAAACATGGATTAAACATGAACTAAACATGGACTAAACATGGACTAAACATGGAGTAAACATGGATTAAACATGGACTAAACATGGACTAAACATGGACTAAACATGGACTAAACATGGACTAAACATGGATTAAACATGGACTAAACATGGACTAAACATGGACTAGACCAGGATTAAACATGGACTAAACATGGACTAAACATGGACTAGACCAGGATTAAACATGGACTAAACATGGACTAAACATGGACTAGACCAGGATTAAACATGGACTAAACATGGACTAAACATGGACTAAACATAGACTAGACCAGGATTAAACATGGACTAAACATAGACTAGACCAGGATTAAACATGGACTAAACATGGACCCAACATGGACCAGACCAGGACTAAACATGGACTTAACACAGACTATGAATCATGGGTAATTAACTACTTGACCCTGTCCCAGATGTGATTCTTGTCATGGTGCAGTTTCAAAAATGCTAAAAAAAAAGGCTAATTGTAAAAAGAGTTAGAGGAACTGTATGGAAACAAGTGCATCAGACGATTCTGAGTCATGGAGCAACACTGAGTGAAAGGAAGGACTATGTGGGCGGGGCTAACGGTTCAAACAAAAACATGTTCCTGTCTCACGGTTCAAAATCAGGCACAGGCCCTTTAATTGTCAAACTCCTGAAAGTCTTTTTGCCACAGATCTGCACTTTTGTTGTAAACGCACTTCTCCGTTAAAGCTAATGATGAACGAGGGAAAAGTCTCGCCGCTAAAATGTTACATAAAGTAGATTGATTTGTGTAAAATGTTTAATGAACACGAGCAACAACAAGTCAACAATGCACCGATTTCCTGAAAACGTCTTTTTAGTCCATGTAGAACTTATTTTCTGTTGAGCTCGTCTGCTCCGTGTGAACTACAACGGAAACAAGACGGCGGCGCCCACGACAACGTCCGAAATAAGGTGAACACGTGCCAGGCCAAACCCCTGAGCCACGCACCGTCACAGCTTCATGGTTTACCTCCAGGACACGTGTCGAAACTCGATGGGAATCCCCAGGACGTTCGAGGCGTTGGCTCCTATGGCTGTCTGAAACAAAGAGAAGCATTATGTCTCTCATCACAGACGTTTAAAGGTGATGCTCTTTATTTAAATCCTAATATTAAATGTGTTAAATGCACGTCATACAAAGGAGCCGGTCTTACAGTGAGAGAGTCGCCCAGAGCAGCGATGATCTTGATGTCGGCGGCTTTCACTAATTCAACTACAAAACAAAACACAAACAAACAAAGTGCTCCTTCATTTTTGGTTAAAGACTCTCTTTTCTGTGAATTTAACAAATACTAGTTAAACTTACTTTAGTAGAGAACAATGTATTTAGTCAGTATTTAGTGTAATCAGGGCGATGTTGCACTGACTCATAAAACCAAAATAAATAAACCCTTTAAAATGTGACGTGTCAAATCTCAAGAACGAAGACGACTGGAGGCAAAATGAAGTCGAGTTTTCAATGATTCTCTCACGTTAGATCTAAATTCTCCTGGTTTTAAGTGTTTGTGTTGGAAAAAAGCAACACATTTGAATTTCCAGGGTAGAAAGGTCAGTTAGTTTGCTTTTCTATAACAAACGATGGACAAAATACAATTTTCTAGCCTTAAAATTGTATTTTAGCTTCAAAAAATATCTAATTTATGGAATAGTGTCTAATATATCTCTAGATAAAATGAAAAATTATTGTGTGCTCAACATTTCTGTGAGTATTTTTCCAGTAAAACCCATAAATCTGGATTATTCCTTCATCAAAAATGCAAAGAGTTTATCATAATTTCCTAAAACATGTTGTAAAATACAATAATAAATGTGTTTAAAGCAGCTCTCACAGACAGAGGTGGAAAGTAACAAAGAACAAAAGTAAAAGTACTGGACTTCAGTAACATTTTGGGGCATTTGTGCTTTACTTGAGTCGTTTTTACAGTGGATACTTTTTACTTTTACTTCACTACATTTGAGAGCAAATATCTGTACTTTTTACTCCACTACATTATAACTGGACAGAAAAGTAAAAGTACTTTTCATTTTATTTGAGGGATTATTTTTAGCTCGTTGATGGTGACGTTCTGTCTGAAGGTTTTGAGTTCAAGCTCAACAAACAAACAAACACATACATCAAATCCTCAACAAAAATTAAGAACTCCATTTGAATAGAGCTTTGTCGACCAAAATTAAGATCAGCTCTTTACCAAAATTACACCATTTAATGAGTAAAACTGGTCTCAATCTGCATGAAATATTTGACTTTTTATTCTTAAAGTACATTTTCAACACGTGCTGAAGATTTTTTAACGTGATACTTTTACTTGAGTCATTTTTTGCAAACGTATCTGGACTTTCACCGCCGCTCACATGTGTCTGAGGCTTTTACTGACACAAAATCATCTAAATCGTTCATATTTTGTGATAATCTGAGGTTAATCCCAGTTTCTCCAGTGAAATCGCTTCACTTTTGCCTCCGTTCTGAATTTAGAATGTTTTTGTTCACAAACTTTTAAAGGGTCTATATTCACTACTTAAGTCATTTTAACATGCTTTTTTATGTGTTTTTTAATATTTTACAGTGCGCTCTGATGGTTTTAAATGTTTTTTTTTTTTTTCTGCAATGTACATTTATTTATTTATTGAACAGGACCATGTACAATGACATTATGCTCGGGGGCAAAGATGATTGCACCAGATTATAGCTATGTAAGATCATTTCCATCTGCAGTCCTACAAACTACAAATAAACTAAACTAAACAGCAAACTAAAACTTAAAAAACTTTAAATATCACGCGTTTAGCATAAAAAGCTTTGAGTTGGAGCCGTGCTGCGGTGTTTGTTTTGTCCCGGGTCTGACCTGAGCTCGGGACAGAGGGCGAGGGGGTCATGTCGGGACACTCAAACGCTGGATGTTTGAAACTGACGGGACGAGTTTTCTCCGGAAACTCCTGGAAAAACACAACAAATGCTTAGGAAAATAAAGAGTCGGATATTTTCATGAGACGTCACCAAAAAAAAAAAGAAATCCACAAGTTTACCTGAACGTCTGGAATGTTTGGTGAATTTTTCTTTGGCTTTTGACACTGTGTGAGTGTGTGGTCCTCTGTGTTTTTATTGTTTTATTTTATTTCTATTTATCTTTAACAATTTGATTCTATGTAGTGTTTTTATTAAGGCGAGACACTGCAGGCAAAGTCTTTTTTTTTGTTTGTTTTTTTGTCAGTTTTCTCTCTCATATGTACTTTCATGTGGAAACAACAAACGTGTCCAATCTGCTCCTAAAGATGTTTTATTCTTCCATTGAATCCACTTCATCCATAGATTTCTCTGGGACATTGTAACTTCAAAGGTCGTTTTCTTAAAATGCATTTTTCTCCCTCGAGACATAAAGATCAGCCTTAAAGTAGATCCTACACCAAACTGTACAATCTGGACTCAACAAGATTTAGACCAAACGAACAGAAGGATTTTTAAATATTTAATTCTAAAATGGATTTATTGAAGTTTTAAGTTTAAAAAATGAGGTGAAATTTGAATTTTTAGCACAATTTTCAGTCCAATTTAGTTTACTTAAAAACGAAATAAGATTCAAAATCCTCTCTGTACATTTTTTATAACGTAATGTTACAAAATGAACCAAGAAATTTAAACCTGCTGTCCATTTTTCAGTTTTAAATGTCCCAAATATGTGTACCGTATTTTCCGCACTATAAGGCGCACCGGATTATAAGGCGCACCTTCAATGAATGGCCTATTTGAAAACTTTGTTCATATATAAGGCGCACCGCATTATAAGGCGCATAGAATAGAAGCTACAGTAGTCAAATCAAATCAAATCAATTTATTTTTATAATGCCCAAAATCACAACAACAGTTGCCTCGATGGGCCACAGGTAAAAGCAGTTCAGATAACTGCAACCAGCAGTAGTGACTGTGGTTGCGTAGTTGCGGCTCAGTATTGATCCATATATAAAGCGCACCGGATTATCAGTTTTTTGAGAAAATTGAAAGCTTTTAAGTGCACCTTATAGAGCGGAAAATACGGTATTTTTGGTCATTTTTACACATTATTTCTACATGAAAACATGACATGACGAAAAACTTGTAATACATTTTTTTCTTACATTTATGTGACTAAACTACAGGAAACATTTCAAATTGATATCTTTACATTTAATATTTTTTCCTATTCACCTGTCATTATTCTTTGACTTTATGTCCTGTTTCTATTTCATTGTTATGGTTCGGAGCCGTGACAAAGTGTATTTGATGCTTTTGTGTGCAGCACTTGGGACACATTTCCGTTTGTAAAATGTGCTAAACAGTATAAACAAAGTGGACTGGAATTAATAATCCTTATTGTTCACAAATAATCAAGAAACACTGGTAGCAACAATGACTAATTTCAGTTTAATCTCTGCTCAGCAACTGTAAAAATATGAGTAAAGTACTTTGTTATCTGGCTGTTTATGCGACAATATAATTCATTTTTCACTCATAAAGTTAACTGTAATAAAGCTAACGAGGATTGGAAATGTTACTGTTGTTTAGCGATGGTTCCAGCGATTGTAATGACCGTAGAATCGTCTCGTTTGATATCGTGACATCGTAGACGGCGCGAGGCAAAGACCGTGTGCTCTCCTGACGCCGTCATCAACTGTTTCGCTCAGAATCGCACCAAAACGAAGGGAGAAAACGCAAACTACGCCGACGATTCTTAATATTTGGATGGATTTCTGCCTCGTTTCGGTTCTTCGGGTGTGTTTGTTCTGCGCATTCTTGGGATTCTTCGGAGCACTCTGCCCGTTATCTAATCAAACAGGTTGTTCAAACACAGCTCCTTTAAAGTCTATGTGACAGTTTAGACACACATTTCACTAAAACACAGTGAACGTGTTGGGGTGCACGGTGGCAGAGCAGCTAGAGCTTCTCAATAAGGAGATCGTGGGTTTGAATCCTGGACCACCCCAACATCACACGCTCTCTCTGGGTGGAGTCTGCATGTCCTCCTCGTGTTACCGTGGGTTCTCTCCAGGTTCTCTGGCTCCTCCCACCGTCCAAAGACATGACTGTGTAGGTTAATTGACAACTCTAAATTGTCCCTAGTGTATGAATGTGAGAGTGAATGGATGTCTATCCTGTCTCTGTCTCTGTGTTTGCTGTGACGAGTGGCCACTGTCCAGGGTGTACCCCGCCTAAGGCCCAAAGTCACTGGGATAGGCTCCAGTCACCCGCGACCCCTAACGGGAACAAGCGGTAGAGAATGAATGAATGAAAAACAGTGAACGTGCAAACTCCACACAGAAAGGGCCCACATTACACTGGAATCAAACCCAGGACCTTCCAGCTGTGAGGCTGAAGTGCACTGGGCCACTGAGTCGTCTAAAAGGACCCCATCACTCCTGAAATGATAAATGTGCGTGTGTGTCTGTATCTGCGTGTGAGTGTAAGTGAGAGGTGTGTGTGTGTGAGAATGTGTGTCTATATCTGCGTGTAAGTGAGGTGTATGTTTGATTGCACTCGTTGTGTGATGACCTGAACTAACTTTCGAATGAATGTGAGAGGTGGGCGTGGCTGAGAGAGGTGGGCGTGGCTGAGAGAGGTGGGCGTGGCTGAGAGAGTGGGCATGGCTGAGAGAGGTGGGCGTGGCTGTGAGAGTGGGCATGGCTGAGAGAGGTGGGCGTGGCTGTGAGAGGTGGGCGTGGCTGAGAGAGGTGGGCGTGGCTGAGAGAGGTGGGCGTGGCTGTGAGAGTGGGCATGGCTGAGAGAGGTGGGCGTGGCTGAGAGAGGTGGGCGTGGCTGAGAGAGGTGGGCGTGGCTGTGAGAGTGGGCATGGCTGAGAGAGGTGGGCGTGGCTGTGAGAGGTGGGCGTGGCTGAGAGAGGTGGGCGTGGCTGAGAGAGGTGGGCGTGGCTGAGAGAGGTGGGCGTGGCTGAGAGAGGTGGGTGTGGCTGAGAGAGGTGGGCATGGCTGAGAGAGGTGGGCGTGGCTGTGAGAGGTGGGCGTGGCTGAGAGAGGTGGGTGTGGCTGAGAGAGGTGGGCGTGGCTGAGAGGTGGGCGTGACCACAATGCGTCCATGTGTCAGACGTTTGTTGTACATTTGTCCTTCAGAATGGTTCCTCTACATTATTATAGGTCTGTTCAAGGCTTCATTATCACACAGCACAGCTCAGATCTGAGGATGTGCAGCAGCAACGCAAAAATAAGCAAGAGACACTTTGGGACGCACAGGGATCTGGGAGGACAGACAAGGAGTGGCTTCAGGACCAGGAGGGAGCGTCAGAGGCTCCAGAGAAGCCCCAGAGGGCGGTCACTGCAGGGGTCTCTCTTCAGGACACACCTCTGTTTTGATCACAAGCGCTGCTGAACAGAGTGTGTTCACATCGTGGGGCTGTGGAGCTGTTTTATCGTCCCGTATATGAGTCCCTCTCGTTCTTTGACGTGTGTCTCCTGTGAAGCGTTGCCTTCTGTCTTTGCCTGATGTGCCCTGGACACAAACATCTCCTGCACTGACCGCCTCCTGGTCAGACGCTGAGGCTCGGGGCAAAGTACGACCCTTTGTCGTTTATAAATGTGGATTTACCACTGTTTTACACAGAGATCAATAATAAAGTTGATTGATTATTCCTGTGTAATGTGTCCACAGTGTGTAACAGGTGTGTAACAGGTGTGTAACAGGTGTGTGACAGGTGTGTAACAGGTGTGTAACAGGTGTGTGACAGATGTGTGTAACGGGTGTGTAACAGGTGTGTAACAGGTGTGTAACAGGTGTGTGTAACAGGTGTGTAACAGGTGTGTGTAACAGGTGTGTAACAGGTGTGTGTAACAGGTGTGTAACAGGTGTGTAACAGGTGTGTAACAGGTGTGTAACAGGTGTGTAACAGGTGTGTGACAGATGTGTGTAACAGGTGTGTGACAGGTGTATGTAACATATGTGTAACAGATGTGTAACATGTGTGTGACAGGTGTGTGTAACAGATGTGTAACAGGTGTGCAACAGATGTGTAACAGGTGTGTGTAACAGGTGTGTAACAGATGTGTAACAGATGTGTAACAGGTGTGTAACAGGTGTGTGTAACAGATGTGTAATAAGTGTGCGTAACAGGTGTGTGTAACAGGTGTGTAGCAGGCGTGTGTAACAGGTGTGTAGCAGGTGTGTAACAGGTGTGTAGCAGGTGTGTAGCAGGTGTGTAACAGGTGTGTAACAGGTGTGCATAACAGGTGTGTAGCAGGTGTGTGTAACAGGTGTGTAGCAGGCGTGTGTAACAGGTGTGTAACAGGTGTGTGTGTAACATGTGTGTAACAGGTGTGTAGCAGGTGTGTGTAACAGGTGTGTAACAGGTGTGCATAACAGGTGTGTAGCAGGTGTGTGTAACAGGTGTGTAGCAGGCGTGTGTAACAGGTGTGTAGCAGGTGTGTATAACAGGTGTGTGTGTAACAGGTGTGTAACAGGTGTGTAGCAGGTGTGTGACAGGTGTGTAACAGGTGTGTGTAACAGGTTTGTAGCAGGTGTGTAACAGGTGTGTGTAACAGGTGTATGTAACAGGTGTGTAGCAGGTGTGTATAACAGGTGTGTGACAGGTGTGTAACAGGCGAGTGTAACAGGTGTGTAACAGGTGTGTGTAACAGGTGTGTGACAGGTGTGTAACAGGTGTGTAACAGATGTGTAACAGATGTGTAACAGATGTGTAACAGGTGTGTGTAACAGGTGTGTAATGTGTCCACATGTGTGTAACAGGGGTATAGTGTGTAACAGGTGTGTGTAACAGGTGTGTGTAACAGGTGTGTGTAACAGGTGTGTAACAGGTGTGTAACAGGTGTGTGTAACAGATGTGTAACAGGTGTGTGTAACAGATGTGTAACAGGTGTGTAACAGATGTGTAACAGGTGTGTGTAACAGGTGTGTGTAACAGGTGTGTGTAACAGGTGTGTAACAGATGTGTAACAGGTGTGTGTAACAGGTGTATAACAGATGTATAACAGATGTGTAACAGGTGTGTGTAACAGATGTGTAACAGGTGTGTGTAACAGATGTGTGTAACAGATGTGTAATGTGTCCACATGTGTGTAACAGGGGTATAGTGTGTAACAGGTGTGTAACAGGTGTAACAGGTGTGTGTAACAGGTGTGTGTAACAGGTGTGTAACAGATGTGTAACAGGTGTGTGTAACAGATGTGTAACAGGTGTGTGTAACAGATGTGTAACAGGTGTGTGTAACAGATGTGTAATGTGTCCACATGTGTGTAACAGGGGTATAGTGTGTAACAGGTGTGTAACAGGTGTGTAACGCGTGTGTGTAACAGGTGTGTATAACAGGTGTGTGTAACAGGTGTGTAAGGAGCTGGACCTTGTTGAGAGCTTCTTTGCTGTAATGCCGTATTCCTTCCTCGTACTCCCACCACCACTCGCTGCCTGAAAGAGAGAAGAAGAAAATGACTTTATTCAAGTCAATTGTAGCTTTGGGAACAAATACAAGAAATAATAATTATTATTTCACACAAAACCCAGGAACACTCTATTGTTCAAACCATTGTTCCGCTTCAAAAACACACAATAACAAAGAAAATATTCATGAATGTTTTCATAAGAAACCCATAACAAACAATCACATGAAAAAAGACTTAACAGGTTTAGAGTTTTACGTAATAGAAATGATTTCCTTTCAGCAGTGTATCTCCAGTGTTAATCTAAGTTATTTTAGTTTCAGCCGCTTCATTTGGCTGAAACGTTATGGAGAGGGACTTTATATTTAAAGTGAATTCAGATCAATAAAAACATCAATTTGAGCGGTTTCAATAAGTTAAATTATATTAAAAGTATATATACTTTATAAACTTTTATATTTGTTAACTTTTTACACAACTAAATGAATACTTTAAATCAAATGTACAATAAATTATGCTTAGTCTTAGCAAATAGGGAACATGACCATGATATGAAACTTACAGTTGAAAACGTTAAAAAGTGGTAAAAAGACGCTGACGAAGTTCAAAAAGCCTTGTCCTCCATGAGCTCCTGTTTTCACGTCTTTTACCAAAGATTATCCTCTGAAACACTCTTTTCTTGTTCAAATATGCTCAGTGTTCAGTCTATAATACATTATAATGTGTCATATCTAGTGCATTATGTGAATAAAAAGGGCCTGAAAAGAGCTCCTCAGATGATCAAAAGTGTTCTGAGTCAATGTAACATTTTACCTCGTTTTTATATATATATATATATATATATATATATATATATCATATATATATATATATATATATATATATATATATATATATATATGTTTTACAGTGCAGTCAAAGAGAACCTCAGAAGTGTCACATGACCTTGTACTTGTACTTCATAAAGTAGATCTAAATGAGTCCACACGACTCAACCAATCAAGGGGTTTATCCAAAACGTTAAAACTGTTCAAAACATTTGTAAACGCTGCAGTAATGAACAAAACAAACTCAAATCAACTCAGTAAATCCACACACCCCCTTTAACCTCCTCTGATGGGTCGGACTCATTTCACTCAAATGTAGTTAAGATAAACATGTTTCAAATTCTGCTAAAATCCTTACAAATTTGACCTCTGTTTTGCCATGTTATAGTTTTTAATTTTACTTCCTGGTTGTAAATGATGACGTCACACTGGGAAATGACCAAGAAACCATCAAATGTACAGAGCACCAAAACTCATTCATTTGCCAAAGAAAAACACCTTTATTTTGTTGAATCAATGTTTAAATCTACAAAAATAGTAGTTAATTTTGTGTAAATGGTGCATAACCGTCTCCCTGGTGTCATGTCATGTCATGTTTACTTTCTCTAATTTTTTTTACACATTTTTCAACTTTTCTCCACAAACAGCGACATGATTGGTGTAAAACTATAATTTATATTTACAAGAGGAAGTTTCCACATCGAAGTCGATATGTTGACATTGTAACTTCAAAGGCCGTTTTCTTAAAATGCATTTTTCTCCCTCGAGACATAAAGATCTATTTATATATAAGAATTACTATTACAACAACACATCATCAGAGGGTCAAACTAACCGCTCTAATCCCAGCTCACGTTCCCTTAAAGTAGATCCCACACCAAACTGTACAATCTGGATTAAGCAAGATTTTGACAAAACGTACAGAAGGATTTTTAACATCTAATAATAATTCTAAAACTGATTTATTGAAGTTTAAAGTAAAAAAATCAGGCAAAATTTGAATTTTTAGG
The DNA here is from genome assembly GCA_019453435.1 of Rhinogobius similis. Taxonomy (NCBI): domain Eukaryota; kingdom Metazoa; phylum Chordata; class Actinopteri; order Gobiiformes; family Gobiidae; genus Rhinogobius; species Rhinogobius similis. The sequence goes on along the minus strand of CM033620.1, from coordinate 11,500,863 downwards.
ACAATTCTCAGTTCAGTCTAGTTTATTAAAAAACTAAATAAGAAATCTAAAATCCCTTCTGTACATTCTTTCTTAACTAATGTGTTCACAATAAACCAAGACATTTAAACCTGGTTCTGTCCATTTTTCAGTCCCAAATATGTGGATTTTTGGTCATTTCCACATAAAATGCCTTATTTCTACATGACATGATGAAAAACTTGTAATACACTTCTTTCTTACATTTATGTGACTAAACCACAGGAGAAGTTTCACATTGATATCTTTACATTTCAGATTTTTTCCTGTTCACCTGCTGCGTCTCACTTTAAACAAGTTCAAATAAACAAAAGAAACCCACAGCTCGAGTCATTTTAACTCACGTCAGCCAAAAGTCAATTGAATCATATTTAAATAAACCCTTGACAAACACATCCAGCTGAGCCCATCAAGTCAAAAGCCCAAAAGCCCGGATGCCCGTCCGGCCGCACGTGCCCCGGTCCTTCTAGCACTTACCCCCTGCGCCGCGGGACAGGAGCACACAGGCCGCCACAGTGAGCCACAGCCGCTCCATCGCGCCGGAGGTCCATAGTGCGCGGCGCGGGGGCTGCCGGGGGGTCACTGCCGCCGAACAAAGCCCCGCGCGGCTCGGAGGCCCCGGCCGCTTTGTCCCGGCGGCCCTCCCCCCAGCGCGCGCAGCCAGAGGCCCATAGGCCGCGGGACGGGGGGGAGTGACGGGAGGAGCCGGCACGAGAGCGCGAGCGGCCAATGGGAGGAGCAGCAGAGGACGGGACGGGGCTGAAAGGGCACGTGACGGGCTTTTGTGGTTTTCGAGTTGTGACTTTATTCGCTGCGTTGATGCCTGTTGTACAAATACATTCAGTGTTAGTCGTAGAAAGGGGTTCAGGGGTTGTCATCCGGACGCCGTTTAAAGATCGAGACGTTTCGACTTTTATCCAAAAGTCATTGTCAATCAGAGAGCTGGTCTGGGAACTCGGGCTTATATGCTACTCTGAGTACTGGGAGTCCTGCCCCCAGGGAGGAGTCACTGAGTCCTGTCTTTGTTATAAGATTGTTTGTTTGTCACCTGGGACTTGATTAATTGGTCTATGTTGTTGATTAATGGTTGGCCTCACCTAGTTTCACCTGTGGCTAAAGGTCTATTGTTATCTTGATAGCTGGCTGTTGCTCCCTCCTCACTGCTGATTACCTCATTAGCATTTGACTGGTCTATTGATCTGGATGGACCACACCTGGACGAATGAGGGTTTACATCGACGAATTCAGTGTTAGACAAATCAAGCGGCTGTTTGTGGAGAAAAGTGGGAAAATGTGCTGAAAATGACAGGAAGGGAACAAATTGATGACATCACACTGGGGAGACAAAGGTTACGCATAATTTACACAAAATGAACAACTTTTTTTGACGCTTTAAACATTGATTCAACAAAATAAAGGCGTTCGCATGGGTTTTTATTTGTAAAATAAAAGAATCGGTGACATTAGAGGAGTTTCGGCCCCGTGTACATGATGGTTGCTATGGTAATTCCCTAGTGTGATGTCATCATTTACAACCAGGAAGTTGTAAATGATAAACCTAAAAAATACCTAAACCATGATAAAATGTGTAAAGCATTTTGACAAAATTTGAAATATATTTTATATACATTTGTCAGAGGCGCTTTCAATTTAAAGATATCATTTTGAAACTTCTCCTGCAGTTTAGTCACATAAATGTAAGAAAAAAATGTATTACAAGATTTTCATCGTGTCATGTTTTCATGTAGAAATAAGGCATTCTGTGTGGAAAAAATTGCCATAAATACACATATTTGGGACAGGTTTAAATTTCTTGGCTCATTTTGTAACATATTAGTTACAAAAAAATGTACAGAAGGGATTTTGGATTTCTTGTTTAGTTTTGAGTAAACTAGATTGGACTGAAAATTGTCCTAAAAATTCATGAAAACATACAATAATTTTTTTTATATGTGAGTAAACCACAATTGATCTCTTTAAATGTAAGTTTTTTCCTCTTCACCTGCAGAGTCTCACCTCAGTTTAATGGACTGTGGTGGTTGTTTTAATGTCATATAATTCAGCATTTAGGGCACATTAAATCAAATACAACCAACAACTTTGATTATGTCTTCTTTTGTTATATCCACGATGTGTTCTTCTTAAAGACAATTGAACAGGAGATGTATTTATGGTTGACATGTTTCTGCTTCACTGCAGCCTCTTCAGAGCCGTGTCTCTGATCAGCTGATGTTACTTCCTGGGGTGTGGTCAGCCTGATGGACCTGAGGCTCACAAGAACAAAAAAAGAAAAAGCAGAACAGGAGAACCTAAAATCAACCATATCTGACCACAGCAAAAGAGAAAACCACTTTCTGGACCGGGACAGGGCTCGAGTCACAGGATCAGAGAACAACAGGTTCAAACGCTGGATCCAGGAGGCCATTGAAATCAGAAAGAGGCACTGACAGCATCAACCGAGACGACGGAGCCTTCATTCTGTCCCACACATGGGAGGCGTGGTCAGTCTGAGGAGGCGTGGTCAGTCTGAGGAGGCGTGGTCTGTCAGTCTGAGGAGGCGTGGTCTGTCTGAGGAGGCGTGGGCAGTGAGGAGGTGTGGTCAGTCTAAGGAGGCGCGGTCAGTGAGGAGGCGTGGTCAAACCTGCCAGGTCCATCAGGCTGACCACGCCTCAGGAAGTAACATCAGCTGATCAGAGACAAGTCATCACCAAGTGACAGTCAATGATAAATACATCTCCTTTCATTTGTCTTTAAGAACACATTGTGGATAAATCCAACTCAAGGCCAGATCTGGACGAAGCACACGGTGGTCAGACGGAGCCCAGTCCTGGTCCTGGGCTAAAAAAAAGCCTTTGTTGGTCTGAGGCTCAGATGGAGACGAGTGGGCCGTGAGTGAGTGGACCGTGGGTGAGTGGGCCGTGAGTGAGTGGACCGTGGGTGAGTGGACCGTGAGTGGGCCGTGAGTGAGTGGGCCGTGAGTGAGTGGGCCGTGAGTGAGTGGACCGTGGGTGAGTGGACCGTGAGTGAGTGGGCCGTGAGTGAGTGGACCGTGAGTGAGTGGACCGTGAGTGAGTGGGCCGTGAGTGAGTGGACCGTGAGTGGACCGTGAGTGAGTGGGCCGTGGGTGAGTGGACCGTGAGTGAGTGGGCCGTGGGTGAGTGGGCCGTGGGTGAGTGGACCGTGGGTGAGTGGGCCGTGAGTGAGTGGACCGTGAGTGAGTGGGCCGTGAGTGAGTGGACCGTGGGTGAGTGGGCCGTGGGTGAGTGGGCCGTGGGTGAGTGGGCGTGGTGAGTGGGCCGTGAGTGGACCGTGAGTGAGTGGGCCGTGGGTGAGAGGACCGTGGGTGAGTGGGCCGTGGGTGAGTGGGCCGTGGGTGAGTGGACCGTGGGTGAGTGGGCCGTGAGTGAGTGGACCGTGAGTGAGTGGGCCGTGAGTGAGTGGACCGTGGGTGAGTGGGCCGTGAGTGAGTGGGCCGTGAGTGAGTGGGCCGTGAGTGAGTGGGCCGTGAGTGGACCGTGAGTGAGTGGGCCGTGGGTGAGTGGACCGTGGGTGAGTGGGCCGTGGGTGAGTGGGCCGTGGGTGAGTGGACCGTGGGTGAGTGGGCCGTGGGTGAGTGGGCCGTGAGTGAGTGGGCCGTGGGTGAGTGGGCCGTGGGGGAGTGGGCCGTGGGTGAGTGGGCCGTGGGTGAGTGGGCCGTGGTGGAGTGGGCCGTGGTGAGTGGGCCGTGCGTGAGTGGGCCGTGGGTGAGTGGGCCGTGAGTGAGTGGGCCGTGAGTGAGTGGGCCGTGAGTGAGTGGGCCGTGAGTGGACCGTGAGTGAGTGGGCCGTGGGTGAGTGGACCGTGGGTGAGTGGGCCGTGGGTGAGTGGGCCGTGGGTGAGTGGACCGTGGGTGAGTGGGCCGTGGGTGAGTGGGCCGTGTGTGAGTGGGCCGTGGGTGAGTGGGCCGTGGGTGAGTGGGCCGTGGGTGAGTGGGCCGTGGGTGAGTGGGCTGTGAGTGAGTGGGCCGTGAGTGAGTGGGCCGTGGGTGAGTGGGCCGTGAGTGAGTGGACCGTGGGTGAGTGGGCCGTGGGTGAGTGGGCCGTGGGTGAGTGGGCCGTGGGTGAGTGGGCCGTGGGTGAGTGGGCCGTGGGTGAGTGGGCCGTGGGTGAGTGGGCCGTGGGTGAGTGGGCCGTGAGTGAGTGGGCCGTGAGTGAGTGGGCCGTGAGTGAGTGGGCCGTGAGTGGACCGTGAGTGAGGGTGCCGTGGTGGAGTGGGCCGTGAGTGAGTGGGCCGTGAGTGGGCCGTGAGTGAGTGGGCCGTGAGTGAGTGGGCCGTGGGTGAGTGGGCCGTGGGTGAGTGGGCCGTGAGTGAGTGGGCCGTGAGTGAGTGGGCCGTGGGTGAGTGGACCGTGGGTGAGTGGGCCGTGAGTGAGTGGGCCGTGAGTGAGTGGACCGTGGGTGAGTGGGCCGTGGGTGGGCCGTGGGTGAGTGGGCCGTGGGTGAGTGGGCCGTGAGTGAGTGGGCCGTGAGTGAGTGGGCCGTGAGTGAGTGGGCGTGAGTGGACCGTGGTGAGTGGGCCGTGAGTGAGTGGGCCGTGGGTGAGTGGGCGTGGGTGAGTGGGCGTGGTGGAGTGGGCCGTGAGTGAGTGGGCCGTGAGTGAGTGGGCCGTGAGTGGACCGTGAGTGAGGGTGCCGTGAGTGAGTGGGCCGTGAGTGAGTGGGCCGTGAGTGGACCGTGAGTGAGGGGCCGTGAGTGAGTGGACCGTGGGTGAGTGGGCCGTGAGTGAGTGGGCCGTGGGTGAGTGGGCCGTGGGTGAGTGGGCCGTGAGTGAGTGGGCCGTGAGTGAGTGGGCCGTGGGTGAGTGGACCGTGGGTGAGTGGGCCGTGGTGAGTGGGCCGTGGTGAGTGGACCGTGGGTGAGTGGGCCGTGTGTGGGCCGTGGGTGAGTGGGCCGTGGGTGAGTGGGCTGTGGTGGAGTGGGCTGTGGGGCAGTGGGCTGTGGGGGAGTGGGCCGTGAGTGGACCGTGGTGAGTGGGCCGTGGTGAGTGGGCCGTGAGTGAGTGGACCGTGGGTGAGTGGGCCGTGGGTGAGTGGGCCGTGGGTGAGTGGGCCGTGGGTGAGTGGGCCGTGAGTGAGTGGACCGTGGGTGAGTGGGCCGTGGGTGAGTGGGCCGTGGTGAGTGGGCCGTGAGGAGTGGGCCGTGGTGAGTGGGCCGTGAGTGGACCGTGGTGAGTGGGCCGTGGTGAGTGGACCGTGGGTGAGTGGGCCGTGCGTGAGTGGGCCGTGAGTGAGTGGGCCGTGAGTGGACCGTGAGTGAGTGGGCCGTGTGTGAGTGGGCCGTGGGTGAGTGGGCCGTGAGTGAGTGGGCCGTGAGTGAGTGGGCCGTGAGTGGGCCGTGAGTGAGTGGGCCGTGAGTGAGTGGGCCGTGAGTGGACCGTGAGTGAGTGGGCCGTGAGTGAGTGGGCCGTGAGTGAGTGGACCGTGGGTGAGTGGGCCGTGGGTGAGTGGGCGTGAGTGAGTGGGCCGAGAGTGAGTGGACCGTGTGTGAGTGGGCCGTGGGTGAGTGGGCCGTGAGTGAGTGGGCCGTGAGTGAGTGGGCCGTGAGTGAGTGGGCCGTGAGTGAGTGGGCCGTGGTGAGTGGGCCGTGAGCTGTGAGTGGGCCGTGGTGAGTGGGCCGTGAGTGAGTGGGCGTGAGTGCACCGTGAGTGAGTGGGCCGTGAGTGAGTGGGCCGTGGGTGAGTGGGCCGTGAGTGAGTGGGCCGTGAGCTGTGAGTGGGCCGTGAGTGAGTGGGCCGTGGGTGCGTGGGCCGTGAGTGTGTGGGCCGTGAGTGCGTGGGCCGTGAGCTGTGAGTGGGCCGTGAGTGGGCCGTGAGTGAGTGGACCGTGAGTGAGTGGGCCGGGAGTGAGAGGGACGTGAGAGGGACGAGCGAGAGTGGGCCGTGGGTGAGTGGGCCGTGAGTGAGTGGGCGTGAGGAGTGGACCGTGGGTGAGTGGGCGTGGTGAGTGGACCGTGGTGAGTGGGCCGTGAGTGAGTGGGCCGTGGTGAGTGGGCCGTGGAGTGGACCGTGGGTGAGTGGGCCGTGGTGAGTGGGCCGTGGTGAGTGGGCCGTGGTGAGTGGAGTGGGCGTGAGTGAGTGGGCGTGGAGTGGACCGTGAGTGGAGTGGGCCGTGGTGAGTGGGCCGTGAGTGAGTGGGCCGTGAGTGGACCGTGGGTGAGTGGGACGTGAGTGAGTCGACCGTGAGTGAGTGGGCCGTGAGTGAGTGGGCCGTGAGTGAGTGGGCCGTGAGTGGACCGTGGGTGAGTGGGCCGTGAGTGAGTGGGCCGTGAGTGAGTGGGCCGTGAGTGAGTGGGCCGTGAGTGGACCGTGAGTGAGTGGGCCGTGAGTGAGTGGGCCGTGAGTGAGTGGGCCGTGAGTGAGTGGGCCGTGAGTGGACCGTGAGTGAGTGGGCCGTGAGTGAGTGGGCCGTGAGTGAGTGGGCCGTGAGTGAGTGGGACGTGAGTGAGTGGGCCGTGAGTGGACCGTGAGTGAGTGGGCCGTGAGTGAGTGGGCCGTGAGTGGGCCGTGAGTGAGTGGGCCGTGAGTGAGTGGGCCGTGAGTGAGTGGGCCGTGAGTGAGTGGGCCGTGAGTGAGTGGGCCGTGAGTGAGTGGGCCGTGAGTGAGTGGGCCGTGAGTGAGTGGGCCGTGAGTGAGTGGGCCGTGAGCCGTGAGGGGGCGGACGTTCTCACAACAGATGAACTGCACTTCCTCCAACGTTCCACACAATTGGAGGATCTATTCTTAAAAGAGCGAAACAAAACAGAAATCGTAATTTGACGAGAGTGAAAATAGTCCGACGCAGAGATCTTGTTCTGAAACCCGTCCTGTTATTGTGATCGTTCATAATAAAACTTCCGTCTTTAAGGACATGTCTACTGCACGATGTTCAGTCCCTCTAGTTTTACCGACAATTCACAATAAATAATAACGATTTCTAAAAAGTACTGAGTAAAATGTCAACCAGGATCATTATTTATAGGTGCCGTGTTTCTCCCTGGACTGTGGGGCTGAAGTCGAATAAAGACATTCTTGGTCGACTAAAGACCTGCTTCATCGACCGATTAATCGACTAAAAGGGGGCGTGGCACAAGTATATCTAAACTATGAAGTCTGTCCATGTCTCTGACCCAAACTGCTCTCAAAAGACACAACTGCGCTGGAATTCATGCTAAATCAACTACTGACCTTATTCTGCCCCGCCCACTTTTGCCGTTTTTTGCACTTTTGTTGTAAACGCACTTCCGTTTGACGAGAACTCCATTAAAGCTAATGACGAACGAGGGAAAAGTCTCGACGCTAAAATGTTACATAAAGTAGATTGATTTGTGTAAAATGTTTAATGAACACGAGCAACAACAAGTCACAACGCAACGATTTCCTGAAAACGTCTTTTTAGTCCATGTAGAACTTATTTTCTGTTGAGCTCGTCTGCTCCATGTGAACTACAACGGAAACAAGACGGCGGCACGTAGGGCAACTTCAGGAATAAGGTGAATACGTTAAAATAAACAGTGTATTTATTTGTTAGATGTTATAAATTATGGGGTGCACGGTGGCAGAGCGGCTAGAGCTTCTGCCTCTCAATAAGGAGATCGTGGGTTCGAATCCCGCACCACCCCAACATCGTGGTCTCGAATTCCGAACCACCATAACATCACATGATCTCTCTGGGTGGAGTCTGCATGTTCTCCTCGTGTTACCGTGGGTTCTCTCCGGGTTCTCCGGCTCCTCCCACCGTCCAAAGACATGACTGTGTAGGTTAATTGAGAACTCTAAATTGCCCGTAGTGAATGAATGTGAGAGTGAATGGTTGTCTGTCCTTGTCTCTGTCTCTCTGTGTTTGCTGCGATGAGTTGGCCACTGTCCAGGGTGTACCCCGCCTAAGGCCCAAAGTCACTGGGATAGGCTCCAGTCACCCGCGACCCCTAACGGGAATAAGCGGTAGAAAAAAAAAAAATGAATGAATGTTATAAATTTGATTAAAATCAAGATTCAATCCACAATCTTCTTCAAACTCACTCACATCTAATTTTTTCTCTTTTGGCCGTTCATCCGTCTCAGATAAGATCATGTGCTCATAAGGGCTTGAGTTAAGTCATATTTATCTTTATTTAGTATTCACCTTATTCCTGAAGTTGTCGTGAGCGCCGCCGTCTTGTTTCCGTTGTAGTTTACATGGAGCAGACGAGCTCAACAGAAAATAAGTTCTACATGGACTAAAAAGACATTTTCAGGAAATCGTTGTGTTGTGACTTGTTGTTGCTCGTGTTCATTAAACATTTTACACAAATCAATCTACTTTATGTAACATTTTAGCGGCGAGACTTTTCCCTCGTTCGTCATTAGCTTTAACGGAGTTCTCGTCAAACGGAAGTGCGTTTACAACAAAAGTGCAGATCTGGCAAAAAACGGCAAAGGTGGGCGGGGCAGAATAAAGTGAATATTTTGACATTTTTTCTCTTTTAAAACCTGAGACCTAGTACCCCTGGTTGGGAAACATTGGTTTAACTGGACATGTCCCGACACAAACTATGAACTCACAATAATTTTTCGTCGTATCCACAGATATATCACATAATTTATACTTTTTTATGAAGCTCAAACCCAATTTTAAAACTAGAAAACAGCATATTGTCCATCCTTTGTAACAGAAGAGCAAACCAGATGATGTTTCTACCCTGGAAATTGCAGTAAAAGTTACACAGTGCATCTTTAACTTACCTTGATATAGACATGGGACGATATTCAAACGTTATGTCACGATTATCACGGCCAAAATAATTGCGATTAACGATAACATCACGTGTATGAAATGGCTGACAGCTTGAAAATGTGACATAAAGACATTACTTTCTCATTATAAATAACTTCTGACATATTTGTACTTTATTATAAGTGAAAACAAAACGATCTAGAAGAGAACATAAAGGGTAAGTTGCTTTTTTTCTGCACAATCTGGAACAAAATGGCGATTATCTTTGTTAACGATGATCATGATTAAACAAAATGCAGCACAAACGATTATTGTCTTCCCTTTTTATCGCGATAAACGACATTATTGTCTATCGTCCCGTCCCTGCCTTGATATGAACCCTCCCCAAAGCGTCACGGCTGGACAAACGGTGACACTAACATGTTCATAAATTAAATTATTTATTACACATTAGCATCGATTCCAGCATTTCAAGTAAACAACGTTAAAGATTTCCAGAGTAGTTTTCTTGGCAAACTTTCGCTGACCTAAAAACAGGAAAAGAAACATTTCAAAATCTGAAAAAATGACTGTGTTTATGTGGTTTTTTTGTTTGTTTACAGTGTCCACGGCTAAATTAAAAAAGTCTCAGACGGATCAGAACATGCAGAACTCTTTCCTATGTTGATGAAGAAATTAAGGTTTCAAAAAAAAAACTAAAAAATCATTCTGAAAGTCCTTTTTTCTATAATATCTGCAGATCCAAAACGTTTCTCTGGAATCGTCATTGCTTTTCAGACTTTCATTCGCTCTAAAGCAGAACTAAGCAGCGTTTCTGGGAGTCTGTGGCGATTAAACGAAGAGCGCGGCGTCTTTTTCTCCGTCCGCTCGTCGTCTCTGGGACAAAAAGAAACCCGCACACTTGAGTCTTTCGTGTCGCTGAAGTCTCTGTCGAAGATCGCGGATTTGCCAAAAACCAGAAACTTCCAACGGGCTCCGCTCTCGGCTTCCGTCGACGCTCGCTCGAGGAAACCGCTCGACCCTGTGCCGCTCCAGACGCCGAGGTTGTGAAGAAGAGGGTCTCGCGAGTTTTGTTGAAAAGGGAGAGTGACGTCGCTTTGTCCGCACGAGTTAAAGTGAAGTGGATCCAGAACCTTTTGAGCAGTTTTGACTCGTTCACGTTCATTTACTTTACAAAAAGCGTAAATATGCGTAAAGCGTAAATAAGTCTTTGTCATTTACAGTTCGAATGAATAGATGCGGTTTTGGTGAATTTTTTTTTAAATTCAAAGTAAAATGTCCAAAGTAAACTGTTTTCTTACAGTTTAAACCATAATTCAACAAAATAAAGGTGTTATCGGGTGTTATTATTTGTCAAATCATAACTATTGTGTCATTTATATGGATTTTGGCCCTTGTTTTCAAAATGGTTGCTAGGAAACAGTTGCAGAACTATGTCCAACCAGGAAGTGACATTTTAAACTTTACACAAACTGTCAAACTGGGGACCAACGGGCAAAATGTTAAGTCAAATCTTAAATACAATCATTACGTGTAGTTCTCCTGTTTTTCTAATTATTAAATTCTAAATATTAAGTCATCTGCGGCAAATATTCATCATAGTTTTATACTTGTGAAGCTGCAGTTTGTGAAGAAAAACATAAGCAAAGTTTAAATTAAAGGAGGTAGTGCCGAGTTCTAAAACCGAGTCCCTCTGCGACGTGCCATCGAAAACACAGGGACGATTTACAGCGACTGACGCATTTTTTTAGCGATCGTTCAACAAAATAAAGGCGTCCCCAGGTGTTATTTATTGTCAATCATAACTATCGTGTCATTTGTTTGGATGTTGGCCTGTGTTTACAGTCTGGTTGCTATGGTAACAGCTGCAGAATAACCTCTAGCTGTGTCATATTTGCTGCTCATGTTCAACCAGGAAGTGACATTATAAACATGATGAAAACTGTCAAACTGGAGTCAAATATGAAAAAAAGTTTAGGAATATCTTAAATATAATCATCGTTTATTTTGTTTTAGTGAAATGTGTCGTCAAAGCCGTCGTATGGACTTTAAGGGTTCAAATGAAACTAAATGTGTTGGGTTTAGTCGAGTGATGAGTTGAACACCTCAGTAAATGCTGGAGATTCAAGGCCGATAAATGACATGTTAAAAAGTGCAAGTATCGGCCCGATGTTTTCCCCAACCGATATAAACCCGTCGTTCTCTAAATACGACATCAATGGATCGACAAAAGATGCACGTTTGGGTGTTTATTCTGTGAAGTCGAGTTCTTTTTAAACGTAGAAGAAGAAGAAGAATTTTTATTTATAGAGCGCTTTTCCACCTAATAGGCACCCAAAGCGCTTTACAAACCGTACGTACAAACACTAGAGCTGCAACTAACGATTATTTTGGTAATCGACTAGTTGTTTAGAACGGGAAAGACCATTGAATTTGACATGTTTTACTCAGTTTTTCCCCAGATAAAGCTGAAGAGAAGGCTTTTGACGACGTCCTGGCTGAGAATATTAACAGACGAACGAGTATTTTAACTAAAAAAACACACAATTCTTACGTTTCCTGCATCATTTATGTTCGATTCTGAGTCGACTAGTTGTTTAGAACGGGAAAGACCATTGAATTTGACATTTTTTCCGCGGTTTTTCCCCAGATAAAGCTGAAGAGAAGGCTTTTGACGGCGTCCTGGCTCAGAAAATTAACAGACAAACGAGTATTTTAACTAAAAAACACACAATTCTTTCATTTTCTGCGTCATTTACGTTAGATTCTGAGTAATAAAACCTTTCCATTCGGTGCACAGAATGTTTTGTGCGTAGACCATTTAGCGATGATTTGATTATTTGATTCGTTGTCGCGGAAACAAACGTGAATAACCGACTGCGAACGAATCTGAACTGCTCAAAACTCCTCCTGGGGTCGTGGATCCAGGTCCGGTCTCACTCCTTCAGGTTCTCGTGGCTCACTGCGGGTCCGGCTGCTGCGGGGGCGGCGCGGGGGTCTCGTTCTGCGCCTCGTCGGCCTCGCGCTGCTCCGGGGCGGCGTGGGGGGGCGGGGCCGGGGCGGGAGGGGGCGGGACGATCTGGTGCTGCCGCTGGCGGTAGGCGATGACGGTGCCGAGGAGCAGCGCGATCACCGTCATGAGGTAGAGGTCCCACTCCGGCCCGAGCAGCTGGTCCAAGTCCACCTGAGAGACCAGCTCCGTCATCTGAAACACACGGCCAGATTAGACCTGGATTAGACCGGGATTAGACCGGGATTAGACCTGGATAAAACCTGGATTAGACCTGGATTAGACCTGGATAAAACCTGGATTAGACCTGGATAAAACCTGGATTAGACCTGGATAAAACCTGGATTAGACCTGGATAAAACATGGATTAGACCTGGATTAGACCTGGATAAAACCTGGATAAAACCTGGATAAAACCTGGATTGGACCTGGATTAAACCTGGATTAGACCTGGATTAGACCTGGGTTAGACCTGGATTAGACCTGGATTAGACCTGGATTAGACCTGGATTAGACCTGGGTTAGACCTGGGTTAGACCTGGGTTAGACATGGGTTAGACATGGGTTAGACATGGGTTAGACATGGGTTAGACATGGGTTAGACCTGGGTTAGACCTGGGTTAGACCTGGGTTAGACCTGGGTTAGACCTGGATCCAGAGTTAGAAGAAAACTCTGAAAACTCAGAATAGTGCATTAAAGCAGGGCTTTCCAAACTTTTCAGGCTGTGACCCCAAAATAACCACCTGATCCAGGACCCAGGGCTAAATGAAAAATGGTCATCTGTGGTTATTTTAAGTCGCAAAACTTTTAAAATCAGGTTGAATTGTACTTGTTTGAGTGTCTCATTAAGAAATGACACAATTTCACAAAAATATATTGTGAATATATCAATTACAAGTACATTAAATAAAGTGTTATGTAGTTATAAAATCAACATCTTCCAAGTCGTCTTGTGACCCCAAACTCATGCCTCGTGACCCCCGAGGGGTCTGGACCCTCACTTTGGGAACCATTAAAGGACAATTATTATTCATGATTTGTATTATTACTAGTCTATAAACATGCTCTTGAGCATCTTCCACATTTAAGACCTAAAAAATGTGTATTTTTTATTACAAAGGACCATGGAACTTTATCACAGTCGTGGGAGACGCCAGAGTGACTTTGCTGTGGCTCCATCTGCTGGCTGCAGAGGCACATTACACACATGTATAAACACAATGCTTTGTTAAACTAGTTATACTAAGCTATCATGTAGTTGTAATGATCCAATCAGAGCACTCTGTTCTGAATGATTACAGTGTAATCTGTACCATTTGTTCTGCATTAATTTTAGAAGAAAAATGTCTCATTTACGCACCACAAAAGCAGAATTTTCACTTTGTTTCACTAATACTGTGAAGTTTGAAGCCTGAATTTCATGGTCAAATACCACAAATGTATTTCCTTTTGGAAAAGTTACAGTTCTGAGAATCACCGAATGAAACCAGAGAAGAGTTAAAATAGTATTCTAAATATGTAATTTCAGTGCTTGCATTTAGTTACTTCCCAACACTGGCAATATTCAAATTAGGGCTAAACAATTTGGGAACAAATTTTGTGTAATTTTTTCTGAAATGTATTGAGAAAGAGATTAACACTTTCAGGAGCTCAGCTGTGAGGGTTTTCTACTTCCAGACGTATAATTCTTTTGCATCTTTATTATTTAAAACAAAAAAATATGATAGAAGTTTGATGAAACTTTAACACCTAGAACATCTAGAACCTGATTCACAGCAAAGTTATACATACATTTTGCACATTTATTATTTTTAAATCATTGATAATCTTTAATTAAAGCCTTACTGCACAACATGCCTCCTTCTGCTCGTCTCCAGGGAAACAGGGCCTAACTACGAGTCAGGTCTGGAGAGGCAAGCCCGCTCACAGAAGGATGGATATTATCAACACATTTCTGAGCCATAAATGTTATAATTCTTTTCCTTTTATCGATTTATTGGTTGAAACACAGAGGGTGGATTATTTAGTCTCAAAATAATAGATTGCAAAATGCTGTTCTTATGGAGTGTTTGTGTTTCATCTGCATTTCCCCTCAGAGTTAGATATTCCTTTCAGAGTGCAGACTCTCTTTGTCCTGTAGAATCTTAAACATATTTAAAGAGTGACTTAAGGGTAAAGCGCTCACGTTGAGGTCCTGTAGATACTGCAGGGTGTAAACCAGGCCCAGTTTACACAGAGCCAGGAACACGGGCACCTGAGCGTCCGGGCTGGCCTCGGCCGCCATGTCGTAGAAACGCTTGGCCAGATGAATGTCCTGAAGAAAAGACACAGACGGATCAGACTGAGGCAGAGGAAACGAGCAGGACAGACACAAACGGATCAGACTGAAGAACAGACAGACGGATCAGACTGAAGAACACACACAGACGGATCAGACTGAAGAACACACACAGACGGATCAGACTGAAGAACACACACAGACGGATCAGACTGAAGAACACACACAGACGGATCAGACTGAAGAACAGACAGACGGATCAGACTGAAGAACACACACAGACGGATCAGACTGAAGAACAGACAGACGGATCAGACTGAAGAACAGACACAGACGGATCAGACTGAAGAACAGACAGACGGATCAGACTGAAGAACACACACAGACGGATCAGACTGAAGAACAGACAGACGGATCAGACTGAAGAACACACACAGACGGATCAGACTGAAGAACAGACAGACGGATCAGACTGAAGAACACACACAGACGGATCAGACTGAGGCAGCAGAAACGAGGAGGACAGACACAAACGGATCAGACTGAAGCAGCAGAAAAAAACAGTGTTTCTAAGTGCTCTGTTTTGTCCAGGACCTGTACGTCTCCAGGCCTCGGAGCAGGTCGATCACAGCTGACCCTTCTCACCTGGACACGGATTATTTGAGCCCCTCCCCTCGGGCAGGAGGCTACGGTCCATCCAGACCAGAACCTCCACAAGAACAGTTTCTTTCCCTCTGCAGTTGGACTCATGAACACTTTATAACACCTGCCACTTTAACAACATATTATATAAGAACTGTCTATTTTATCTGCCAACTGTACATTCTGTATATAGTCTTAGTCTATCTTAGTCCATTTCATTCTTAATTTTATGCATGCCTTTTTATATATTTTATTATATTTTATTCATTGTTTTATGTTGCACCTCACGCCGAAGCAAGTTCCTATGTTTGTGTTTGATCACTGACAATGGCAAACTGATTCTGATTATAGTTTGGTGAAATGTTTGGTCCGTTTCACCAGTTTCTGCGCTCACACGTGTTTTGTTTTGGTCACGGAGCGCACACGGTTCCACACATGATCTCCACCTTGTCCTGGACGATAAAACGCTCTATAATTAGACGCAGACAGCACACGGCGGTTCCACTCTGACTTTGAATACATCTGTGCTGAGAAAAGGCACATTTTGCAAAACGACATAGATAAAAGTCGTGTCAAGCTCCTTTAATTTGAGCTGACAGATCGGAGAGTGGAGTAAACAACGTCTTTCTGACATGCTAACAGCGCACTTCCTGGTTCTTGGACGATAAAACGCCATATAATTAGACGCAGACAGCACACAGAGGTCTCATTTTGACCCAAAGAGCTGCTTTTACAATCTGTCAGTGCTGAGAAAAGGCACATTTTACTAAACTACATAGACACAAATCGTGTACAGCTCTTTTAATTTGTGCTGACAGATAAAAGAGCGGAGTTAACAACACATTTCTAGCGCGCTAACACAGGGTTTATGCAGGTTACAGCAAGTCAAATTTAATGCTTTTTAATGCTGCATTTCAAGAATTTAAATGCCATAATCAACGTCAAAACAAGACATTAACACTTGTATCACGTCAAAACTACTGGTTTATTCCATTACATTGGGCAGCAGAATGACCAGAATATAAAAAAGTGCTTTATAATATTCAAAAAGCTAATTTACATGAAACTCATACCATGCAAATGTATGTTTTGAACCCTGTCTTTTATTTTTTAGATGATTTGAACAAAGCTATTAACGTCTAGATTCAACAATTCCAGTACATCTTGGATTCTATATATACACCGTAGATAGATTTAATGCCTTTTCTCAAAATGGTTTTAGATTTAATGCCTTCGTGGATTGAATTTAATGCTTTTTAATGCTTTTTAAGACCTTATTTTTGCTCCAATTAATTTAATGACATTTATGCTTTTAATGCCCTACAGCAGGGGTGTGCAAACTTTTTCCCTCGAGGGCCACATATTGAAATGTAGGCCAAGCAGAGGGCCACAAATCAGTCGTGAAACGTTCAAAAAAAGTTGTATTTATCTGATGTTGAAGTGCCTTAATATCAGGTCTGTGTCACAACAAAATGTTAGTTATTTAGGTTATAAGTCTAGAAAATTTTTATTTGCTGTAAAATGTACTTCTCAGGACAATGTGGGCCAATTTACCAGGAAGCCTAAGGGCCAAGAAAAATTGCTCTGAGGGCCGCATTTAGCCCCCGGGCCATAGTTTGGACATGCCTGCCCTACAGAAACAGAGAACTTTCCTGGTTCTTGGACAATAAAATGCTCAATAATAATAGACAGACAGCACTCAGGTCTCATTTTGACCTAAAGAGCTGCTTTTACAACACATCTGTGCTGGGAAGAGGAACATTTTGTTAAACTTAATGGACAAAAATCTTCTCAACCTCCTTTAATTGGTGCTAAGAGCTAACAGGTGGAACTTTAAGCCGTCACAGTGTTTTAGTTTGGGGCGGGTGTTGGACCTGCTTGATGCCGAGCCCCTTCTCGTGCATGTATCCCAGGTTGAACATGGCCTGCGCGCTGTGCTGCTGCTCCGACGCCAGCCTGTAGTGGATCACCGCCGTCTCGTAGTCCACGTCCGTGCCGTAGCCGTAGAAGTGGTAGTCGCCCAGCTTTATCCGGGCCACGGTGTAACCTGAGGGAGGGGGGGAGGCAGACGGGTGAGCGGAGGTCAGAGGTCGGCCCGCGGGGCAGATTCAGACGCTACAGACTGACCTTGTGCGGCGGCACGGGTCCAGTGCAGTAAAGCGCGGGGATACGTCTCGTTCTCGCTGAAGATCTTTGCTCCTTCTGTTCGAAAAGGACAGAACGGCGAACAGTTTTTGTTACGGTTTGTAGTTTAAGACGGTGTTTCCCCAACCTTTTTCATCTTGTCTCAGACTCAAGAGTACACCTTAACTTGAGTTTCGGGCAAATGCATGGGTTTACTGGTCAAATGTGGTCAATTATTACTATTATATATTTTGCTTTATTTATATTTATGGTCCAAGATACTCCAAAAAGATGCTAAATTTACAACAAATGACATTTTTCATCAGATAAAACTGTCATGTTTTCATGTAGAAATAAGGCATTTTACGTGTAAAAAATTACCAAAAACACACATATTTGGGACATTTAAATCTGAAAAATGGACAGAACCAGGTTTAAATTTCTTGGTACATTTTGTAAGATTAGTTACAAAAAAATGCACAGAGGAGTTTTTGGATTTCTTTTTTAGTTTTTGAGTAAATTAGATTGGAAAATTGTCCTAAAAATTCAAATTTCACCCCATTTTTTAAACTTAAAACTATAATAAATCAGTTTTAGAATGAGAAAAAAAATAAAATAAAAATAGTTCTGTACATTTAGTCTAAATCCTGTTGAGTCCAGATTGTACAGTTTGGTGTAGGATCTACTTTAAGGCTGATCTTTATGTCTCGAGGGACAAAAATGCATTTTAAGAAAACGTCCTTTGAAGTTACAATGTCCCAGAGAAATCTATGGATGAAGTGGATTCAATTAAGTAATAAAACATCTTTAGGAGCAGATGACATGAAAGTCGATATGTGAGAGAGAAAACTGACCAAAAAACAAAAACATTTTTGCCTGTAGTGTCTCAGTTTAAGTGCAAAATTCCTGTCAAGAACAACACTGTGAACAGCCTGGAGGAAAAGCAATAAAGTATAAAACAGCTAATATGAATGGTGTTGTGTTTTATAGTTTCTTGGTGTGTAAGGCACTTTGACTAAGGCCCAACTTCGTGTTGTGCTCTACAAAACATTTAATCTTAATTTTGTCAACTACTTTTGTCAACATTAAAAGACACATGAATCTCTGTTCTGCTCCCGTTAATTCCCAGCAAACAGAGCTGAAGGATTATCTTTGCACAAATCATTCAGTGCTTTCAACACTGCCCTCTGGTGGTCAGCCGAGGATCATAGAGCCATAGTCACTTGTAACTCTTGTTTTTCCATCAGTAGAAGCTGGTGTTACAGCTTTACCTCAGAAAGTAACAGGGCTGTAGTCGACTGATGGAATTCTTGGTCGACTAAAGACCTGCTTTATCGACTAAAAGGGGGTGTGGCAAAAATACAGTAATAATAATTAAATAAACTATTACATATTTCCATGTATCTAACCCAAACTGCACTCAAAAGATCACAACTGCAGTGGAATTCATGCAAAAACAACTATTTTTACAGGAGGAAACCAAAATCTTCAGGTAACTCCCTCCATATCTTCTTGCTTTTGTCATATAAATCCTTTAAATCTAAACTAAATACTTAGTCGACTATTACAAATGTTGCTCAATCAAGACACCATGCACTGATGAACGGCTGTAGACAGTGGAGCACTCACTCTGATCGAGGATGAAGGCCACGTTGCTCTGTGCGACCTCGTAGCCCTGTTCGGCGAGCAGCAGATACTGCACCAGCGCCGCGTCCGTGTGTCCTTCTTTAAAGCTGCTGTAGGCCGCCATGAGCCGCTCCGACCAGCGGCCGCGCTCACACACGTTCTTGAAGAGCTGCAACACAAGCGCCTTTGTTATGGACGGCTCCTATTTCTCACCTGGGAAGTGCCACTGAGACTGAAGGAACCCTACTGTACCACAGACACAGGGAGAACATGCTAACTCCACACACAAACCACCACAACAGGAAACAGGGTCAACTCTTAAAGTACAAAGAGACACACCACGCAGCAAAATGATGTGAACTAAAGGACAAATATCATAACCTGACCCTGCCATTTGAATTCTCATCATATTTGTGATTTCACAAACTCTTGACAATGAATCTGGGCGTGTGCCGCTGTCAGGGCTGCACCGGCCGCTGTGTGCTGGACCAATCACAGCGCAGCATTGTGGTTTGGGCGGAAGTCAAACAGACAAACCTAAACAAACACGGCGAGGCCAACGGAAGTACTTCGGCCTATTTTAACACATTTATGAACTATTTTGCTTTTGAAAATGTGCGTTTGAGGACTGATTCAGTCCTGGCTCAGTCATGGTTTAGTCCTGGTTTAGTCCTGGTTCAGTCCTGGTTTAATCCTGGTTCAGTCCTGGTTCAGTCCTGCTTTAGTCCTGGTTTAGTCCTGGTTCAGTCCTCATTTAGTCCCGGCTCAGTCCTGGTTTAGTCCTGGCTCAGTCTTGGTTTAGTCCTGGTTCAGTCCCGGCTCAGTCCTGGTTTAGTCCTGGCTGAGTCCTGGTTTATTCCTGGTTCAGTCCTGGTTTAGTCCCGGCTCAGTCTTGGTTCAGTCCTGGTTTAGTCCTGGTTTAGTCCCGGTTCAGTCCTGCAGATGATGTTAAAGTCTTTTGTGTTAAATTTTTCTCATATTTCAAAAGCGTCGGACACGTTTTCTGTCCCTCGGTGAAATAAAGCTGAACGTCGGTGCCGCGCCCGTTCATTTCCTGTCCCGCTGTGGAGGCCCCGCCCCTCTCACCTCGACGGCCGTGTGGCAGGAGCGCATGACTCCGGTCCCCGTGGCGTGCATCTGGGCCAGGTTATAAAAGGCCAGGATGTGCCCGGCCTGGGACGCCAGGTTGAAGAACTTGAGCGCCTGTTTGTAGTCGCGCTTCACTCCGATGCCATCTGCAGGACGAGAGGGGAACAGCGCCCCGCGGTCAGACACTGCAGCTCAGACGAGAAAACTACACACATCTGTCGACTAAAACGCTTTCATCACAGCTTTCTTCAATGTTATGGTTTGGATGACTAAAACTAACAATTATAAACATCTTCATCAACTAAAACGATGACAAGAAGAAATCAGGGAAGTACCAGGTTAAGAAAAGGGAATTTAAGACTTTATTTTAATTCTAGCATCACAGGAAAAATAAATTAAAATCGTAAAAAATAAAATACACTTAAAGAAATTGGGTTATTAAAAAAATTGGATATTTAGAATGTAATCTTAATAACCCTTAAAATATAGTTATGGGAGATTTTATGTGGATTTTAACGCAAATCCATTATTGTATTGTAATGTCGTAAAGAGCTCTTACTGTGTGAATAAGTAAATTTAATCATAAAACATAAAATATAAAAAGATTTTGACAGAAATCTGACATTATTGCAACATATTAGATCAGGCATGTCCAAACTCAGGCCCGGGGGCCAAATGCGGCCCTCAGACCAATTTTTCTTGGCCCTTAGTCTTCCTGGTGAACTGGCCCACATTGTCCTGAGAAGTACTATTTACAGCACATTTCAGATTTTCTACAATTCTAACCTAAATAACTAACATTTTGGTGCAGCACAGACCTGATATTAAGGCACTGAGACTGAATGTAGATGTGGTGGTGCTTAAAACATCAGATAAATGCAGCTTTTTTGAATGTTTCATGATTGATTTGTGCCTCTGCTTGGTCTATATTTCAATATGTGGCCCTCGATGGAAAAAGTTTGGACACCCCTGAATTAGGGCTTTGCAATTTCATTTCATTTGCAATTTGCATTTCAATTAATACTCAAAAATGTTTTAATCATAAATACAATTAACAGGCTTATGTTCAGAATAATATGTTTTGCCTCAAAATCTGGAATATAGAAGTTTTTTTTTTTTTTATAATCGTGATTTCAATCATGAGCCAAATAATTGTGAATATAATTTTGGACATATCGAGTAGCTCTATAACTAATACACAACAATAAGAACATTTAAGACCGTTATACTTAAAATGTAACACTCTTGTATAATTTAATGCTTTTAAGGCCTTAAATTTGGCACTATCAAAGTCTATATTTTTAAAATGCTTTTAGACTGCAGAGCTACGCTTATATTTTCTCTCAATAATAAAGACTAAACGTAAATAAATGAAAGTAACGAGTGAGACAATCCTTAAAACGAAGCATAAAACCAGGGCATAAACAACCGAAGCGACGGGATACAAATAAAACATGCAAGTCCCGTTTGACTGAAAAATAATCCCACTAAAAGACTCAAACTCTATCAAATCTGTGACAGGCGGGTGCT
The DNA here is from genome assembly GCA_019453435.1 of Rhinogobius similis. NCBI lineage: Eukaryota > Metazoa > Chordata > Actinopteri > Gobiiformes > Gobiidae > Rhinogobius > Rhinogobius similis. Next base: position 11,479,817 of record CM033620.1, on the reverse strand, counting down.
GGACTCACTGTAGTACATGGTGCCGAGCTGCAGCTGTCCGTCCACCCAGCCCTGCTCCGCCGCCTTCTGGAAGTACTTCAGCGCCAGCTCGTAGTTCTGACACAAACACAACACGTTAGACTCACTCTCACCAGGCGTCGCACCAGGGTTTGTTCTTGAAACCGAGGCGACAAACATGGATTATCTGAGTGACGTCTGCAACATTAATAAAGCTGGACAGCAGAGGGCAGCACTGAACTCACTGCTACATTTGCACATATGCCAACAGTACATTTCTGTATATAATCTTAGTCTATTTTATTCTTAATCTTATGCATGCCTCTTTTATATATTCTATTACAATTAGTCATTGTTTTATGTTGCACTTTACGCCGAAGCTTTGTTTGTTTGTGAATTTCGATCACTGACAACGGCAATAAACCGTTTCTGATTCTGATTCTGAACAACTATGCACAGAGTCTAGCTTTTGGGAACTTGATTTCTATTTAAATTCATTCAGGTTAAAGTATTGCAGTTCCTTATAATACTGGATCATAAGTATTTAGAGTGATGTGTCTTCGTAAAAGTTAAATAGTGTTTTGCAATGTATCGAAATAGCAATACATTACATTTGGACTTAATTTGAAGATGGACTTTTTTTGAAAGACTTTAGACCAAACGGCACAAAAAAGTGGTAATTTTTTTGGTTTGTTTCTTTTCTTTTTGTTGCTCTGTCTCTAAGTGTTGTGTTCTATGTTGTATGAGTAATATACTACTTAAATCTATCAATCAACTTTTATTTGTATAGCACCATTGATACAAAATGTAACTCAGAGTGCTTTACAAGTATTAAAAACAGATAAAAAACAAAACAGAGAATACTTAACGCAACAAATTAAAAGCATAAATAGTCGTATCGAGTAAAATGTAAATAAAAGTCCCTCAGTCGTGCGCACAGCCAAAAAGAGAGCCTAGATTTAAACTTTGTTAAAGTAAGGGCTCGTCACAGCCTGTTGAAATGTTTCCATGTTTAGTCCTGACTCTGGCACCAGCAGGAGGCCGGTCCATGTTTAGTCCTGACTCTGGCACCAGCAGGAGGCCGGTCCATGTTTAGTCCTGACTCTGGCACCAGCAGGAGGCCGGTCCATGTTTAGTCCTGACTCTGGCACCAGCAGGAGGCCGGTCCATGTTTAGTCCTGACTCTGGCACCAGCGGGAGGCCGGTCCATGTTTAGTCCTGACTCTAGGCACCAGCAGGAGGCCGGTCCATGTTTAGTCCTGACTCTGGCACCAGCAGGAGGCCGGTCCATATTTAGTCCTGACTCTGGCACCAGCAGGAGGCCGGTCCATGTTTAGTCCTGACTCTAGGCACCAGCAGGAGGCCGGTCCATGTTTAGTCCTGACTCTGGCACCAGCAGGAGGCCGGTCCATGTTTAGTCCTGACTCTGGCACCAGCAGGAGGCCGGTCCATGTTTAGTCCTGACTCTAGGCACCAGCAGGAGGCCGGTCCATGTTTAGTCCTGACTATGGGCACCAGCAGGAGGCCGGTCCATGTTTAGTCCTGACTCTGGCACCAGCAGGAGGCCGGTCCATGTTTAGTCCTGACTCTGGCACCTGCAGGAGGCCGGTCCATGTTTAGTCCTGACTCTGGCACCAGCAGGAGGCCGGTCCCTGAGGTCCTCAGAGTGTGAGATGGTTCATGTGGCTCTAACATGTCAGAGATGTACTTTGGTGCTTTGGTGAGACTTGAACACAAGCAGAGCTGCTTTAAAGTCTGTTCTGAGCCTGAAGCCAGAGCAGAGACCTGACACAGACTGATGTGCTCGTACTTCCTGGTTCTGGTCAGTTTTACAGCTCGTCTGGAGAGGCCAGTGAGCAGCCGTTACAGTAGTCTGACCAACTGGAGACAAATGCATGGATAAGGCTCTCCAAGTTTTTTCATAATGGTAAAACGCTGCTGATATTATTTATTTTACGTCTAACCTATATTGTATTGGGCCTTATAAACCGTGATTACATCTCGACAAAAGCGGCGTCACATCTGGACAGCTGCATCACAAAACATTGTGGCTAAACAAATATGTGTAATGGCCTCTGTAGCCAGTAGATGGAGCCACAGCTACGTTAATATGGCTGTGATAAAGTCCATTGTTCTTTGTAAAAAAACATTTTATTTTAATTCTAAAATGTGAGATGTCAAAGTAAAGACACTCCAGAGCAGGTTTAAAGGACAATAACAATATGGATATTGCATAATATTAGTCCTTTACGTAATTCTAACTAAACAAAAGAGTTCCGGACTTAAAAAGCTGCCAAACATAAAGTGTGTCAGGTGTCATGTCTCACCACTGGGACTCCTCTGCCGTACAGGTAGGCCATTCCCAAACCGCTCTGTCCCACCGGGTTTCCCTGAGAGAAGAGGACAGGACAGCGCGTCAGAAACACGGGACGGCACACACTTACGTGGACCGCGGGGTTTGTGGCGTACCAGGTCCGACGCCTTCTTGAAATACTGCAGCGCCGTCTCGTTGTTCTGGGGGATGAACTCGCTGCCCTCCGAGTACATCTGCGGCACCAAACAGGCAAAAGGGGACACTCTAGATCATTGATTTTCAACCAGTGTGTCCTGAGCAAACTTCACAACCAAAAAAGGTGCTAATGCTAAATGTACAGAGCCAGAAACGGACACATTGAAATTATTTACACTTATTTTTTTCCCTAATTGGAATAACTTGATTGATTTTTAGTGGACGATGTACCGCAGCGTTTTTTCAACAACAAAAAGTGTGCCACGACTCATAAAAGGTTGAAAAACAATGCTCTAGATCAGGGGTGTCCAAACTATTTCCATCGAGGGCCACATATTGAAATATAGACCAAGCAGGGGGCCACAAATCAACCATGAAACATTAAAAAAAGCTGCATTTATCTGATGTTTTAAGCACCACCACATCTACATTCAGTCTCAGTGCCTTAATATCAGGTCTGTATTGCAGCAAAATGTTAGTTATTTAAGTTGGAATTGTAGAAAATCTGAAATTTGCTGTAAAAAGTACTTCAATGGCAATGTGGGCCAATTCACCAGGAAGACTAAGGGCCAAGAAAAATTGGTCTGAGGGCCGCATTTGGCCCCTGGGCCTTAGTTTGGACATGCCAGCTCTAGATCATTGATTTTCAACCAGTGCGCCGAGGAAAGGTAGTGTGCCTCGAAAAAAATCCTTATTTGGGTTAAACGGATTGACAGAGTTTTGCATTTGCCGTAGTGTCCTGAGCAAACGTCAGAACTAAAAAGGTGCTAATGCTAAAAAACACACAGGAAACATGTAAATTGTGTGTTTTTGATTAAAATATGTGTTCACCTGTAAATATTTTTTCACCAGGACGTCGTCAAACGGCTTTATTTGGGCAATTAAGTTAAATTCTCATTCTCAACTAATCAATTAATCGGTTGGTTTTACACCAACCAAGTGTCGGTTTGTGACGAAAAGTGTATTATGATGAAAATTATAGGAAGCAGAGCAGAGTTCGAAAACACGATGACGTCACAGGAGGGAGACCTTATTGCTTTAAACATTAATTCAACAAAATAAAGGCGTTCTCATGTGTTTTTATTTGTCAAATAATCATTTCTGTGACATTAGAGGAGTTTTGGCATGGTTGCTAGGTAACCGTTATGGAATTTCCTTGTGTGATGTCATGATTTACAACCAGGAAGTAACATGTTAAACTTAGAAAAAGTTTTTAACTTTTTTTGTCAAAATCTTAAAGTAATGATCTTAACTGTGTTTTAGTAAAACAAGTGTTCCAACCTGTTATAGGCGCTTTAAATAAGTTGTTTCTGAGTGATTATAAATTGAAAGCTAAGTTAAACTAAATTTAGCTAAACTCTGCACAGTCGGAACAACGAGAAACTACTTTTAGTTTACATTTTTGGCGAGCAAAAGAAAAGCTCTAGAGACAAAAAAACCTACCAAAAAAAAAAAAACATGTCATTTTAGGCCATTTCAGCATTCATTTTAGAGCGACTGATGTAAATCGGTGATGATTTTTGCAAAATTTAGCATCCAATAATTTACTGTGGCTATGATTTCACTGCTGCTCACAATGAACCAAAACCAGAACTGAACCCAGAACTAAACCCAGAACTAAACCCAGAACTAAAACAAGAACTACACCCAGAACTAAAACAAGACTGGACCAGGACTAAAGCAGAACCAAAACAAGGATTAATTCAAGCACAATCTCTGAATACATCACATTCTGGTCATTTTTAAAAACCACTTTGACTCACCTTCCCGAGGAAAGCCATGGCGTGTGTGTTCCCCGCGTTGGCAGCTTGAGTGAAGTAGTCGAACGCCCTCTGGTGGTGAAAAGAAAAACAACGTCAATACAAGCGCCGTCCACTTCAGTCCACCGAAATGTGCATCAGTCGAGTGATTCATTTATTTAGATTTGAAAGATTTCATATGAACAAACAGCAGAAAGGCGCGAGTCAGCTGAATATTTAAGAGTTTAATGTTACTTTTTACATAAATACACAGTTTCCCGGTACTTTTGTGTATAAATTATTGTTCTCCGAGCCTTTGTCGCCTTTGTAAGTGCATTAAGGGTCGAATAAAGTTTAGAGCTTTAGCAAGTTTACAGACACTCTCCTTTCAGTCGACTCAAAGATCGACAGGAAATTCTTTAATCAACCAAGAATGTATTTAATCAAGAAGAACCCTAATCAATACACGGCTTGAACAAAATAAATGAATTAGTATTTTATGTGAAGGAGGCCGACCTGATGGTTCTGCTCCACTCCTCGTCCTCCGTGCAAGTGCAGCTGACCAAGACCGACCTGAAGGAAAACATCGACAGTTTAGTAAAACTCATATATGAAGTATCAGGACTGGAAGAAATGTTTAATTAATTGATAGTTTTAGAACGATTTTGATCAATATCCAAGTAAAACCATAGACCAGTGGACGGTTGGAGCTGCTCCTGCTGCGCTCCAAACAGGAAGTATCCATGGAGGCTCCTGGCTCCATAAAGCCGAGCTTCCATTCCCCTTCTGTTGGGACATTGGTGTCTTTTCTCTGTAACTGTTTCTGTCAAACTCACCATCTGGAACTAAACTCTGTGTTTTGACTCACTCTACATGATCCTGGTGTTTTTCTCGTTGGTTGTTCATAAATCAAGTTATTAGCAATAATAACTGACTGAGGGGCGGAAACCGTTAACAACCGCGCTCCTGATTGGTCCGTGTGGTTGCCATGATACGCACTCTGATTTCCAAATATGGAGTCTGACGCCACTTTAGCTGCTATAACTGCTAGCTCCACTGGCAGATCCTATGCATCGAGCCCTTGCAGGTCGAAGATGTAGAAGATCTCTTTATATTTGGGTTTATGATAGCGGGCTTTCTACTATTGGGGCTTGGAATTGCCTTTGTCTATTTTATATATATATATATATATATATATATATATATATATATATATATATATATATATATATATATATATATATATATATATATTTTATATATATATATATATATATATATTTATATCTATATTTATCAGACAGGAGAATTCGTCCAAAACCTGTCGGACAACAACAAAACAAAGGTTGTGGAACTGAGTGAAAGGGTGTTAAGACTTGAGCAAAGACTGGACCACGGACTGGCACAGCTCATGGATCTGAATCGTAACATCTTATCTCGGTCGATGGAAGTGCTGAAAGCCGTTGGACAATTAGAGAGAGACGGTTAAAGACGGAGTAACTCAATGAAACAACGAATCGCTACTTGGAAAGACCAGAAATGATTGGTTTATTGATCTGTATAAATTCCTGATCAACAAATGTATTAAAATGTATTTTCTGCCCTCCCTCCCTTGGTTTTCCCCTTATCCCGAACCTTGAGATGCAGGTGGCTGGAAGAAGAACCCGAGTCAGACCGACCCAGCAACATAAACATGAGATAACATTTGCACACACCGCCCGCGCTCTTCCCTCTATCTTCTTGTTTGTGACCCTGCCCTATATCCACTGAAAAAATTCCATCACGTGACCACGTGTACCGTACTCACAATATCTGTTGTATACTGTGTATTTATGTTTGCTTGCTATACTGTTCCTGTTTTTCTTTTCTGAGAGTTTTGTTAGCGCTGGAAACGACTGCTTCTTCTGGAATTTCCCCATCGTGGGACAATTAAAGGATCTCTCATTCTCATTCTCATTTAGCCACTATAACTGCTAGCTCCACTTTAGCCGCTATAACTGCTAGCTCCACATTAGCCACTATAACTGCTAGCTCCACTTTAGCCGCTATAACTGCTAGCTCCACTTTAGCCGCTATAACTGCTAGCTCCACATTAGCCGCTATAACTGCTAGCTCCACTTTAGCCACTATAACTGCTAGCTCCACTTTAGCCTCTATAACTGCTAGCTCCACTTTAGCCTCTATAACTGCTAGCTCCACTTTAGCCTCTATAACTGCTAGCTCCACTTTAGCCTCTATAACTGCTAGCTCCACTTTAGCCGCTATAACTGCTAGCCGTGATGGGCTTCATTTGGCTGGAGCCGAACGCTATGGGTGATGTCACATTCCCACGGTCCACTGTTCTACGGTCTATGAGTAAAACCACATAATATCATTAAAAGAAACTCCTGTTCACATTCAGATTTGTAAAATTAAGAATGTTTTTAAATTATCATCTTTGTGGTATCGAAATCTGTCTCTACAATATACATTTAGTCTGTTTGGAGGGCTGTAGTCCTTTAGTCGATTAATTGGTCCAGGTGTTCCCAAACATTTCTGGCCAGGACTCCCAAAATAGCCCAGCAATTGACTCGGGACCCCCAAAGCAAAATGAAAAATAATAAAGTGTCAAAGCGTGTTAAATCAGGTTTAATATTGGTTATTTGAATAGTTTATTGCTTATTAGACCCTATTTCCCTGAGAAATACTGTTTTAATTTGAAAAAAATAGAGCAAATCCAGTGTCATGTTTATTCAAATTAGATCTTGAAATCATTTCGCGACCCCCACTTTGGGAACCGCTGTCTGAGTCGACCACCATTTTTATTAGTCCACGATTAATTTTAGTTAGTTTTAAAGGATTTATGTGGGAAAAACAGCAAAAACAAGAAGATATGGAGTCAGTTTGCTGAAGACATATAAATACACTTGTACTTCACTTATTTGTTAAAAAAAAAAGTTTGTTTTTGCATGAATTCCTCTGCAGTTGTGTTCTTTTGAGAGCAGCTTGGGTCAGATACATGAAAATACTACATAGTTTTGATATATTTTGACCACACCCCCTTTTAGTCGATGAATCAGTCGATGGGGCAGGTCTTTAGTCGACTACAGCCTGAACAGTTTGCAACAAAAACGAAACCGATAACAATCCTGCTCTCCACGGAGGGTTGTGTCCCGCTCATGTCCCGACTGACAGGGCCGTGCAGACCTCCAAGTCAGACTGAGAGTGTGTGTGAGTGTGTGTGTGTGTGTGTGTGTGTCTGTGTGTGCGTGTCTGTGTCTGTGTGTGTGTGTGTCTGTGTGTCTGTGTGTGTGTGTGTGTTTCTGTGTGTGTGTGTGTGTGTGTGTGTCCACTTTGTACTCGCTATCACAACACAACAACACTTTGAACCGCGTAAGTGGAACAATCGCTGGTGAGTGGCGTGAGGGGCGGGTGTGACCATGACGTGCTGATTTGGCCCAGATCTTTGTGAACAACAGTTTCAAGTTGCATTTTAGGCCCTTTGATGTGATGTACAGCGCTTTTCTATCTTTTCTATCTTAGTCTATTTTATTCTTATTCTTATATTTTATGCATTCCTCTTTTATATATTTTAATCATTGCTTTATGTTGCACCTTACGCCGAAGCAAGTTCCTGTGTTTGTGAATTTTTTATCACTATACAGCAATAAACCGATTCTGATTTTCACAGATAAAAAGTGCTTTACTTAAAAAAACAGGGATAAAATACAGAGGAGTAACAACCCGGTCAACTAAAAGCTTTTTTGAATAAGTGTCTTTAGCTGCTGGGGGCCTGACCACGCAGCGCTCTGAAAGTAAGAACACAAAGTTTAAAATCAATCCTATTGACCTTATTCTGCCCCGCCCGCTTTTGCCGTTTTTTGCACTTTTGTTGTAAACGCACTTCTGTTTGATGAGAACTCTGTTAAAGCTAATGACGAACGAGGGAAAAGTCTCGCCGCTAAAATGTTACATAAAGTAGATTGATTTGTGTAAAATGTTTAATGAACACGAGCAACAAGTCACAACGCAACGATTTCCTGAAAACGTCTTTTTAGTCCATGTAGAACTTATTTTTTGTTGAGCTCGTCTGCTCCGTGTGAACTACAACGGAAACAAGACGGCGGCGCGTACGGAAACTTCTGGAATAAGGTGAATATTCGTCAAAATTCCGGGCTGGAGGCAAAATGAAGTTGCATTTTTCAATAATGAGCTCACGTTTAGGGCTGCAACCAACGATTATTTCGGTAATCGATTAGCCTAGCGATTCCTTGCGAGTGGTTGTTTAGAAAGCGAAAGGAAAAGAAAAAATTCAAGCACTTTTCAAGCACCTACAAGGTATACTTTTTTTCAAGCACCTTTATGCTTACTCTGCCCCATTGCACTGTTATTTTTTTGCATGCAAGACCGTAACAAACTTGTAGATATACTGTATATTCTATTTCTATATTAACAAAATTGTTTCTCTCCTAATATGCACTTTGAGGCAATGACAAGTTATAAGAAATGGCCTTGATAAAGTTTGATTTGTTGGATATTTGTAGGAAATTTTGGGCAAACCAGTAATTATAATGATAAAGTATTATATATAAAGTATTAAAAAGTAATTTCCTGTTTTTTAGGGTGTTAATTTGGGGTAAAAATATTAGTAAATTTCGTTTTTATTTGTTCAAAATGAGAATTGAAGACTATTTGCGCTCTTTACTGTCAGAAATGCAAAAGATATAGATCGAAAAGTTTACATTTCAAGCACCTTTTCCAATATTCAAGCACTTTTCCAACCTTGAAAACAACCTGGTATAATCCAAGCACTTTCAAGGTCTTCAAGGGCCCGTCCAAACCCCGTCTTTGCGCCGTACCTGAGCCTGCACGTCTCCCTTCTCGGCGAGGAACTGGTAGTACTGGATCAGGTCCTCCTCCAGCATCCCACTGGACGAGCCGGGACTCTCCACCTCGTCCAGCAGCCGGACCCTCTGCACCGCCGAGCCCCCGGTGAGCGACACGTCACTGGCCACTGGAGGGCGCCGCGGGGAAACGAGGGATTAGGATTAGGCAGGATTAGAGCGGCGAGAGTCACAGCAGTTTTTAGAGTGTTTTAGAAATGCCATCCGTGATTGTATTAATTCAGGGCAAATAATGTCGTCTTTGAAGCTAAATGTCTCCGTGAGGTTTGATTCTGTGTAAAAGTCTGTAGTTTAAACTTCTACAAACACATTCTTGGATTATTTTAGCAGTTCAGATTAGGGCTGGGCGATATGGCAAAAAATTATAACCACGATTTTCTTGGGGCCAGATCATGATTTCGATTTGATCATGATTTGAGTTCACTTTGTTTTTTCTGTTGCCTTTAATAGAGCTGCACCATTTAGGAAAAAACCTGTAATTGTGATTTTTCTGACCAGTTTTGCGATTGTGATTAGATTTTCTATTCAGATTCACATTTTAAGCATAATTTTGTCGCTTTTAGTCACATTTGTGTCACATTCAGTTGTGTTTGTTGTGATTAAGTGAGTCTTTGTCACTTTTAGTCGCGTCTTTGTCACTTTTAGTCGTGTCTTTGTAGTTTTTAAGACACATTTTTGTCACTTTTAGTCACATTTTTGTCACATTCAGTTGTGTTTGTTGTGATTAAGTGAGTCTTTTTCACTTTTAGTTGTATCTTTGTAGTTTTTAGATGCATTTTTGTCGCTTTTAGTTACGTTTTGGTGCATTGAGTTGAATTATTGCACTTAAGAGGTGTAAGAGGTAAATAAAGTCATCTGCTCAGAGGCTTCAGAGGCTAAACAACAGGAGACAGAGGAGAGACAAACAGTGAATCACGATACGACGATGTCATCAAAATAGCAGATTGTCACAGGGACGAGCTCACGATTAGATTTTTAATCAAAGTATCGCCCAGACCTAGTTCAGATTTCAGTTTTTTCCGTCGATGTGATCCCTCATTCGTCCAGGCGTGTTCCATCGTAGAAAAGGTTTCAGGGTTTGTCATCCGGACACTGTTTGTTTGAAACCTTTTCTACAATTTCAGTTTTTTTCTGAATTGTTAAACTTCCGAATGAGTTTAAACTGTGACCTGCAGCCACTTCTAGCTCAGGTCACATTGAAAAAGAGATTTTGTTTTTTTCCCCTGATTAAATAAAGCAGGGTTCCCACACTTTTTCCAGTAAGTAATTTACAGGACAGGGTTTTTAGTTTTGTAATCATGATGTCTACAAACACATCAACACCTTTATTATACAATTTTTATTTAAAATGTGTCTAAGGCAAAAGCTCTAAATTACAATTTATAAATCACCAAAATATTTGAGCTCAGATTAGATGGAGAACACGTGTGAACCCAAACTCATTAGTGATAAACACACATTTGATGATTCTGTGGGTCTGATGTGACGCTGAGGTCATGTCCAGCAGGTGAGAAGGAGACGAAGGGGGTTTGAGGGTCGTCCCCCAAGAAATTATGTACAATAGAGCTGTTATTTTCTGCTTTTTGATGGGTTTTAGAGTTTTTTTTAAGCCCCAAAACTTCAATAATAGAGCAAAGTAAAGGGTAGAGACATTTTCAAGGACAAAATATCTATTTTCATTACTCTAATTTCCTATCCGTTTACCATGATTCCAGGTTTTCCAGGATGAGTGGGAACCTGGTAAAGGTTACCAAATAAATATATAGAAAACTAAAACTTGAAATTGTAAACTATTAATTAGAAAACTTGCAATTTTTCCAAGAACCTTCAGACCAAAACAGAACATTTCACTATCGATAGGCCTGTCACGATAACACACTCTGAGGTACGATAAAGTGCTACAGAAATATCACGATAAACGATAATATTGAAACCACTTTATGCCACTTACAGCAAGAGAATCCCTCCAAAACAGTGCAATTTTGTTAAAAACATGAAGCTGCAATGAAGAAATAGCTCGGTGAAACACTTCTGTAGATAGTTGGTGTCGATAATGAGTTAAAAAAAAGTTGCTTATTTCACTCTCTGCAGCTCAAATCGTATTAAAAAAAGAAGAAAAGGTTCCTCAAAGCGCAAAGAAAATGCACACGATACATTTTGAGCCCCAAATACATTGTTCTTTCTCACATGTATTGAACGATAAGTCAATACAATAATTATCGTGACAGGACCAGCTATCGACTGTGGTTTTGGAAAGATTTAAACAATTAATTAGTTGCATCCACTGAAGTGTTGTCATGATACTAATGTTTAAGACCACAATCAATCATCAAACATCTTTTTTTAGACATTCAACAGAGATATTTCGACTTTTAGTATCGATTATCACCTGATTTTCGATGCTTTGACCGCTCGTCGTACAGAATAACCAAACAGACACTGACCTTGGTTGGCGACGAGTCTGTAGTGCGTCAGGGCCGACTCGCAGCTCTGGGGGACTCCCACTCCCCCCCAGTATCTGTAACCCTGACACGACACAACGCAGGAGGGTGAGAAACCAGCTTCTGCTTCTATTTTTTATATTTAGCAAAGAATTCTGACACGTGCCACGTCTTTAACTGAATTTACAGCTGGTTTTCTGTCACAAAACTGTTAAAAATGTCTAATGGACAGAAGGAGCCTGTGTGTTTCTATTGGAAATGTATGATTTTTAAAAAGAAATATCAGAACAGAAAATGCAAAACTTCAATCCAATAAAGTCTGGATTACAAGAAGACAAAAATACAATTTAATCTCTATTTAATCTCAACGCAAAATTGAATCAAACGGTTTAATCTTTGTTGGTGCTGACAGAGAAGGCGAGACACTACATTTTTTTTGTTCTTTGTTCAGTTTTTTGTTCAACATATCGTCTTTCAAGTGGAAACAACAAACTTGTCCAATCTGCTCCTAAAGATGTTTTATTCTTTCATTTAATCCACTTCATCCATAGATTTCTCTGGGACATGGTAATTTTCCTTTTCTTAAAATGCATTTTTCTCCCACAAAGACATAAAGATCAGCCTTAAAGTTGATCCTACACCAAACTGTACAATCAACAACAAGATTTTGACAGAATGTACTGAGGGATTTGTTGATATCTAGTTCTAAAACTGATTTATTAATCTTTTAAATCTAAAATAATGAGGCAAAATTTGAATTTTTAGGACAATTTTCCATCAGATCTTGTTTACTGAAAATAAGAAATTACAAAATCCCCTCTGTACAGTTTTTTGTAACTAAAATGTGTACAAAATGAACCAAGATATTTAAACATTTTTCAAATTTCTATGCCTGAACTACATGCAATTTTGGTAATTTTTTCACACAGAATGCCTTATTTCTACATGAAAACATGACATGATCTCTTACATTTATGTGAGTAAACAATTTAAAGTTTACAATTGACATCTTTTCATTTAAGATTTTTTCCTATTCACCTGCAGCGTCTCGACTTAAGGCCAGTGTTTGTCTCATGTGAATAGAGCCAACAATTACAAAGATACGAACCATAAACCAGCTCAAAACATCTGCTTTTTGTTAAAGGAGAATTCAGCTCCATCATAAACTATGGACTATGGCAATACTGTAACATGTGTCATTCACCTGTTATAATCATGTGCAATACTGTAACATGTGTCATTCACCTGTTATAATCATGTGCACCTGTTATACTGTGCAATACTGTAACGTGTCATTCACCCGCTATAATCATGTGCAATACTGTAACATGTGTCATTCACCTGTTATAATCATGTGCAATACTGTAACATGTGTCATTCACCTGTGATAATCATGTGCAATACTGTAACATGTGTCATTCACCAGTTATAATCATGTGCAATACTGTAACATGTGCCATTCACCTGTGATAATCATGTGCAATACTGTAACATGTGTCATTCACCTGTTATAATCATGTGCAATACTGTAACATGTGTCATTCCCCCGCTATAATCATGTGCAATACTGTAACATGTGTCATTCACCTGTGATAACCATGTGCAATACTGTAACATGTGCCATTCACCTGTTATAATCATGTGCAATACTGCAACATGTGTCATTCACCTGTTATAATCATGTGCAATACTGTAACATGTGCCATTCACCTGTTATAATCATGTGCAATACTGTAACATGTGCCATTCACCTGTTATAATCATGTGCAATACTGTAACATGTGCCATTCACCCGCTATAATCATGTGCAATACTGTAACATGTGTCATTCACCTGTTATAATCATGTGCAATACTGTAACATGTGTCATTCACCCGCTATAATCATGTGCAATACTGTAACATGTGTCATTCACCTGTTATAATCATGTGCAATACTGTAACATGTGTCATTCACCTGTTATAATCATGTGCAATACTGTAACATGTGTCATTCACCTGTGATAATCATGTGCAATACTGTAACATGTGTCATTCACATGTTATAATCATGTGCAATACTGTAACATGTGCCATTCACCTGTGATAATCATGTGCAATACTGTAACATGTGTCATTCACCTGTTATAATCATGTGCAATACTGTAACATGTGTCATTCCCCCGCTATAATCATGTGCAATACTGTAACATGTGTCATTCACCTGTGATAACCATGTGCAATACTGTAACATGTGCCATTCACCTGTTATAATCATGTGCAATACTGTAACATGTGCCATTCACCCGCTATAATCATGTGCAATACTGCAACATGTGTCATTCACCTGTTATAATCATGTGCAATACTGTAACATGTGCCATTCACCTGTTATAATCATGTGCAATACTGTAACATGTGCCATTCACCCGCTATAATCATGTGCAATACTGTAACATGTGTCATTCACCCGCTATAATCATGTGCAATACTGTAACATGTGTCATTCACCTGTTATAATCATGTGCAATACTGTAACATGTGTCATTCACCTGTTATAATCATGTGCAATACTGTAACATGTGTCATTCACCTGTTATAATCATGTGCAATACTGTAACATGTGTCATTCACCTGTTATAATCATGTGCAATACTGTAACATGTGCCATTCACTTGTTATAATCATGTGCAATACTGTAACATGTGCCATTCACCCGCTATAATCATGTGCAATACTGTAACATGTGCCATTCACCCGCTATAATCATGTGCAATACTGTAACATGTGTCATTCACCTGTTATAATCATGTGCAATACTGTAACATGTGCCATTCACCTGTGATAATCATGTGCAATACTGTAACATGTGTCATTCACCTGTTATAATCATGTGCAATACTGTAACATGTGTCATTCCCCCGCTATAATCATGTGCAATACTGTAACATGTGTCATTCACCTGTGATAATCATGTGCAATACTGTAACATGTGCCATTCACCTGTTATAATCATGTGCAATACTGTAACATGTGCCATTCACCCGCTATAATCATGTGCAATACTGTAACATGTGTCATTCACCCGCTATAATCATGTGCAATACTGTAACATGTGTCATTCACCTGTTATAATCATGTGCAATACTGTAACATGTGCCATTCACCTGTTATAATCATGTGCAATACTGTAACATGTGCCATTCACCTGTTATAATCATGTGCAATACTGTAACATGTGCCATTCACCCGCTATAATCATGTGCAATACTGTAACATGTGCCATTCACCTGTGATAATCATGTGCAATACTGTAACATGTGTCATTCACCTGTTATAATCATGTGCAATACTGTAACATGTGTCATTCACCTGTGATAATCATGTGCAATACTGTAACATGTGCCATTCACCTGTTATAATCATGTGCAATACTGTAACATGTGCCATTCACCAGATATAATCATGTGCAATACTGTAACATGTGTCATTCACCCGCTATAATCATGTGCAATACTGTAACATGTGTCATTCACCTGTGATAATCATGTGCAATACTGTAACATGTGTCATTCACCTGTTATAATCATGTGCAATACTGTAACATGTGCCATTCACCTGTTATAATCATGTGCAATACTGTAACATGTGTCATTCACCTGTTATAATCATGTGCAATACTGTAACATGTGCCATTCACCTGTTATAATCATGTGCAATACTGTAAGATGTGCCATTCACCTGTTATAATCATGTGCAATACTGTAACATGTGCCATTCACCCGCTATAATCATGTGCAATACTGTAACATGTGTCATTCACCTGTTATAATCATGTGCAATACTGTAACATGTGTCATTCACCTGTTATAATCATGTGCAATACTGTAACATGTGCCATTCACCTGTTATAATCATGTGCAATATAATTTAACATACTATTAATACACTTTTACCTCACTATAGTCACTTACTGTATATAACAATACACTTAAGCCACTTTATTTGCCATTTTTACTATTTATTCCCAGACAGACACCTACTGTAAATAAGAGTGTGCACTTTATACTTTATATTGTATTTTTATTACCATGTTTAGTAATTATTTATCCTATTTTTATTGCATGCGCCTATTTCATTCATTCCTGTTCTAAACTGTGTGTTGCAACATTGGAATTTCCCCATTGTGGGACAAATAAAGGATCTCTTATCTTATCTTATCTTATCTACAGCAGTGTTTTTCAACCTTTTCTGAGTTGCAGCGCAATTTTTTTGATTGAAATGATACCGCGGCACAGCACCTACTAATTATCATCATCAAATCAGACCTTTTAATTAAAAAAGTGGTGTAATATGGCAAGTCATGATTGGGCCCTTGTCTGGTTCTTTAAATTTGGTATTTGCGATTGTTTTGCTTTCTTCTTCGGTACAAACGTATATGTTCAGGACTCTCCAAAAATGTGAAATATTAAAAATAAATCCATCTGTGAATCCTAATTAGATATTTTTCAAGGCACACTAGTGTTCCCCGGCACACTGGCCCAACAGAACGGATTTAAGGGACGACAAAACGATTCATAAACTCACCAGAATCATATGAGCCACCAAGTTCCCACCCAAAGCTCCGAAGGTGTAATAAACCAGCGCTTTGGCCTGGCTCGAGTTCACTCCGAGTCCCGCGGCGTACAAGAATCCCAGCGCCTGAGGGGACAGGAAACGTACTCACAGCTGAGGAGGTCACAGTGTAAGAAGTGCTTACTGTGAGGAAAAAACATCACGGTTTGAAGATTATTCACGACGACTGAGACCAAACAACAGTGAAGTCTTTGGTTTTCTTTCAATCTCGTTGTCGAGTCTGTGAACAGCTTTGTGAAATGTAACTTTATGAAGGACAAAAAAGTTAAAATGAGACAAAACCAGCCAGATAAAAAGTACTTTACATTTAGGTGTATTTTTTGACAATAGATTTATGTAAAAAGTAGGGCTGAAGTTAATGGATTAATCAAAACTAATCGATAATTGAGGTAATCTTCAACCAATTTACTAATCGTCATCTGGATTATACACAAACTCCAAAGCATGTCCTGTGCTCAGAAAAGAGGTTTTAACACTCAGAAAGATCAGGAATTACATCAAAATGGCAAAGAAAATGTGATCATTTAGTGTTTTTTTTTTTTTACTTGTTCAACGTCTGCATTTCGGTCGTTGTTTATCGATTAATGTAAAAACAGAACTGAAAAAAGGCTAAAAATGTGCTCTTTTTTATGATGTGAACGTGCTGCTCTGAAACAAAGCCCAAAAACTACAACCCGTGACTCTAAAAGTTTGCACTATAAAGAAGCAGACTTGCAAATACATAAAAAAACCTATTGTGTTTGTAAATATACGACATCAGGACGTCCCAAAGCTGCCTCGTCTTAGTTTCATCTGCGTCAAATTTAGCAAAAATCTTATATTCATGGACACTTTACGTTTTAAACTCATGGATTAATCTACTTTGATTTCTGTTTTGAGGGGGTTTCGGGATTGTTTTTCGAGAACGTTTATCAGAAAATCTCCCAAACACACGTCCTGCTGAACTCTCTTCTATTCGGAACGTATTTTCAGATCATCTACGTCACTTATCAGAGAATATTCTGCTGTTTTTAGTCCTTAAATCATCGCTAATCTCGTTCTGAGCATTTCTGCCTGTTTCTTCTGTTTCTTGTTATTTATTGAAGCTCGACTTGGAAGCTTGTTAAAGGACACATGTTCTGCTACAGGGACTTTTTTGAGCTTTTAACCCTGTTCTAACAATGTTCCGTCATCAAAAAAACACCTTTTGAGGAATGTTTATCAGAAAATCTTCCCCCCGCCGAGCATCAAACACACTTCCCGCTGAACTCCTTCTTTGCGAGACGTACTTTTAGGTCCATCTACGTCACTTATGAGAGAATCTTCCGCTGTTTTTAGTCCTTAAATCATCGCTAATCTCGTTCTGAGCATTTCTGCCTCTAAACACAATAACTGCTGCAGCAAATCCGCATCATAACGTCTTTTAAGCGCCAACTTCACTAGACTGTATATAGCACTGGCGCCATCTGCTGGCTGGATGCACTCAGTAAGTGTCATTTCATAGTGACTGATAACACAGGTCATAGAATGAAATTAACAAAACTTTTTTTTTTTTTTTTAAAGCATGAGACGGCAAATTTAAGGCACTCAAGATCATGTTTAAAGGCGAACAGCAATGTGAAAAATGCAGAATATTTTTTCTTCCAACCATGAAAATGTGACTTTTGCCCTTTATTCAACTGGTCTAAACTTTTGATCGGGACTTTAGTGAGAGCGTTTTATCAACATCACCAACTGTTTAACTCCAGAAGCGCTTAAAGTGCGTATGACAGGTTTTTATGATTTTCTAATTTTGACTTTCTTCAGTGTATTAATACCACTCGTAAAAGTAAATCGTAGTTTTACACCGATCAGGTCACTATTTGTGGCGGAAAGTTGAAAAATCTGTTGACAATTACAGGAAGTAAACAAATTGATGACATCACACTGGGGAGACAAAGGTCATGCATAATTTACACAAAATAAACTACTTTTTTGAGCCTTTAAACATTGATTCAACAAAATAAAAGTGTTCACATGCATTTCTCTTTGTCAAATGAACAAAATCTGTGACATTAGAGGAGTTTTGGCCCAATGTACAGTGTGGTTGCTATGGTGATTTCCTAGCGTGATGTCATACTTTACAACCAGGAAGTAAAATTTTAAACCTAAAAAATAGCTAGACTGGGGTAAAATTTGTAAAGATTTTAATAGAACTTTGAATATATTTATCCTAATTGCATTTTAGATAAATGCGTATTTCAACCTGTCAGAGGCCCTTTAAACAAACGCCGTCTTTGCGTCTTTACCGTCTGCGCTTTGGGAGAACCCTCCACCGCCAGCTTCTCGAACATGTCCTTGGCTTTGGACACGTTCTGGCTCATGAAGTCTCCGAACAGCAGCGCGTAGGCCACTTTCTCCATGGCCTTCTGGTGGCCCTTCTCCGCCACGGACGCCAGCTTCTCGTACAGCCTGGACAAACACAGGACGTGCCGCGGTGAGCGTGAGGACGGAAGCGCGCGAGACGGAAGTGTGAGGCACGCACTCTCTCTTCTGGGACTTGCGCGTGGTGGCGTTGAGCTGTCGGACCACGGTCTGGTACTGCTCCTCGGCCTCCTCCGCCTCCAGACGCCGCTGCGCCTCCTCCTCCGCTGAGACAAAAACACAACATTTAGACGCTTATTTTTTCAACCGGTGCACAGGGATTTTGTTTGATTTCCAGAGGTCAATGATCAGCTTTTAATGGAGAGGTTTATAGTCTGAAAAACGAGGTGGTCCGGAAAAAAACAAATCAAACTACGGAGGAAGAAATGTGCTTATTTTTGGAGGGAAAACGCACCGAATAAAAGTGTAATGTATAATTTGTGCATTCATCTTATTCTGCCCCGCCCACTTTTGTTTCTTTTTGCCACAGATACGCGCTCCTGTTGTAAATGCACTTCCAGTTTGACGAGAACTCCGTTAAAGCTAATGGTGAACGAGGGAAAAGCCTCGCAGCTAAAATGTTACATAAAGTAGATTGATTTGTGTAAAATGTTTAATGAACACGAGCAACAACAAGTCAACAACGCAACGATTTACTGAGGCCTGAAAACGGCTTTTTAGTCCACGCAGAACTTATTTTCTATTTCATTAATTCATTCATTCTCTACGGCTTATTCTCGTTCCCGGGGTCGTGGGTGACTGGAGCCTATCTCAGTGACTTTGGGCCTTAGGCGGGGTACACCCTGGACAGTGGCCAACTCATCACAGCAAACACAGAGAGACACAGAGACATTGACAGACAACCATTCACTTTCACATTCATTCACTACGAGCAATTTAGAGTTTCCAATTAACCTACACCAGGCATGTCCAAACTATGGCCCGGGGGCCAAATGCGGCCCTCAGACCAATTTTTCTTGGCCCTTAGTCTTCCTGGTGAATTGGCCCACATTGTCCTGATAAGTACTATTTACAGCACATTTCAGATTTTCTACAATTCCAACCTAAATAACTAACATTTTGGTGTGGGATGGACCTGATATTAAGGCACTGAGACTGAATTTAGGTGTGAGGCACTTAAAACATCAGAGAAATGCAGCTTTTTTTAACGTTTCACAATTGATTTGTGGCCCTCCGCTTGGTCTATATTTCAATATGTGGCCCTCGATGGAAAAAGTTTGGACAGCCCTGACCTACACAGTCATGTCTTTGGACGGTGGGAGGAGCCAGAGAACCCGGAGAGAACCCACGGTAACACGGGGAGGACATGCAGACTCCACTGTCATCGTGTGATGTTGGGGTGGTCCGGGATTCGAACGGGCAGGCAGAAGCTCTAACCGCTCTGCCACCGTGCACCCCACTAATTTTCTGTTGAGCCCATTTTCAGGCTCCAGGAAATCGATGCATTGCTGACTTGTTGTCACATGTTCATTAAACATTTACTTCAGGCATGTCCAAACTCAGGCCCGGGGGCCAAATGCAGCCCTCAGACCAATTTTTCTTGGCCCTTAGACTTCCTGGTGAATTGGCCCACATTGTCCTGATAAGTACTTTTTACAGCACATTTCAGATTTTCTACAATTCCAACCTAAATAACTAACATTTTGGTGCAATACAGACCTGATATTAAGGCACTGAGACTGAATGTAGATGTGGTGGTGCTTAAAACATCAGATAAATGCAGCTTTTTTTAACCTTTCATGATTGATTTGTGGCCCTCCGCTTGGTCTATGTTTCAATATGTGGCCCTCAATGGAAAAAGTTTGGACACCCCTGATTTACTTTATATATTATTTTACTTTTTCCTCGTTTTCCATTTACATGAACAGGGTCTAACCAAGTGCCTTTACTACAGGAGAGCGGATCTATTAATACACTTTTACCTCACCATAGTCACTTACTGTATATAACATACACTTAAGCCACTTTATTTGCCATTTTTACTCTTTATTCCCAGACAGCCACCTACTGTAAATAAGAGTGTGCACTTTATACCTTATACTTTATACTTTATACTGTATTTTTTATTACCATGTTTATTTATCCTATTTTTATTGCATGCGCCTATTTCTTTCATTCCTGTCCTAAACTGTATGTTGCAACAGTGGAATTTCCCCATTGTAGGACAAATAAAGGATCTCTTATCTTATCTGCGGCAAAAACAGGCAAAAGTGGGCACAATAAAGTGAATATTATGTACGATCCGATATGCCAGCCCTGTGAGTGAAGTCTGTGCAGAAGTGAAAACACTGTAAAAAGCCTCACTCTCGCAGAAGCCCCACTTCTTGTCCTGGTCGTAGTTGTAGGTGGTGGAGCACCAGAGTCTGCCGTCGCCGCGTCCGTCTGTGGTGCAGTCGCCGTACTCCGTGCCCTGGAAGTAGAAGGGAAACAGGCAGGGCTCGCCGTGCGCAGTACCGCCGTTCACCACCGGGACTGCGAGGGAGACAAGCCGGGGATCAACGCTTTGTTTTTATACATGGCAGAAAGCAGAAAAAAAACAACCCTTCATCTAAAGCCAATCATTAGCAGGGCAAACCGATATACGCACACAATTGTACCGAATAGGCCTGTCAGGAAAACACAATTGAACAGCAATAATAAAATAGACATAAACGGTAATATTGAAACGACTTTATGCCAATGTTAAAGCAGGATTATGCCCAAAAACCTATTATAAATGTACAATATTATTTAAAAAAACATGAGCTGCAGTCAATAAATAAATATCAGAATGAAACACTTACAACAATAACAAGAGTCCCACTATTACGAAGAAAATAGTGGACAATAAGTGGTTAGTAATAATTATGACAGGCCAAGTACGTAACGCGATTTGACGACAGAAATGCTTGAGTTTGATGATGATGTATGATTCATTTATCTTGAAAACAGCACAGGAGACCTCCGGGCCACTACCTTTGATGTAAAAAAAATAAAAACATCTAGGAAATGGAAACCAGTTGTTTTTGTGAGGCTCAGTGACCTTTTTTTTTTTTTAATCAGACAGGATGTGTGTTTAACAGACAGCTGCATTAAAGAGACAAACAGTGAATCACGATACAAAGATTTCACAAAAATAGCAGATTGTCAAAGGAACGAGCTCACGATTCAATTTTTATCACCGCATCAGAATCAGAAAACGGTTTATTGCCATTGTCCGTGATCAAAATTCACAAACATAGGAACTTGCTTCGGTGTAAGGTGCAACATAAAGCAATGAATAAAATATAATAAAATATATAAAAGAGGCATGCATAAAATTAAGAATAAAATAGACAAAGATAGATAGACTAAGACTATATACAGAAATGTACAGTTGGCAGTGCAATGTGCAAATGTGGTAGTGCAAATAGATAGTTCTTATATAATATATTATTAAAGTGGCAGGTGTTATAAAGTGTTCAACGGCAAAGGGAAAGAAACTGTTCTTGTGGCGGGAGGTTCTGCCCAGCCCTGGCTCAGAGACTGGTGATAAGTGCTTCTAAACTCATGGAGGTGAATATTTATGAAGCTGGAACTGCATTAGGAAAGTGTGACTGATGTAAAGAGTTTAAAATGGTGTAGTTCTGCTTTTTATGTTTCAAACCAGCCATCATCAGGTACAGCGCCTTTGAGGACTAAAAATGTTTGCTTCTGGTGTTCGACGCCAAACAGAAACAGCCAAACCTCCTGGGAACTCAACCGCTCCCTGCACCTGCTGCGCTCACTGTTGCATCAGCTTCGTGTTACACAGAAGAGGCTTCAGGACAGTTCACGTTTGAACACATGAACAGCTTCTCGGACGGCAGAATGTGCTCGATCGGGCGTCAGTATTCCGTGTCGAGCTGGGTACTTTTCCTTTTCCTAGTACTGGAACAATTACTGTTTTCCGTAATGGTACTTGACCTTAGAGTTGTCGCAAAACCACAATGTAAAACTCAATTTCTACACCGAAATACGTAAAAATGTTCAATAAACAGTCATTTTTAACACAGAATAATAGTGCTTGGTTTATGTTTCCATGTGCTTTTATACCAGGTCTGAAAAAGTCCAAGATCCTTCCAAAACGGTTCAGGAAAACTCACAATTGTTGTTTTTTTTTGTATCGACACTTTTTTCAAGTCAATCACAATCAAAACAAAACAAAAGCTAATCATATTGACTGAAATATGACTAAAATGATGTATATTTTCGTTGACTAAAATTACGACCAAAAGTAGATATTTTTGTCGACTAAAATAAACTGATATTTTCGGCGAACAATAAAAACTAAACATAAATAATGAAAATAACCCAAACTAGACTCTAAACAAACTCTACATCCAAAGAACACGTCTGAACACGTCCCATGATGCAATGCAATACATTTTATTGTATTAAAGTAGAGAAATAAATATTCTGGTCGACTAAAACTATCATGGATTTGGTCAAATTTGCATTAGATTTACACTAAATTAGCATGACATTTTCATCGACTAAAACTGAAAAGAATTATTTGATTGGATGTGGAATAAAACTAATAATAATTTTAGACAAAAACAAATTAGTAACAAAAGGAATTTCTGACCATTTTTATTTTGTTTTGTGGTTCTTGATTAGGGCTGCAACTAATCATTATTTTAGTAGTCGACTAGTCTGCAATTTCTAGTGTATTTTGAGACTTTATTACTACATTTTTAACCAAATAAAGGTCAAAATATGTCGACTGAAGGATTCTAGAGAGAGAATATTTACAGATAAAGTGTAATTTTGACAAAAATCAGAAAGTGTTTATTCTTTTTTGACATTTGGATTTAATAATGCCACTGTCTTTGTTATAAAAGTTTATTTCGTATGTGTTTTAGAGTCAAAGAATGATAAATTTAATACAGTTGAATGGTCACAATTAGTTGATTATTCATTGCTGTTCTATTCTATTGTAGATAATGGTTCTTAATTAAATTGAGATTGAAGTTTTGTTCGATCTCATTGGACTCCACAGGACTAAGACTAGGCAGACTAAGCAGAGAGATCTTACTTTCTTTCGGCTTGTCTTCCACCGGCGGAGGCTGCAGGGGCAGGTCCTCCTTCTCCTCCCCCCTCAGACCCTCCTCCTCTTCCGGGGGCTTCTCCGCCTCCGTCGCCGCTTCAGACGTTTTGTCAGACCGAACATGGACGTCCTCCTCTTCTGAATTTGCCTCTGTGTAAGACTGAACGAGAAACACAGGGATCAGATCTTACACAGTAGTTTTTACATTTACTTGTTACATTTGTTTCCCATCCAGGGGTACAGGGACCTGACACGAACGCCAACTTCAAAGGTTATACTTTCAGGTTTTAAAAGGTGAAATTGAATTTAGTTTGGGGGTGCACAATGGCAGAGCAGCTAGAGCTTTTGCCTCTCAATAAAGAGATCGTGGGTTCGAATCCCGGACCACCCCAACATCACACGATCTCTCTGGGTGGAGTCTGCATGTCCTCCCTGTGTTACCGTGGGTTCTCTCCAGGTTCTCCGGCTCCTCCCACCGTCCAAAGACATGACTGTGTAGGTTAATTGAGAACTCTAAATTGTCCCTAGTGAATGAATGTGAGAGTGAATGGTTGTCTGTCCTTGTCTCTGTCTCTCTGTGTTTGCTGTGATGAGTTGGCCACTGTCCAGGGTGTACCCCGCCTAAGGCCCAAAGTCACTGGGATAGGCTCCAGTCACCCGCAACCCCTAACGGGAATAAGTGGTAGAAAATGAATGAATGAATTTAGTTTGAATAAAAATGTTCTTTGTAGCAAATTTAGCCTCTTATTGGACGGTTTAGGACGTCAAAATTATTAAAACAAGAAAGAATATCGGTAATAATGGAAAATATACTACTATAATGTACAGATTAATTTGCATACCACCAGGGGAAAGGGGATATTCAGAGTGTGAGACAAAGCTTAGGAGCTACACCAGACAAAAAAAGAAGGTTTGGAATCACTGAATTAAGATACAACACATAGATTTAGTAAAACAGAAAGGCAAAATGACTTGAACTAATCTTGATTTGAGCAGTTTTAACCAATATGGCCTTATTATTTGAACTCATGATAACAAATTTTGACGTGGGATTAAGAGATGAAGAAATTATAGATTATAGAAACTAATGTACATCACTAATACAAACCAGTTTAACCCCAAAATGCTGTTCCAAATGCACAATATTGTTAAAAAAAACATGATCAGCAATAAATAAATAGCAGATTGACACAGTTTAGCACTTTGTTTGTACTTGGAATGAGTCAAAAAAGTTGTTCATTCAACCGTCTAGAGCTCAGATCTTATCATAACACGGAAAAATAGCAGAAAGTCCCTTACGAATGAAAAGAAAAAGTACAGAAGACAAACACTGAGCCCAAAAATGACGGTTCCATGTGTTATTTATTGAACTGTACGTCAACATTGTAATTATCGTGACATACCTAATTTAGACCTAGCTACTGGACCTATGAGATTATGGATTAATTGTCTCCATGGAGATGTTATTGAGACATGTGATGCTATCAGGCTAAGTTACAGCTCAGATCTGTGGAGAGGCAAACCCGCTCACATTAATACGTTTTTCAAGGTATTTTTGAGCATTTTAAAAACCTAAAATGAACTAAATGCAAGAAGATGTATTTTTTCATGTCTAACTGTGGAGCATTTCAGACAAAGCAATGACATCTCCATGGAAACTAAAAGATGGCAGAATTTCCACCACAAAAGCCATATTTATTTTGCAGTTTGCAGCATGTTTAGGACATACGACTGACAGAAACATGTCTAAAACGTGTTGAACAATCTGCAAATACAGAAGCACACAAACCTTAAGATGCGTTTCCTCCTCTCCATCCTGATTTATGTCTGTAAAGTCTGAAAAACATGAACATTTAGCCGTTTAAAACCGCTAAACACCGTCACGTCGCTTTGAAGGCTTGACACTCACCAGCTGTTATTGCTTCAGCGAGAAATAGAAGGACAACTGCCACACAAAATAAAGTCCTAGACGTATTTAATCCACGTTTATGTCCCATTGTTGCAAAGCTAACAACCCGCTACCTGTGTCTGCGAGAAACACTGCACTTCAACATTCGGCTACGTGCAAATTTACTGCTACAACTTGTACAAATGCATGCTAAACTATGCTTTTTAAGGCTTGATTTGGGGAAAGTACATGTTGTCTACAATCGAGCAAACCGGGTAAGTCTAATTGTGAAGTCAAACGAAGATTAGAAGTCGGGTTTGGTTAAAAAAAGGGGGAAAAAAACGGTTTGTTATTTGCGTTTGCAGGTGTGAGCTAAATGCTAACAGGCTAAATGTCAAATAGCGTCACGAATAGCGCAGATAAAACAGCAGCAAAACAACAAAATCCGTGAGTTTCCAGCGGCGAAACGAAGGTCGAGCAGGTCCGACGGTTGCTCCGTACTGGAACCAAACGTAAAAGGTAAAAATGTTGGGTTTAAAATGAAATAGTGGCGACTTAGCTGCTCATGTTAAGCTTTACTACGGTGCTGACAGTCACTTCCGGGTCTTGTGCTCTCCGCCAATCAGAGAGCGGGTTTGTCATCGGACAGCCAATAGGGTTTGAGGGAAGAGAAGCCAGCCAATGAGAGGCGTCCACAATTGTATTCTGGTCCACGACATCAAAACACACACGTTTGATAAGCTTTTTTTTTTTTTTTTTAGAGATTATGAGTTTGGAATTTTTGTAAGTGTTAATAACTGCAGAAAACAAGAATGTTGAAAATATATTAAAAGTAAAATAAATAATAATAATAAATAAATAAGGAATAATCATGACTAGCCGACCATTCAAAATAATCATAGTCCTGTTTTTATAACCATATTTTTATAACCGTACCGTTATCTGGAATGTACACACTCTAAAACAGGGGTTCCCAAACTTTTCTGGCCGGGACCCCCAAAATAGCCCAGCAACTGACTTGGGACCCCCAAAGTGAAATTAAAAATAATTTTCAGTGCCAAAGCACGTTAAATCAGGTTTAATATTGGTTATTTGAATAGATTATTGCTTATTAGACCCTATTTCCCAAGAAATACTGTTTATAATTTGAAATATAATTGAAATAGAGCATATACAGTGTCATATTTATTCGAAATAGATCTTGAAATCATCAGGTCATCCCTCGCGACCCCCCACTTTGGGAACCACTGTTCTAAAACACATGCCAAAATATGTTATATACAATAGAAGCATTTTTATCAAAACTAAAAGAAAGAATAAACAATTTATGATTTGCGTAAATAATACACTTTATTCGTACATATTCTCTTTCTAAAGCCTTCAGTTAGTAAGTAGAAGTTGTTTTCAATCCAAATAATGACTATAAGAATACATATTTTTTGTTCATGTCCCTATAATAAAATAAAGGACTTTTAATTTTATTAGTTAGAGTTCCTCAGATCTCATCTGGTTTGTTCCTCTACGTCAGTGTTTCTCAAACTGTGGTGCATGTATCACTGGTGGTACGCAAACTTCTTCTGGTGGTACGTGAACACCTTCAAATGTAATGTTTACTTCATTTAGAGCAGTGTTTCCCAACCAGGGCTATGGGGACCCCAAGGGGTACTTAAGGAATTACCAGGGGGTACTTAGTATGGTTTTAGGTTTTAAATGAGGATGAAATGTACTTTTATTTGTAAAAATGTGTGATTAATTGTAAATTTTGCTTCTCTTTGGAGTATCTTGGACCATAAATATAATTAAAACAATACATATAATAGTAATAACGCACTATATTCAACTAGTAAACCCATTTATTTGCCTGAAACTCAAATTAAGGGGTACTCGGAGTGTGAGGCAAAATTTAGGGGGTAATCGAGACAAAACCGATTTAGAGCACATTTTATTCACTTCTTTGCTTTTCCTTTACTCAGTTTCTAGTTAAAACTACTGTGGTGATGGTGTATTCCTACTTCAGACCTGGTTTATCTCCCAATTCAGACCTGAGATAGTCCTGTTATAGACCCAGTTTACATTTGGTGTTACTCAGGAAGCCAAATCTTTTCTTTGATGGCACTTGGGGTAAAACGTTTGAGAACCACTGCTCTACATGTTTTGTACCTTAAAGACATATTCACCTTTCCTATTTTTCTTCCTTTCTTTTTGTTTTTTCCTGTACTGTCCCTATTGCAAATGTCTTCAATCAAATTAAGAACTTGCCTAAACTCTGAGAATCAATGCAGCCATGAGTATGGATTTTATTTTATATTTTGCAAAGACAATAAACATACAATACTAAAGGCTGCTGGTTAAATTGAAAGTTTGTTTTATTACGGCTGCAGTGTCTTCTTGGGTGAACTTAATGTGAATGTGATGTTACTCACCTCTGTTAAAGTGACTACAATTAAAGTTAAAGTGTCACAGTAACATATTTTGATATAAGGCGACAGAAAATATTGCAATAAAAGATAATATTAAATCAACTTTACACTAATAACCTTAAAGCAGGATAATCCCGTAGAGTTAAGACAACATCAGCTGCAATAAATAGCACAATAGAAACCACGAGTATCTGGGGGCGATACGGCAAAATATTATCACGATTTTCTTGGGGCCAGGTCATGATTTGGATTTTATCACGATTCATGTTCACTTCGTATTTTTCTTTTGCCTTACTTTTACTGCACGATTCAGGAAAAATATTTTATTGTGGTTTTTCTGACCAGTGTGATTTGTTTTAATAATAGGATTCAGTTCAAATTCACATTTTAATCACAATTTTACTCTTGTTTTTGTCACGTTCAGTTGTGTTTGTCACATTTAAAGGCGTCTAGTTTGTTTATTGTTGCCTTATTGTCATTTTTAGTCGCATTTTGGTGCATTCAGTCACGTTTGTTGTTTGTTGGTGCGTTTTTGTCGCTTTTGAACACATTTTTATCACTTTTAGTTGCGCTTTTGTGGCTTGTTTCAGAGCATGTTCGTACAAATCCAAACTACAGTGTTATCAGTTTTTATTCAAGTCAAAGCAAGACATTTTGTTGTTTGTGGAAGAAATTATTGCACTTCAAAAACTGCTAAGAAGAAAAAGTGTGTTTGAACAGACAGTTGCATTAAAGTGAGACGCTGCAGGTGAACAGGAAAAAATCTAAAATTTAAAGATATCAATTGTAAACTTCTCCTGTAGTTTACTCACTACAGGAGAAGTAGTGAGTAAACTACAGGAGAAGTAGTTTAAAAAAAAAATACATCACAAGTTTTTCATCATGTCATGTTTTCATGTAGAAATTAGGCATTTTATGTGTAAAAATGGCCAAAAATACATATATTTGGGACATTTAAATCTGAAAAATGGACAGAACCAGGTTTATATTTCTCAAACTAACTAGACTTTGGACTGAAAATTGTCCTAAAAATTCAAATTTTGGCTAATTCTTTTTACTTAAAACTTCGATAAATCTGTTTTAGAATCAGATATCAACAAATCCTTCAGTTTGTTTGGTCTAAATCTTGTTGAGTCCAGATTGTACAGTTTGGTGTAGGATCTACTTTAAGGCTGATCTTTATGTCTCGAGGGACAAAAATGCATTTTAAGAAAACGTCCTTTGAAGTTACAATGTCCCAGAGAAATCTATGGATGAAGTGGATTCAATGGAAGAATAAAACATCTTTAGGAGCAGATTGGACACGATTGTTGTTTCCACATGAAAGTCGATGTGTGAGAGAGAAAACTGACCAAAAAACAAAAAAAAGAACATTTTCTATTAATTTTGCTTGTAGTGTCTCGTTATTGTCACAGGAACGAGCTCAACATTCCATTTTAAGTAGTATGTTAGAGTCTATATTGAGTCATTGAAGTTACATATTCTAGGCTCTACTGCGCAAAAATACTGTCGTACTACGGAAAAAATCCTCCACAAACGCAAAGAATCTGTACCAACGATAAATATTAAGCCCCAAAAATACTGCTCCAGCTTTTATCGATTGAACAATGAGTCGATTTAGTAATTAGCAACAGGTCTAACTAGTCTTACTTTACACCATTGAAAGTTTGTGTCTTTATTATTCCACCGAGATATTATTAAAAACACTTCGTCGCAAACAATCAAAAGCATTTATTTACAAACTGTACATACTTTAGTGGTCATCGTTTCAAAAGGAAAACACAAAAAAAACGTCATCATCCCAAAGTGTCATTCACAGTTAAAGGAACACAAGGCACTGAATCTCACCAGCTCAAAATCAAAAACACAAACTGAAAATATGACAAAACTTTATCAAAACGATGAAAACACAGGACCACGCTGTAAAAAAGAATCACCTGTGACAGTTAAAACGATCAAATTCAAGGTTATTAATCGTGTTTTGAGTCAATTTAAACGCGCCAAGTCTTGTTCGACGATCGTTTAAAGTGCGTATGATGGGTTTTTATGATTTTCTAATTTTGACTTTATTCAGTGTATTAATACCTCTTGTAAATACAAATTATAGTTTTACACCAATCAAGTCGCTATTTGTGGAGAAAAGCTGAAAAATCTGTCGACAATTACAGGAAGTAAATACATTGATGACATCACGCTGGGGAGACAAAGGTTATGCATAATTTACACGAAATAAACTACTTTTTTGACCCTTTAAACTTTGATTCAACCAAATAAAGGTGTTCATGTGTGTTTTTCTTTGTCAAATGAACAAAATCTGTGACATTAGAGGAGTTTTGGCCCAGTGTACAGTGTGGTTGCTATGGTGATTTCCTAGTGTGATGTCATACTTTACAACCAGGAAGTAAAATTTAAAACCTAAAAAAACAGCTAAACTGGGGTAAAATTTGTAAAGATTTTTGTAGAAATTTGAATATATTTATTTTAACTGCGTTTTAGTTAAATGTGTGTTTCAACCTGTCATAGGCCCTTTAAAGTGTTTGAGATTTATTTTGACGTTTTATTTTCATTTTTCAAACTAAATTACGTTCCAGTGAAGTATGTTTTCATTCTTCACAGTTTATTTCGCCGGTTTCAACGTTTCAAAACACGATTAATACCAAACGCAAGTCATTCATAGTTTCATCGTCGTGTGAAAGAGCAAACCTGAAAGGCGACTTCGTTTATTGAACACGTTTTAAGGCTCCTGAAAACGTCCCGACAACTCACTCAAAACATCCCGCTGTGATGTCGTCATCGTGCTTTGGCGAATGGTTCAGTCTCGGATCGCGGAAAGAAACGAACAAAAAAAACAAGTTTACGTTTGTGACTCGCGACAGAAATCACTTCAGCAGCTTCGACGCTTCATCAGGACGTCACGTTAGCGAAAAAAATAAACAGATAAACAGATGAATCAGTGGTTACGGGAACTAATTGTTAATTGGACGTGAATCCCAGCGCTTTATTCTGTGTCAGTGGTGAATACGATAAAGTGGTTTGAAAGTTTAATGTTTTAAAACGACTAAAAGGATGACAGGCTGCAAAAAATGTGTATCTAGCCTCGTGTAAATGACTTGAATTTAGCGTTTTTATCTGGATTAGAGTAGTTTCGACTCAATGTATATTTATTTATTCATTCATTATTATTTTTATTATTGTTTCTTCTGCTTCGTCTGTTTCTTCTTCTGCTCCTCTCTCCACACCCCATTTCTTTTCTTTTCTGATTTATTTGACTTTCTTTTTAACTCATCGTTTTTATTTATTTTTCTTCCTTTTTATTGAGTACGATAAAGTGGTTTCAAAGTTCAATGTTTTAAAACGACTAAAAGGATGACAGGCAGCAAAAAATGTGTATCTAGCCTCACGTAAATGACTTGAATTTAGCGTTTTTATCTGGATTTGAGTAGTTTTGACTTTGACTTTTGATTTTTTTAATTTATTCATTATTATTTATTTTTTTCTTCCTCTTAATGTTTCTTTTCAATCTACTTTTTTTGTTTCTCTTCTTTTCTTCTCTTCTCTTACTTTATTTTTTAACTCATCCTTTTTTTATTTTTGTTCCTTTTTATTTATTAGAGTTAATTGCTGATGTGATGCAGATTATTTCACTGGTTTCAAGGTATTTCTGACATAATAATTTATCGTAAAATAATAAAATCTATTTGTCTTAACCCAATGGCAGATAATTTGGCTTGAAGTAAAAAATAATGTATTGAAACAAGTCACAAACGGTTTGAAACAAGTAAAATAATCTAGTTCCATCAAATAAATCGTCTCCACTGATCTTAACGAGTCAAAACCTCTGAAATTCAGATTAATATCCTCAAATCAAGACATTTTAACTCAGCTAGAAACTCATTTTTTGCAGTGCAGAGCGTTATTAAAGGTGCACTGTGTAACTTCTTGTCTGTACGGAGAAGTTATTATTTTGCCCCGTGATGCTTCATAGTGTCTGCATTTCCACGGAGACGAGCAGGTGACACGGTCGGCCAAGCTACAGGTCAGCTCTGTGGAGAGGCGAGCCCGCTCTCAGTAAGAATGCATGTTTTTCGAGGTATTTTTCAGCAATAAAAGTGAAACAGTTCAGGCTCAGCAACAAACATTCCCGCGGCAGTCCCTCCAGGAGAAAAGCTGCACCTTTAAACAGAAACTCTGAACAAAAACAAAAATTCAAGATGGCAGCTGAGTCAGACGCAAACGTTATTTCTGTTTTTGAATGACAAAAATACACTGGGAATTCTGCTTTATGTGACCTTCTTGTACAAGTTTAAAGGACAAATATTGTGCAAACATTGACTTTTTTGAGCTTTTAACCCTGTTCTAACATTATTCTGACACCTGGAGTAGCATTTAGCTTCGTTCGCGCTAGTTTGAGGAATCCTGGTTAGAAAATCCTCTCCCTCTGAGCGTCAAAAACACTACATTCTGAATTTCCTCGATGTGTGACATGGCTTCTTTTTCTCTTTTTAAAGGCCCTGCACCTGATTTTTACTGTTTTGAAACGTGAAAAACAGAATTAGTTTATGTTCAAGTCTTTGCGTCAGTCACATGCGTCGCTCTCTTACAGAATGCAGTCCCAGCATCATAAATATTCACAGCGAGAAGTTTAAAAGCACTGTTCACCACAGTCTTTGAATCCAGAGCGTTATGGACCATCAAGGGTGAAGCTAACAAACATTAGCATGCTAACGGCGCACTTCCTGCTTCTCGTAGAATAAAACGCTCTATAAACAGATGCAGAGTAAAAGTTGTGGTCTCATTTTCACCTGAACAGATGCCTTTAAAAACAGATTTGAGTTTACTACATGCAAAAAAAAACATGGTCTAGTTCTGTTTTTCCCACTTCACAACAGTAAAAATCAGGTACAGGCCCTTTAAGTCCTTAAATCGTGGCCAGACTCGCTCTGAGCATTTCTGCCTCTAAACACGACCATTGTGTATGAACCAATGTGTGTAATCACCTCTGCAGCCAGTAGATGGAGCCACAGCTGAGTTACTCTGGCGTCTCCCAAGGCTGTGATAAAGTTATATTGTTGTGTGTGAAAACGTTTTATTTTTAGATCTAAAATATCAAATGGAATGTACTCAAGAGCATTTTTAAAGTCTATGTGATGGGTTCTCATTTTTCTCTAATAGTGACTTAGTTTGGTGGGAGGGCACCTGTGGTAAGCAGTTTGTGAAGCAGTTTGTGAAGAAGTTTAAAATTACAGGAAGTAGTGCTGAGTTCTAAAACGGAATCCCTCTGTGATGTCATCAAAAAGAGACGCACAGTTAAAAATAAATAAACAATTAACACTCAACAGACACATCTTTTTGACAGTTTAAACCGTCATTCAATGAAATAAAGGTGTTATCAGGTATTATAATTTGTCAAATCATAACTATTGTGTGATTTATATGGATTTTGGCCCTTGTTTTCAAAATGGTTGCTATGGTAACAGTTGTGGAATTACCTCTAACTGTGTCATATTTGCTGCCCATGTCCAACCAGGAAGTGACATTATAAACTTTACGAAAAATGTCAAACTGGGGACAAACAGGGAAAATGCTTAGTAAAATCTTAAATATAATCATGTTCACTGCATTTTAGTGAATTGTGACGTCTAACCCGTCATATAGACTTTAAAGGCCAATAACAAAACAAATAACGATGCATAATATTTATCCTTTAAGTGGCGTTCATGACTTTCAGAATTATGATAACACAGGACTGCTGCCAAAACGCTGAAAAGTCTGCAAAATGTCACCGAAAACAGAAAGCTGAAATCTTTGAACATGAGGACCCAAAAGAAACCTACAAACACAGAGAGAACACCCAAACTCCGTACAGGAAGGCCCCACGCAGACGCAGGAGGAAATCGAACCAGGGACCTTGTTGCCGCGACGCTTAAAGTGCATACCACAGGCTCTCGTGTTTTTTTTTCTAATTGTGAATTGTTTTAGCACCGGCGGTACATATTTATCATAGTTTTCAATCTGTGAAGCTGCAGTTTGTGAAGAAATTTAGAAAAACAAAAGTTTAAAATGACAGGAAGTAGAGCTGAGTTCTTAATCCCTCTGTGATGTCATCAAAAAGCGACGTACCGTTGAAAACACAGGGACAATTTGCAGCAACTGACGCATTTTTCGGACAGTTTAAGCCGTCATTCAACAAGTAAAATTCAATTCCCCCAATTCAAGTAAATGAGTCGTCAGGTGTTATTTATCGTAAAATCTTAACTATTGTGTAATTTATATGGATTTAAAATGAATTAAAACCAGAGTCCAATAAAAAACAATAAAAACAATCAAACCTCTTAATAATAAATATTCAATTAAAACCATGACAAGAATAGAAAAAATACTCTTGGCAATCACATCTAATTAAAACAACAGAATCTCGTCATACGTCATGCATTTATTTTGTTATTTTTAAAATCTTTTGACAGCTGTCCTTCTGTTGTATTTACGTATTATTCGTTTCAATTCTGTTTTTGTCATGTGTCATTTATGTAATATGTTTTTCTCGTTAACTGAAATGACAGGATGTAGTGCTGGGCTCTAAATCCCTCTGTGATGTCATCAAAAAGCGACGTACTATTGAAAACACAGGGACCATTTACAGCAACTGACGCATTTTTCTGACAGTTTACACCGTCATTCAACAAAATAAAGATGTTATCAGGTATTATTTATCGTCAAATCATATCCATTGTGTGATTAATAAGGGTTTTGGTCCTTGTTTACAGCCTGGTTGCTATGGTAACAGTTGTGGAATTACCTCTAACTGTGGCTGTGTCTGAATGTCCCTCAGCCCTCGTTCACTCACAGTCCTGCTCTTGATCAGACTAAATAGTGCCCTCAATCCTGGAGCGATTCAAACACACAGCTCATACTTTCTCCTCGCCGCGGGTCACATGACTCTGGCGTCTGGGAGAAAAAAGACTCTGATAAAAATTTATTTCTGTCATGAACATGGGTCAAATCCTCCTGACACATATTTATGGACTAATGATCATCACGTTTTTTTAACCATGGATCGCACGTGAGACATCAAACAGACTGGATTATTCAACTTTTTGCCAGAGATTTGTGATCTTTTCACAGCTCAAGCTAGGGTTAGCGGCTAACGCTAACGACTCTGCAGCTAACGGTTTGTTTAAAGTGTTTTGTTCATAATCTTGACTCAACAGTTCATTTAAACGGCTCGTTCTGCTTCATTCAGTCTGTTGTGTTCAGTTAAAGACCTGTCACTGTCCGCTGTTGTTTTTCTCGCAATGCATTGTGGTCAATATTGACCTCTAGTAACCAGTGCTGGATGTGACCATACTATTCGTCCCGGAAATACGATTCGTCCGGAAGTCCAATTGCAAGCATGCGCAGTACGAAATAAAGTATAAAATATTTTTTACGGTGGTGTTCTTTTTATATTATGTAAAGTTCCAATCTTTGTATTTATTCTATACAAGGAAATACCATTTTATATTTATTTATCACTTTTGAAGTGTTAAACATAGCGTTCCACAGTTGTGTAGTAGATTCAAGGAAATGGAAAGATATACGAATATAAAAAATTTATTGTTCAGATTTGTTTAGATACTTTAAGGAAAAATATTAGAAATATTTATTAAGATAAGGACTTTCTGCTCTATTTATATGGAATAAGATTTATATAACAACCTGTGCGAAACAAAATCAGAGGCGATTTAAAATGTAAATCTCCCTCTGACTTTGACATCATCGATGCACATGCTCAGAGCTGCAGCTCTTCATTACAGATCTTATTCCATATAAATAGAGCAGAAAAACGTGGTCCTTGTCTTTTATATTTTTCCTTAAAGTATCTAAACAAATCTGAACAATCAAAATATTTTTTTTATATTCGTATATCTTTCCATTTCCTTGAATGCATCACTACACAACTGTGTACGAACGCCTGCGGTTTAACACTTCAAAAGTGATAAATAAATATAAAAATTGTATTTACTTGTGTAGAATAAATACAAAGATTGGAACTTTACATAATATAAAAAGAACACCATCGTAAAAAAATATTTTATACTTTATTTCGTACTGCGCATGCTTGCAATAGCACTTCCGGACTAATCGTATTTCCGGGACGAATAGTATGGTCACACTGGACACTACTTTTCAAGATGCATTGTGGGAAATTGTGAGTGCACTACTTTTTCACCTGCTGGACATTCAGACAGCACTACGGCAGTAGCTCAGGCGGCAGTAGCTCAGTTAGCAGAGAGATAGTCTTCTGATCCGAAGGTCAGTGGTTCAAATCCCACTCCTGACTTAAACATCCTCGGTCGAGCGGTCAGATCCACTGACCCACAGGTTGGCGGTGCAATTGCTCCCGCAGGTGAATACTGCCGTTGTGTCCTTGGGCAAGACACTTAACCCGCCTTGTCCCCAGTGTCTGCGTACACTGGTGAGTGAATGTGTGGGTGAATGGTTCCTTGATGTAAAGCGCTTTGAGTGCCTCGAAGGTGGAAAAGCGCTATATAAACGTGTGACCATTTACCATTTAAAAATGGCATAACCACTGTATAGTGCCCTCTAGAGCAGCGGTTCCCAAAGTGGGGGTCGCGAGGGGTGAGCTGGGGGTCGCGAGATGATTTCAAGATATAATTTGAAGAAATATGGGACTATATTTGCTCTATTTTTCTAGTTAAATACTGTATTATTTAGTGAAATAGGATCTAATAAGACAATAAACTATTCAAATAACCAACATTAAACCTGATTAAACCTGATTTGACACTTTATTATTAATTATTTTTCATTTCGCTTTGTAGGTCCCGAGTTGGTTGTATGGCTATTTTGGGGGTCCTGGCCAGAAAAGTTTAGGAACCCCTGCTCTAGAGGCAATAGTGTGGACATGTTTTGTCAAACCTGTCGTATGCACTTTAAGTTACAGTACGGCTGGAGGGTTAAAGGGAAGAATAAGGCATTATATTTGTTTAAAAAGTATCGATGAAAAACTATATTCATGAGCCTTCAACAACCAGTGTCAAGACTTTGCAGATTAAGAATGTCCGTTGAGAAGAAGAGGCGGCGCGATTCCCTTTGAGCGATTTGTAAAACGAGGCGGCGCGGAGGTCAGAGATCATCGCTGGACCACACGGATGACCCACTCTGCTGCAGGGTTCAACTGGAACAGGTCCTTCATGTAGGTCTCCCCGTCCAGACAGCGCTCCTCTGAGGACGGACAGGGCAGAGGTCAGAGGTCAGAGGTCAGAGGTCAGGGGTTCACGATGAGGACGGAGGTCAGAAGAGAGGGATGGTAATGAACGTGTGAAGTGAAACGTGTGAGAAATCGTGTCCGTAAAGTGATCTGTGAATTGTTTGTTTAGGTCAAGGAAGAAATTAAAAGAAAAACAGGCAAAAAAAAGTGCATAAAAACGTAAATGTTCATGGAAGAAAGTTTAATATGATGTGAAGGGCAGATCTGTGTAAAAACCAGGTCTAAACCAGAACCAAACAAGAACAAAGCAAGGTCTAAACCAAGATTAAACCAGGACAAAGTAAGGCCTAAACCATGATCAAACTAGAACTAAGCAAGGTTTAAAGTAGTTCTAAACCAGGTCCAAACCAGATCTAAACCAGACCAAAACTAGGTCTAAACCAAGATAAAACTAGAACTAAGCAAGGCCTAAACCAGGTCTAAACCAGTTCTAAACCAAATCTAAGCCAGGACCAAGCTAGAACAAAGCAAGGTCTAAACCAGGTCCAAACCAGGTCCAAACCAGGTCTAAACCAGGTCTAAACCAGGTCTAAACCAGGTCCAAACCAGATCTAAACTATGCCTAAACTAGGTCTAAACCAAGATAAAACTAGAACTAAACAAGGTCCAAACCAGGTCTAAACCAAGATCAAACCAGGACAAAGCAAGGTCTAAACCAGGTCTAAACCAGTTCTAAACCAGATCTAAGCCAGGACCAAGCTAGAACAAAGCAAGGTCTAAACCAGGTCTAAACCAGTTCTAAACCAAATCTAAGCCAGGACCAAGCTAGAACAAAGCAAGGTCTAAACCAGGTCCAAACCAGGTCTAAACCAGGATCAAACTAGAGAAAAGCAAGGTCCAAACCAGGTCTAAACCAGTTCTAAACCAAATCTAAGCCAGGACCAAGCTAGAACAAAGCAAGGTCTAAACCAGGTCCAAACCAGGTCTAAACTATGCCTAAACTAGGTCTAAACCAAGATCAAACTAGAACTAAACAAGGTCCAAACCAGGTCTAAACCAGGATCAAACCAGGACAAAGCAAGGTCTAAACCAAGTCTAAATTTGGACTAACCCAGGGCTAAACTACCAATCTACGACTTAAAGGTTCACGGTGTAATTTTTTGCCGCTGAGCCTGGTTGGGTTCTGGCCTTGGTTCCACATAGTGGTATCATTTGATTTTTTCTAGTCATTTGTTTCCGCTGTAAACGTCTTGCTTGTTTCCATGGAGACAGGTGTGTTTTATTTGTACAAAGCTCCATTACTCAGCGTGTAACCTGATCCAAACTGTGGAAAAAGTGGGACTAAACCTGTTCAGCCCATAATTAAATCGTTAAACCAAAGATCACAGGAAATACTTACTGATGTTGCCCCCGATTTCATACAAACAGAGTTCATCCCTTTTCACAGACACAGAACTGAAAACACAAACATCGAATCAGGAGAAAGACGACTTCTGCTTCAAAAAACAAATCTACGTGAATTAGACGTGGTGCATTTTTTATCTTAAATCCTGATCCTTCAGTTAAAATATTAATGTTTATATTAATGTTTTATCTGACTTTGCTTGAACTAAGTGTTTTCTTTCTTCTTTAAAGTGCGTATGACGGATTTCTATGATTTTCTCATTTTGACTTTATTTAGTGTATTAATACTTGTTGTAAATAGAAATTATAGTTTTACACCAATCAGGTCGCTGTTTGTGGAAAAAAGTTGAAAAACCTGTTGAAAAATACAGGAAGTAAACAAACTGATGACATCACACTGGGGAGACAAAGGTTATTCATAATTTACACAAAATACACTACTTTTTTGTCCCTTTAAACATTAATTCAACAAAATTAAAGGTGTTCACATGTGTTTTTATTTGTCAAATCAAAAAAATGTGACATTAGATGAGTTTTGGCCCAGTGTACAGTGTTGTTGCTATGGTAATTTCCTAGCGTGATGTCATCATTTACAACCAGGAAGTAAAATTAAAAAGCTAAAAATTGCGAAAACTGTAAAATTTGTTATTTTACAGTTAATTTTTATTTTAAATTTTATGTTATTTTAGCTAATTTTGAAATGTTTATCTGAACTACATTTTGGTTAAATGAGTCGTCCAACCTGTCATGGGCCCTTTAAACTTGTCAGAAATATTGTTTGAACTAGGTCTGGGCGATACAGTGATAAAAATCGAATTGTGACTGCTATTTTTGTGAAATTGTAGTATCTGTTTGTGTCTTTAATGCAGCTGTCTGTTCAAACACACTGTTTCTCCTGTTGTTTAGCCGCTGAAGCCTCTGAGCAGATGACTTTATTTACCTCTTAAAGGCCAGAGCTGCACAATTCAACCAAATCCACACAAAATCGCGAATTTAATGGATGCAATTAGCAAATCGCAAAGACTGCAATGTTTGAAGTTCAACAATTTCTTCCTCAAACAACAAAATGTCTTGCTTTGATTTGCATAAAAACTGCTAACGCTGTAGTTTGGATTTGTACGAACGTGTTCAAAAACAAGCCACAAAAGTGCGACGAAAAGCGATAAAAATGTGTTCAAAAGTGACAAAACTGCGTCGATAAACAACTAACATGGCTCAATGCACCAAAGTATGACTAAAGGCGACAAAGATGCTACTAAAAGTGTCAAAATTGTGTTTAAAATGTGAATTGAAAATGTGAAAGTGAACACAAATCGTGATCAAATTCATGATGATACTTTTTTGCTGTAGCGCCCCGGCCCTAGTTTGAACTAAAACTAATAAAACAATGTGGCTCGAACTAAAACAGGTTTAAATCACGACTTCATCATCAAAGGAAATCAGAAAATCGTACCCACTAATCTACGAAAAAGATTTACTAAGAGAGAAAGTTGTTATGAATTAAAAGGAGCTGAAATATTAAAAAAAAAACATGGACTAGAACAACGACAATGGAAAATGTATTTCAATCAGAGACATCAGCGATGGGACAGTAAATGGTAAAATCAAGTGTTTAAACAAAATGTAAAGTATAAAAAGGCAGTTTTTTTATTTATTTAAATCCTCACTTTACTACATGTAATGCACTTGAATAAGTTACATGCAATAGCAAATTTTAATGTTCAAAAGTTGGAACTGTAAATGTTTTTTGTTGTCAAAGGGGGGCACATATGATAGGTTTTATACTTCTTTCTGCTCCGTTTCATTCTCTAATAAATATAAAACTGAAATCAAATTTAATACAAATGTCTTGACTTCCGTGTAACTTTCGCAGAAAATGTTATTATTTTGAATGTTTTCTCTATCTTGGGTTAAAAAGTGTGCACGTTATCAAGTGGTTCGCCTCTGACCTCTTGTGGTGAGAAAGGGAAGTGCTTTGTGCTGAAACCATTAGTCAACCATAAAAATAATCGTTTATGAAAATTGGTAATTGACTAATCGTTAACTGAAGCATACAAACTCAAAAACATGTGTCAAAAGATCTTTTCTGACATGATTAATGCATATAGAATAATAATAATAATGGATTATTAGTGGTTTTCATGAAGAACACACTTTATTCATAAATAATCTCCATCTAGAAGCCTTCAGTCACCATTTTTCCAAATGATCTGTCACTGGGTTAAGATCATTTTACTTACTCCACTGACAAATGTATTTTATTATTTTAAGCAAAATTATTGTATGATCATCAGAAATACCTTGAAACTAGTGAAATATTCTGAATCAGAATCAGAATCAGAAAGCGGTTTATTGCCATTGTCAGTGAAATTCACAAACGTAGGAACTTGCTTTGGCGTAGGTGCAACATAAAGCTGAATCCCATCAAAACGTCTCAAATCAAATCCAGATCAAAATGATAAATTCAAACCATTTTAATCTTGAATAGATTTACATTTTAGATCATTTGGATTGAAGTAAGAAATAATGTGTTGAAACAAGTCAGAAACGGTTTGAAACAAGTAAAATAATCTAGTTCCATCAAATAAATCGTCTCCACTGATCTTAACGAGTCAAAACCTCTGAAATTCAGATTAATATCCTCAAATCAAGACACTTTAACTCAGAGAGAAATTCATTTTTGTAGAGCAAGGGGTTACTCCAGACAAAAAAGGTTGGGAATCACTGGACACCGTCGACCGATTAATCGACTGAACGACTAAACGATCACAGCCCTGTTGTTTTGACTGTGTTTATTTTTTCTTTATTTGACTCTTCTTTAAAGTCTACATGACAGGTTCTCATGTTTGTCCAATTCTGACTAAGTTTGGTGGGAGGGCACCTGTGGTAAGTATCCATCATAGGTTTATGTCCGTGAAGTAACAGTTTGTGAAGAAATTTGAATAAATTAAAAGATAAATCAATAAAATATTA
This sequence comes from Rhinogobius similis, assembly GCA_019453435.1. Taxonomy (NCBI): domain Eukaryota; kingdom Metazoa; phylum Chordata; class Actinopteri; order Gobiiformes; family Gobiidae; genus Rhinogobius; species Rhinogobius similis. The sequence goes on along the minus strand of CM033620.1, from coordinate 11,438,289 downwards.
ACTGCAACGAGTTGTCCACTGTCCAGGGTGTGCCCCGCCTAAGGCTCAAAGTCACTGGGACAGGCTCCAGTCACCCGCGACCCCTAACGGGAATAAGTGGTAGAAAATGAATGAATGAATTCAAAATTACAAAGTAGTGCTTAGTTGTACAACGGAATCCCTCTGTGATGTCATCAAAAAGCGACATGCCATTGAAAATAAATAGACGGTTAACACTCGACAGTCACATTTTTTGACAGTATAAACCATCATTTAACAAAAAAGTTGTTATCAGGTATTATTTATTGTCAAATCATAACTATTGTGTAATTTATGTGTATTTTGACCCTTGTTTTCCAAATGGTTGCTATGGTAACAGTAGAATTACCTCTAATATTTGTGTCATATTTGCTGCTCATGTCCAACCAGGAAGTGACATTATAAACTTTACGAAAACTGTCAAACTGGGGACAAACCGGAAAAATGTTTAGTAAAATCTTAAATATGATCAGGTTCACTACGTTTTAGTCAAATGTGACGTTTAACCTGTCGTATAGACTTTAAAGCGCCTATGACAGGTCGGATGACTCATTTGACAAAAATGCAGTTAAGATAAATATATTTCAAATTTTGTCAAAGTACTTCACAAATTTTGTCACGGTTTAGCAATGTTTTCATTTTTTTGTTTTACTTCCTGGTTGTAAATGATGACATCACACTAGGAAATTACCATAGCAACCATCCTGTACATGGGGGTAAAACTCATTTAATGTTACAGATTTTTTTATTTTACGAATAAAAACACATGTGAAAGCCTTTATTTTGTTGAATCCATGATTAAAGGCTCAAAAAAGTAGTTTATTTTGTGTAAATTCTGCATAACTTTTGTCTCCCCGCTGTGATGTCATCAGTCTGTTTACTTCCTGTTATTTTCAACATATTTGTCAACTTTTCTCCACAAACGGCTGCTTGATTGGTGTAAAACTGAAATGTATATGTACAACTGATATCAATGCACCAAATAAAGAAAACATTAGAAAATCATGAAAACCTGTCGTATAGACTTTAAAGGGCGTATGACGGGTTTTTATGATTTTCTAATTTTGACTTTGTTCAGTGTATTAATACTTTGTGTAAAAACAAATTACAGTTTTACACCAATCAAGTCGCTATTTGTGGAGAAAAGTTGAAAAACATGTTGACAATTACAGGAAGTAAACAAACTGATGACATCACACTGGGGAGACAAAGGTTATGTATAATTTACACAAAATAAACTACTTTTTTGACCCTTTAAACATTGATTCAACAAAATAAAGGTGTTCATGTGTGTTTTTCTTTGTCAAATGAACAAAATCTGTGACATTAGATGAGTTTTGGCCCAGTGTACAGTGTGGTTGCTATGGTAATTTCCTAGCGTGATGTCATACTTTACAAACGGGAGTAAAATGTAAAACCTAAAAAACAGCTAAACTGGGGTTAAATTTGTAAAGATTTTAGTAGAAATTTGAATATATTTGTCTTAACTGCATTTTAGTTAAACGTGCATTTCAACCTGTCAGAGGCCCTTTAAGTATTTCACAGTGGTTGCTCTCCAGAGATAAGAGGAAAACACGCCGATTGCTTTGACAAAATAAACTAAAACTAGCTAAATAACTAAACCCTAAGTGGGAGCGTGGTTTAATCTGATCCAGGCCTCGGCCTCGGGGGCGTCTGTGCCGTCTGAAGTCGTACCTGTCTTGACTGAGGAAGCGCGTGAGCACGTCGGCCGCCTGCAGCTCCTCCGTGAGCTGAACCGCCATCGACACTTTACTGAACTGAGGCGCCTGCACACGGATGAAGCCCTGAGCGCTCTCCTGAAACCCAGAGGGAAAGACGGGCTCAGCGGCAGTCACAGGACCAACTCACACACACTTCAAAGTTTAGTGCATTATTCACTGACGCACACACTCACTCACACACCGACGGTAAAGCAGCTGAAGTGTAAAGGAACAACATTTCAGAGTACACTGCAAACATTTTTTTTAGATTTTAGAATAATAATCATGTGCAATACTGTAACATGAGTCATTCACCTGTTATAATCATGTGCAATATAATTTAACATACTATTAATAGACTCTTACCTCACTATAGTCACTTACTGTATATAACAATACACTTAAGCCACTTTATTTGCCATTTTTACTATTTATTCCCAGACAGACACCTACTGTAAATAAGAGTGTGCACTTTATACCTTATACCTTATACTTTATATTGTATTTTTTTTATGACCATGTTTATTTATCCTATTTTTATTGCATGCACCTATTTCATTCATTCCTGTCCTAAACTGTGTGTTGCAACAGTGGAATTTCCCCATTGTGGGACAAATAAAGGATCTCTTATCTTATCTTATCTTATCTTATCTTATCTTATCTTATCTTATCTTATCTTATCTTAAATAAGTTTAAAGCAGAATGAAGTAACTTCAGTGACAGAGCTTTCCCTTGAAGGTCTTTTGTGAAAATACACTGCCAGTCAAAAGACCCCCTTCCTTTTACTGAAACAAGGAAGTTTAATCACAAACAAAAACATTTCGGTAACACTTTATAATAACTGCACTTATTCCTACCTTAATAAAGCATGAACAAAGACTTAATTAATAGTGAACAAAGAATGTATTAAGAGTGATTCAGGCTTATTAACTACTTAACTAATATTCTAACCCAAATTCCCGGCCCTAACCCTAACCCTAACCTTAATTAAGTGGTAACTAATCCTGAATCATTCTTAATAAACTATTTGTTCAGTATAAATAAGTCTTTGTTCATGCTTTGTTAAGGCAAAATAAGGTGTAGTTATTATAAAGTGGTACCAACATTTCATGTCGCCAAACATAAAAAAGAGAGCCAGTATTTCTCTGGAGAGTTGTCTTCAGGTCGATGTCAGGAAAGATGCAGCTGGTTTTCCGCTCAGAGACAGCAGGGGGCGACGACGGGGGCTTCAAACGCCCCAAAAATACATTTACAACCACCACATGCACTTACACAGATGTTTAAAAAGATAGCACGGCACGTTTTTGATCAATGCGAGGTAAAGGACAAATATTTTGCAAAATTGACTCTGTTGATCTTTTATCCGTCGTCAAAAACACACCTGGAGCAGCATTAGTTCAATTCACGTTCTTTTGATGACGCTGGTTTGTAAATCTCTCTCTCCAACACTGTGTTCTGAACTCCTTCATGTGTGACGTCATTTATCCCAGAATCTTTTGCTGTTTTAAGTCCTTAAATCATGGCCAGACTCGCCCTGAACATTTCTTCCGTTTAATCACGATAACTACAACTTCATCAGATCAACTCAATACTGCAATGCATTGTGGGTATATATTTACATGTGTATAATTGCCTCTACAGCCAGTAGATGGAGCCACAGCTAAGTCAAAATGGAATCTCCCAACGCAGAGATAAAGTGATGTTTTTCTTTGTGAAAGCATTTAATTTTTTGTTCTAAAACATGACAAACTGAAGACAGTCCAGAGCATGTTTAAAGGCTAAAAACAAAATGAAAAATGCATAATATTTGTCCTTTAAGCTCAGAACGAGTCTGGCAAGGATTTAAATCCTTAAAGACTTAAATTAGATTCTTGGATAAGTGACGTCTAAAATCAAAAAAACGTCATCCATCGAGGGAGTTCAGGAGGAAGTGTTTTTGACGGGAGAGGATTTTCTTCCCTGGATTCATCAAACTACCGTGAATGAAGCTGAATGCAACTCCAGGTGTGTTTTTGATGAAGGAACAATGTTAGAACAGGATTAAAAGCTCAACAAAGTCTCTGTAGCAGAATGTGTTCCCTTTAACTCAGACGAGAGGCTGCAGTTCCCCTCCTCACCTCCGGGATGCTCCTCTCCGGCTGCTTGTCGGTGGTGATCTTCTTGAGCAGTTTCCTCACGGCTCGCTCTTTGTTCTGTTTCCGCTGGCTCTCCATGTTCTGGTGCCTCACCTGCGTCAGGATGAACTTCGGGATCTGCAGGGAACAGGACAAAGACCGTTTAAAATAATGTCCAAATAATAACGTCCAAATAAACCTAACGGGGGTTTTGTCGGCGAGAGTTAGAGCCACTTTTTTCTGGCTTCTTTTTTGTTTTTCTTGCAACATTTGTCACTTTTTACAGTTTTTTTCTTGCAAATTAGCTATTTTCAGGAAAACGTTTCAGTTCTTTCCTCTTTTTTTTTCAAATTTGTTACTTTTTTCAGATTTTTCCCCCTCCTTTTTTCTTTTCTATCTCAATATTTGCCACTTTCTCTGGCTTTTTATTTACCAATTTTTGTTGCAAATTTGCTACATTTTCAGGCAAATCTTTTCAGTTTTTTCTTGCAAAATTTTAACCTTTTCTGGCTTTTTACTTACATTTACATCTTGCAAATTTGCTACTTTTTTCAGACAAATCTTGAACTTTTTTCTTTCAGATTTGATACTTTTTCAGGCAAATCTTTTCCTTTTTTCTTGCAAATTTTCTACCTTTTCTAACTTTTTACTTACATTTTTTTCTTGCTAATTTGCTACTTTTTCAGGCAAATCGTTTCCTTTTTTTCTTGCAAATTTTCAAACTTTTTTGGCTTTTGATTTATTTTTTTTTTCTTGCAAATGTTCTACTTTTTTCAGGCAAATCTTGAACTTTTTTCTTACAAGTTTGCTAGTTGAAATCCCATAAACGTGTGTGTGTGTTTTTTCCTCGTAAATTTGCTTGTAGAAACAAAAAAAACCTCCGTACCGTCCAGAGCAGGTCCTGGTAGCGGATGAGCAGACGCACGATGTTGGCGGTGCCGGTTGCCATGGAGACCTCCTGCTGCTGCGTGACCTTCGCCCTCTGACCCTTGAACATGAAGAGGTTGGGCGCCATGACGACCGACACGTTGTTCAGGGTCATGCGGTTGTGCGTCTGACGCTCGATGACGCGACGGAAAAACTCCACCAGCGCCTGGGAAAAAAAACAAAACAAACAGTGTGTAATGACACTGTGTCCTTGAGCAAGACACTCCAATGACTGATGTATGAATGTGTGGAGAATGGATAAGCGGTTAATTGACTTTTCAGAGCTTTTAATCCGGGTTATATTGTTTTCCCTTCTCATTTACTCACTTAAAGTTGTATTTAGAGTTATTCTTGCATGTTTTGACTAATCTTTATTCTCGTTAATTTATTCTATTCTATTATTACATTGCATACATTACATTATTACATGGAAATACTTCCTCATTTTGATATATTTTTACCACAACCCCTTTTAGTCAATTAATCAGTCAATAGGGCAGGTCTTTAGTCGCCTAAGAATTTACAGACCTAAAATCAAGCCCTCAGACTATGTTTTATTCAACCTAAAGCTCACTTGTGAATATTCCCCCATTATCCTTTTTTTTTTTTACAGCAAGTTTAAATCCTATTCCTTTGTAACCTTCACATTTATTTCCTGAACGCAGCAGTGACTCTCGTCCTAAACATGTGAAGTGAGACCTTGAGCGTGTCGCGGTTGGGCTCCGGCAGCAGCAGCACCAGGAGGTTCAGAGCCTGCAGCTGCTGCTTCTTCGTGGGCAGCACTGGAAACACAACACACTTTTACTTTCACAGCGTTTGAACGATCGTACGAAAGTGTAAACGAGCGTACTGTTGACGGAGATGAAGGCGTTGAGGTGCTCCACGGTGAGCAGAGGGTGAGGCAGCTCTCTGATGAACAGCTTTAAAAGGCTCGCCGCGTCGTGCTGCTTCAACTGAGCCCAGGAAAACAGGCCGTCGTAGAAGGAGGACTCCAGCTCCTGACACAGAGCCTGAGGAGAGAGGGCAGAACCAGGTCAGAACCAGGACTAAACATGGGCAGAACCAGGACTAAACATGGGCCGAACCAGGACTAAACATGGGCAGAACCAGGAATGAACATGGACAGAACCAGGACTAAACATGGGCAGAACCAGGAATGAACATGGACAGAACCAGGACTAAACATGGGCAGAACCAGGACTAAACATGGGCAGAACCAGGTCAGAACCAGGACTAAACATGGGCAGAACCAGGACTGAACATGGACAGAACCAGGACTAAACATGGACAGAACCAGGTCAGAACCAGGACTAAACATGGTCAGAACCAGGTCAGAACCAGGACTAAACATGGGCAGAACCAGGACTGAACCAGGTCAGAACCAGGACTGAACCAGGACTAAACATGGGGAGAACCAGGACTGAACCAAGACTAAACATGGGCAGAACCAGGAATAAACATGGACTAAACCAGGACTACACATGGACAGAACCAGGACTAAACCAGGACTGAACCAGGACTAAACATAGACTGAACCAGGACTAAACATGGGCAGAACCAGGACTAAACATGGACTGAACCAGGACTAAACCAGGACTAAACAAGGGCAGAACCAGGGCTGAACCAGGACTAAACATGGACTGAACGAGGACTAAACCAGGACTAAAAATGAACAGAACCAGAGCTAAACATGGACTAAACATGGACAGAATCAGGACAACAATGCATTTTAAAAGTCTGAATTTACAATAGAAATAACTGTTTGACTAGTCGACGACTAAAATAATCGTTAGTGACAGCTCTAGTGTGAAGCCTCTTTGTGAAACTGATGCAGGATGACTTCAGCTGCACACTTCAGGCCTCAGGATCAAACTGACAAAACCGGGTCTAAACCAGGACTAAACCAGGACTAAACCAGGACTAAACCAGGACTAAACCAGGACTAACCTTGACCCTGGTGGCTGCTCCGGGGATCCTGAGCAGTCCCTCCGTGTCCAGACCCTCGTCCTCAATGTGACTGATGAGCTGCACACAACGTCCAGTTTAGATGATTTGATTTGTAGAAGTAAAAGGATGTGAGCAAAAACAATACAGAAAGTAAACAAAAGAGCTCGATACACCGTCACTACAGGTTCATACATTTATCGTTATTTTTCTGACCAATATTGCGATTGAGGGGTGCACGGTGGCAGAGCGGCTAGAGCTTCTGCCTCTCAATAAGGAGATCGTGGGTTCGAATCCCGGACCACCCCAACATCACACGCTCTCTCTGGGTGGAGTCTGCATGTCCTCCCTGTGTTACCGTGGGTTCTCTCCGGGTTCTCCGGCTCCTCCCACCGTCCAAAGACATGACTGTGTTCAGGTTAATTGACAACTCTAAATTGTCCCGAGTGAATGAATGTGAAAGTGAATGGTTGTCTTGTCCTTGTCCTTGTCTCTGTGTTTGTTGTGATGAGTTGGCCACTGTCCAGGGTGTACCCCGCCTAAGGCCCAAAGTCACTGGGATAGGCTCCAGTCACCCACGACCCCTAACGGGAATAAGCGGTAGAGGATGAATGAATGAATATTTCGATTAGATTAGATTTATGGTTTATGTTGTAATAATGAAATTCTGTTCAAAGTTCACATTTTAAACACAATTTGACAAAAAGTCTGAAATATGAACTGACAACCCAACCCCTTAAGCTTTGAGGCCGTTTTTCCCAAAACGTGTGACTAAAATGAGCCCCAACTCAAACTGAAGCTGTTTCTGATTCTGTTGTGTCTCTCGAATTGTTCTTGAAGGAAGCTTTTGTTTTTGTTTTGTGTTAACATTTTAAAGCTTAAATGTTCTAAAGAGGCTTAAACGGGGATTTGGGAGTCGTTCCCCAGAAGAATATTTAAGAAATCAGACTATACTTCTTGTTTGTTGGTGCGGTTTAACACATGTTCAGCTGATGCCTTTCATTAGAAATTTGATAATTTTATTTACTATTTAGTTTTATTTTGTCGGTCTTTTTCTAGTCTAAAAGTACACTGCACTACTTTGCTTACTTTACTGTGATATTGAGAATAAAGCAACTGTTTTCTTGTGTCTGTGATGATCTGGGGCCCCTTCAGGTTGGGGGCCCAAGGTAATTGTGGCCTGTGGCCTGATGGTGAGTCCACCCCTGAATGTCTGGACTCTTTGTGAAGCTGAGACTCTGTAGTTTTGGACTGATTTATTCTAATTCTAAGCGTGAACAGGCTCCGCTCAGAGGAATATCACATTATGAACTCCGCCCAGGTTTTCTTTGTTAACACCGGGTCATTTTGATGCTCGCGTTCAAATCAATGGAATCCTGAGGGAGTCACTGACATAAAACGTTGGTTGCCGATCAACGGAAAATGGTTATATTTAAAAATTACATTGAAATTAATAGACAATTCTACATCTTGAAATCACAATAGACTCTTTAAAAGTCTGTAAACAAAAACATTCTAAATCCAGAACGGAGGAGAAAGTGAAGTGCAACATGATGTGATTTCACTGAGAAACTGGGATTAAATATCACAAAATATGACAAATCCAGATAATTTGTCAAAGTAAAAGCCCCAGACACATGTGAGTGACGTCAGAGCTGCTTTAAACACATTTATTATTGTATTTTACATCATGTTTTAGGAAATTATTAAACAAAACAATCCAGATTTGCAGGTTTTACTGGACAACGGAAATGTTGAGTTTTTCATTTTATCTACAGATATACTAGAATAGATACCTTGATTCTGTGTGTCTTTTTGTGTTTTGTGATTTTAATGCAACTTTTCCTGTTGTGTAAAGCACTTTGAATTGCCTTGTGTATGAATTGTGCTCTACAAATAAACTTGCCTTACACTTTTTTGAGTCTCAAATACAAAATACAACCTTGACAGCATTTTTTCGACCCTTTGTTGTAGAAAAGCAAACTAACTGACCTTTCTACCCGGGGAATTGGTGTTTTTTTCCCAACACAAACACTTAAAACATTAGACTTTAGATATAATGTGAGGCAATTATTGAAAAAAACTATTGTCAATTTAATTTTGCCTCCCGTTGCCTCCATTGCAGAATTTTGATGACGCAGTATTTTAAAGGGTCTCTAGGTTTAACATTAGGCTGATTGGGGGAAAAAACCCAATAGTTCCTTAGACCAGTGGTTCTCAAACTAGGAGCGGGATCCCAATGGGGGTCACGAAATGATTTCCGGGGGTCCCAGATGATGGGGAAAAGTTGATACAATAGTGTTAAAAAAGGCTTGACACCTTCAAATGCAGCGGTAAATGCAGATTCCTGTTTATCGGCCAATCAAAGTCATTTTTCTAGGTCTATATTCTCAAAATAAAATTAAATATTAGATATAAGGCTAATTTATCACTTTGCCTGTCGCCTATTTTTTGTGTTTGGGGGTCGTGAATGTGAACTATTTTTATTTTCGGGGTCACGGCTGAAAAGGTTTGAGAATCACTGCCTTAAGACTCTCTCGTCCAGTTCAGTTCTTACTCTCTGGAGGATGATTGGCACTTTGGTTCCCGGGATCCGCCTTTGGTCCTGCTCCAGTAAAGCGCAGAGAGGGACTCCGAACAGGCCGCTCTCTGGACGGACCAAAAGTCATAATTGGTGTTGTTATTTCAGCGCCGGAGCGACAGAGCGCGGCGTGTTGTGTCGGGTGCGTTTGCTTCACCTTTGGTCCTCATCTTCACCGCCTTCTGGGCCTTGATGTCGATCCCCGCCGTGTCGAACAGGGCCGTCATCTCCACCAGGACCAGCCGCTGCACCTGACGGAAGAAACACACTTTATTCAAGGCCAGACACTACAGGCAAAGCTATTTTCAATTAATTATTTTGGTCACAACGTATCGACTTTCATGTGGAAACAACAAACACGTCCAATCTGCTCCTTAAAGATGTTTTATTCTTCCATTTAATCCACTTCATCCATAGATTTCTCTGGGACATTGTAACTTCAAAGGCCGTTTTTCTCCCTCGGGACATAAAGATCAGCCTTAAAGGGCCTATGACGGGTTGGACTATTCATGTAACTAAAATGCAGTTAAGACAAATATATTTCAATTTCTACTAAAATCTTTACACATTTTACTACAGATTAACTATTCTTTTAGGTTTTAAATTTTACTTCCTGGTTGTAAACTATGACATCACACTAGGAAATTACCATAGCAACCACTCTGTACACTGGGCCAAAACTCCTCTAATGTCACAGATTTTGTTAATTTGACAAAGAGAAACACACGTGAACATCTTTATTTTGTTGAATCAATGTTTAAAGGGTCAAAAAAGTAGTTTCTTTTGTGTAAATTATGCATAACCTTTGTCTCCCCAGTGTGATGTCATCAGTTTGTTTACTTCCTGCAATTTTCAACAGATTTTTCAACTTTTCTCCACAAATACCGACCTGATTGGTGTAAAACAATTTATATTCACAGTAGGTATTAATACACTGAATAAAGTAAAAACTAGAAAATCCTAAAATCCTGTCATACACACTTTAAAGTAGAACTAAGTAACTTCAGCGACAGAGCTCCCCCTGCAGGTCTCTTGTGAAAATACACTGCCAAAATAAAATATACTTTCCCCTTTTTTCCCCTTCCTTTCTAATGAAATAAGGAAATACAATCTCATACAAAAACATCTCCTGTCACCAAATATAAAAAAGAGAGCCAGTGTTTCTCTGGAGAGTTGTCTTCAGGTCGATGTCAGGAAAGTTGCAGCTGGTTTTCCGCTCAGAGACAGCAGGGGGCGACGACGGGGGCTTCAAACGCCCCAAAAATACATTTACAACCACCACATGGACTTACAAGATGTTTAATAAGGTAAAATGTTACTTAGTTCTACTTTAAAGGAAAAATATGATGCATTTTTCATAATGTTATTAGCCTTTAAACATGCCCTAACCCTTTGATTGAACAAACAAAAGGGTTTGTTGATATTTAATTCCAAGCCTGATCTGTAAAAGTTTTAAGTCTAAAATACGAGGCGAAATAAGAATTTTTTTGGCCAATTTTCAGTCAGATCTTTGTCACTCAGAAACAAAATAAAGAAATCCAAAATCCCCTCTGTCTTTTTTTAACTAATATGTTACAAAATTAACCAAGACATTTAAACCTGGTTCTATCCATTTTTCAGATTTAAATGTCCCAAATATGTGACATTTCGGCTGTTTTTTCACATAAAATGCCTTATTTCTAAATGAAAACATGACATGATGAAAAACTTGTAATACATTTTTTTCTTACATTTATGTGAGTGAACTACAGGAGAAGTTTACAATTGATATCTTTAAATGTAAGATTTTTTCCTGTTCACCTGCAGCGTCTCACTTTGACTTTATTCATTAACCCTTATTTAACCTGGTAAAAAAATAACAACATTGAGACTTCAACCTCTTTTTCAAGGCTGACCTGGGCCAAAATGCAAATAACAGCACACAATCATTAAAAACATTTGCACATCTGAACTAAACATGAGAGATTAAACAAAAAATAGATAAAATAATAACTAAAAAAAATCTTTAGTTAACAAATTGACCTTTACTGAACAATTTTAGAGTGATCTTGAGCTTAACTAGTATAAGACCTTGTGGTAACATGTTATGAAAATTAGTTTATATTGTCCAAAAAACAGCATTTTATTTATATTGTGTATCAAGCTTCTTTCTTAGACTCGAAATTGAGTTTGAAATTTTATCACAGTTTCAACAAGACACAACTTCAGAGTAAATCAGATCTTCATTTATAATAAAACAACACAGAAAGAGCCGTACCTTTGTCATATCCAGTGGCGACAGGTCTCCGATTCTGGTCTGGCCCGTTTTGTCACGAAGCAACTTAAAATTCTGCAAATAAATAAATAAATAAATAAATGCCTTTCATTCACAAACCTGTGCAGAAGTTACGTTTCCCACCACTAGATGTCACTGCAGACCAGCACACACAACTGAACCTGCTCTTTGCATAAACAGAGCTAAAAATAGAGCCTGAGCAAGTGTCAAGTGCAGCAAAACAATGGGCCAAGTTAATATTTAATACATATCAGACAGATAAGAACAGGAAAACTAAGTCTAAGTGTGAACCAAACATGAAAATAACTGTGATTATTTTAATTACGCACAATTTAACTTTCCCCCAACTGCTTATCCCTTGGAGAAAATATTACTGTTGTTGTATTTTGATAATTTCTGGACTATACAGACTATAAAACACATTCGTAAAGACCCAATACAGAGGCAAAAATGTCAACAGTAAAGCGTTCATTCGGGATTTTAGCAGCGAAAGTCAAAAACACATGAGAGTCAATGGTGAGTGATGATATTTTCTGTTTTAAAAGCTGAAAACACGACTAAAATATGAAAAAGCTGCTAAAGTTTGATAACAAATATAAAATTCTACAACTCTGATGAATATTTAGTTTGTGAGTGACAACTAGGGTTAAAAAATCAAGTAAACAGTTGTAGAAAACCAGATAAATAACAGGAACGCTGCAGTTAAACTCACATTTATCACTGACACAGACTTTGGATCAAACACAGTTGAACTCTTTACATTTCTCTCTTTGTTTCAGAGTCCAAGTGTTGAGGAAAATAATTGTTGTGCGGCAGTTGAAGTGTCCTAAATCTCCAAATGCAAATAGCAAACAAGCTAGCTAAACTCTGCACAGTCGGAGCAACAACGAGAAACTACTTTCAGTTTACATTTTACCGAATTATGTAGATTTGAGCAAAACAAAAGCTCCACGGACAAAAAATAGGCCAAAGAAAAACAAAAAAGACATTTTATTTGTTGTACCTGTAATTCTGCCACTCGGCCATTAAACTTTTAATTAGTTGATAGTGTATTTAAAAAAAAAAGATCATTTCTGAACAACTAATCTAATCATAAGTTGCAGCCCATGAAGACATATGTTAGGCCCAATTGTTGTTATTATTTTTCAATTGTATGTTTATTTATGCTATTTCAAATCTTTTGAACTTATTTAATTAATTTTTAGATTTTATTTTATTTTTAAAGTATACATATTTTTGTTATACTCACTTCATATTGTGAGTTTTGCTATTTTCTTCTGTTATTATCATTTTGTTACTTCAAATATTTGTAACATTTTATACATATTTCTCTTTTTTATTTTATACGTTTTATATTTGATCTATTATTGTTTTTTTCTCTATTACATTGTGAGCTTTGCCATTTTAGTCTTCATTTAACATCATTAACATATTTTAAAGTCTATATTTTAGGTTCTCATGATTTTCTCATTATGACTTAGTTTGGTGGGAGGGCACCTGTGGTAAATATTTATCATAGTTTTACATCTGTGAAGTTGCAGTTTGAGAAGAAATTTTGAAAAATAAAAGTTTAAAATGAGAGGAAGAAGTGCTGAGTTCTAAAAAAGAATCCCTCTGTGATGTCATCAAAAGGCGACGTGCAGTTGAAAACACAGAGACAGTTTATGCTCAACTGACACATCTTTCTGACAGTTTAAACGGTCATCCAACAAAATAAAGGTGTTATATCTAGTATTATTATTAGTCAAATCATAACTATTGTGTAATTTACATAGATTTTGGTGTTTGTTTTCAATATGGTTGCTAGGTAACAGTTGTAGTCCTTAGCAACAAGGTCAACTTTCTGAATGTCCACTCATTCCCTCAGCCCTCGTTCACTCACAGTCCTGCCCTGTTCAGTGACTAAATAGTGCCCTCGATCACAGGGCGATCCAGACACACAGATCATACTTTATTCTCGCCGTGTCTGGCGTCTGGGAGATAAGAGTCGGCAAAACTCAGATAAACATGGGTTTCTGTTATGAATGTGGGTCAAATCCACCTGATACACACACATTTATGGACTAATGATCATCACAAGTTTTATTCATCATGGATCGTATGTGAAACATCAAACAGACTGGATTATTCAACTTTTTGCCTGAGATTTGTTCAGCTGGTGTATCTGTGCTCAGCCTCATGTCTCTTAGAACGTGTGCGTGTGAGTGCGTGCGTGTGTGTGTGTGTGTGTGTGCGTGTGAATGTACAGGTTTGTATATGTGACTGCCTATGGGGGGTTGATTGGGCTGGATGGCTGTGAGGGAGGTTGGAAGGGAAACGGGATGTGGGAATGTTTTTAATGCACTGTAAAGCACTTTGTGTTACATTATATGTATGAAAAGCGCTATATAAATAAAGTTTTGATTGATTGATTTGATTGATTGATCTATTCGCGGGTTAGCGGCTAACGCTAAGGTTAGTGGCTAACGCTAGCAACTCTGCTGCTAATGGTTTAAAGTGTTTTGTTCATGATCTCGACTCAACAGTTCGTTTAAACGGCTCTTTCTGCTTCATTCAGTCTGTTGTGTTCAGTTAAAGACCTGTCACTGTCGCTGTTGTTTTTCCGACTCTCGCAATGCATTGTGGTCTATATTGACCTCTAGTGACCAGCGCTGGACTCTACTTTTCAAGATGCATTGTGGGGAATTTTGAGTGCACTCCTTTTTCACCTGCTGGACATTCGGGCAATATTAAAAATGGCGTGACCACTTTATAGTGCTCTGTTCACTTTATTCCGGAAGTTGTCGTGGACGCCGCCGTCTTGTTTCCGTTGTAGTTCACGCGGGGCAGACGAGCTCAACAGAAAATAAGTTCTACACTAAACTAAACAAACTAAAAAGCTGTTTTCAGACTGACCAGGAAATCGTTGCGTTGTTGACTTGTTGTTGCTCGTGTTCATTAAACATTTTACACAAATCAATCTACTTTATGTAACATTTTAGCGGCGAGACTTTTCCCTCGTTCGTCATTAGCTTTAACGGAGTTCTCGTCAAACAGAAGTGAGTATCTGTCTCAAAAAGAGGCAAAAGAGGGCGGAATAAGGTGAACAGAGGGAACAGTGTGGACGTTCATATTTGTGCTCATGTCCAACCAGGAAGTACAATTATTGACCTTATTCTGCCCCGCCCACTTTTGCCGTTTTTTGCACTTTTGTTGTAAACGCACTTCCGTTTGACGAGAACTCCGTTAAAGCTAATGACGAACGAGGGAAAAGTCTCACCGCTAAAATGTTACATAAAGTAGATTGATTTGTGTAAAATGTTTAATGAACACGAGCAACAACAAGTCACAACGCAACGATTTCCTGGTCAGTCTGAAAACGTCTTTTTAGTCCGTGTAGAACTTATTTTCTGTTGAGCTCGTCTGCTCCGTGTAAACTACAACGGAAACAAGACGGCGGCGCGTACGGCAACTTCAGGAATAAGGTGAATAGACTTTACGAAAACTGTCAAAATGGTCTTAAATATAATCATGTCACACAAACTTTCCACCGATTCACAAAACGGTGTGAAATGCTGGACTCACGGGGAGTTTGTCGTCGGCGCTGATGCTGCTGCTCTTCTTCAGGCCCTGGTGGTTTTCTCTGTAGTTCAGGGCCTGCTCAGAAAAGGCCACCTCGACGTTCAGCTCCGTGTCCGTCTCTGAAAAGCCGACATGGAAACAGATGAGAGTGTTTAAAGTGCTGGTTTATACACAGAGCTCGCGGCGCTCTCATTCCGACGATTCCTGCGGGTCTGAGTCACTAAACGTCCGAGGAGCCGCGGCGGTTCTGAAGTGATCTGGAGACGTACAAACAGTAGACAGATGAATGTAGTTACGCGCGATTACGGTTTTCTTCCATTTAAGGCGGTGTTTGCGTTTGACCGACACAAAACCTTCTGCAGATGAAGAGTTCAGACTAATCTACAGGAGACGACGCCTGTGCATGAAGAAGTAGCGATTAAAAAAAAAATCAGATTAATCACACTTTTTAAATACGGCTGACGACACTGAGTTTGCACGTTCTCCCTGTGGTACCGTTAAAGTGCCTCTGACAGGTTGAACTAAAATGCAGTTAAGATGAATATATTCAAATTTCTACTGAAATCTGTACAAATTTTACCTCGGTTTAGCTATTTTTTAGGTTTTCAATTTTACTTCCTGGTTGTAAAGTATGACATCACACTAGGAAATTACCATAGCAACCACACTGTACACTGGTCAACACTCATCTAATGTCATAGATTTTAATTTGACAAAGAGAAATGCATATGAACACCTTTATTTTGTCGAATCAATGTTTAAAGGGTCAAAAAAGTAGTTTATTTTGTGTAAATTATGCATGACCTTTGTCTCCCCGGTTGACAATTACAGGAAGTAAACAAATTGATGACATCACACTGGGGAGACAAAGGTTATGCATCATTTACACCACATTAACTACTTTTTTCACATTAATTCAACAAAATAAAGGTGTTCACGTGTTTCTCTTTGTCAAATGAAGAAAATCTGTGATGTTAGATGAATTTTGACCAGTGTACAGTGTGGTTGCTATGGTTTCCTAGTGTGATGTCATACTTTACAACCAGGAAGTAACATTTAAAACCTAAAAAACAGCTAAACTGGGGTAAAATTTGTAAAGATTTTAGTAGAAATTTGATGTATCTTTACTGCATTTTAGTTACATGTGTATTTCAACCTGTCATAGGCCCTTTAAGCAGTAGATTCACTTGTTGCAGCTCTATGTAGTTAATCGATAACTCTAAATTGCCCAGAGTGAACGAATGTGAGAGTGAACGGTTGTCTGTCCGTGTCTCTGTGTCGACCCTGCCACGAGCCCCTGTCCAGGATGCACCCGCCTAAGGCCCAAAGTCATTGGGACAGGCTCCAGTCACCCCCAACAGGAACAAGCGGCAGAACATGAATAAATGAACGAATTATCCCAATCAATCGAACTGTGCGCATATTTTAACGGTAATGTAATGGAACCGGTTTATTTTTATGGGTTTGTTTTAGGTTACTGAGGCCATCTAGCGGCGTAGTTTGTTATAAACCTTCTTTTAACTCGCTGAGGTCCCCTAGTGGTGAGTGATATTACTGCATTTTGTTTACCAGAATAGTCAGACTGAACATGAGCTCAGCCAGACGTCATTTTGTTGTCTTTTCTTTGCTTTAAATGCAGTAATAATCTAATTTTCCTGACTTATATGTAATATTTTGAGGGTTGTCGACATGTTATGTGCAACGATAATTGTGAACTTTGATGACTGTTCATTTTTGTTGTACTTTCTGTGTTACAGTTTTACACGTATCTCATTAAAACCTACTAAAGAACCAAATGGAGCGCTTGTTGGTGGATGGGAGAGTGTTTAGCTGCCTGTATAGCTGAGTTATTGTCAAAAACAACAGTGCTCAGCGAGGCCAGGACAGGTTATATATAAACGCATTAAAATATGACCTCATTTGAAGAATTTTTCACATTGTCTTAGGGAAAGTATAGACCATTATTTTCACTTTTTCAGTTTTTACTTTATTCAGTTTGTCTAGAGCCTTGATTTTCAACCAGTGTGCCGGTGCACCTTGAAGAAATGTCCAATTTAAGTTCACATATTGACAGTTGTGGATGGAATTGACTCATTTATCATTTTGGAGCGTCCTGAGCAACTTCTGCACCAAAAACTATCGCAAAACCATCACTACTCACACATTTAAAGAACCAGACAGTGGCACAGACATTATTTACCCTATTTTTTTTTAACTAAATGGTCTGGTTTGGTCATGTTTTAATTGTAGTCGGTGTACGGTGGTATCATTTCAACCCAAAAAGCGTGCCGCAACTGAAAAAAGGTTGAAAAACACTGTATTTCAGGTTGAATCAGTGGCCACTCTTTTTCAGGTAAACGCACAGGACCAAACGACAGGTTCAGTCTTGTTTTGTGGTTTAAAGGCATCCGTTCTGTGAAATATTTGTCCCATAATATTCCTGGTTTTCCCGCTCACACGTGACTTATGTTCCACCCTGAGCACAGAGTTAACTCTTTGTAACTCATCTCCAGAAGGTCTGTGTGTTTTGATTGTTCTATTGTTGTCTGGTCACCTCCTGCAGAGTCTTGTGTCGTTACATCCTTTTGTGCTGTGCTGGTCTATCCCGAGTTAAATGCCCGACTGGCCCCTTTGATTGTCTTTTTCTGCCGGTTTGAGCACAGTGTTGTAAACAGACGGTAGATTATACCGTAATCCAAAAATGTTGTTAAAAGACCTTGTTTTAAAACAAAAATGCCTCTCAATAGTCATCTCAATTTCAAAAACATTGACAAAGTTACAAAAGTATTCATCTACCATTGATTTTTTTTCTAATCCTAGTATTGAAATCCGAGTATTAAAGGTGCACTATGTAACTTTTCTGGTGGAGGCTACACCAAGCTCAGAGCAGCAGGATGTCTTCACGTTCAAGTCAATGGTGGGGGTCATTGGTGTGTGTTGCCAGTTTAGCCTTTAGCGGTTGATAAGTCTGTGGTTCTGTCCACAGAACACGTGCAGTAGAGCTCTGCTCCCACACGAGGGCGCACAAGAGTGAGCTCATGTACCATGTGACCGCTCTGACCAATCAGAGCCAGAGCTGCTCGAGCGCAGCAGCGCGACACTGAGCGAGACGAAGCTAAAGATTAAAAGAACTGAAGATTTTTGAACTGGAATAAAGTTTATGATCTGAAAATCCGACCTTTGTGAAAGCTGTTGGTCCCTGTCAGTCCCTGTCAGTCCCTGTCAAACCGAACATTTGTTTGTTTTTATACCTGCGCTCAAGGGAAACATGTTTTCTGGAGAGGATTTTTTTTTGCTGCAGTTCCCCTGGACTCACACTGGACAAACACTGGACTGATGCTGGTGACGTCTCATGATATGATGCATGAGCTCCACCTGCTGCTTGTTTCCATGGAGATGATATTGCTTCTTTCTAATAGAAATATATTAAAATGCATTTTTATGAATTTCAATGTGATTGGGCTCTCCACAGATCTGACCTGTAACTTGGCCTCGTGCCTCTCTTGCTTGTTTCCATGGTGAGGAATAAGTGAATTGCCGTACAGTGGAACGGAACATTCCGGGTAAAATAAGAACATAACCATGGCGACCAGCACATGTTACATGGTGCAGCTTTAAAGGACACATTCTGCTACAGTGACCTTTTCTCTCTTTTAATCCTGTTCTAACAATATTCTTCATCAAAAACACACCTGGAGTTACATTCAGTTGCATTCACGTGTTTGAGGGATGTTTATTAGAGCGTCAAACACACTTCCTGCTGAACTTTCTTGTTCCAGGACATATTTTCAGATCATCACTCTTCTGCTGTTTTAAGTCCTTAAATCACTGAGTATTTTTCCGTCTAAACACAATAACTGCTTCTACAAAGCTTGATACTAATAGCACATTAGCTTCAAGAGATAAGATAGCTGAGCGCTTGGCGCCATCTACACTGCTGAGAACAAAAAAAACTATATAAAAAAAAAAAAAATTCCCTGCTCACCCTCCGCGGGTGGTCACATCCATCTCTGAGCTCGGGTCCTCTACCAGAGGCCAGGGATATATATATATATATATATATATATATATATATATATATATATATATATATATATATATATAGTTTGTTTTAAAACATGAGATGGCAAATTTAAGGCACTCAAGAGCATGTTTAAAGGCTAACAACAACAATATGAAAAATGCTGAATATTTTTCTTTTAAGGCTCACGTACAAATGCATTTTTCAGGAGGAAGTTGTGGTTCCTTCCTGCCTCGTGTTTGACCAGAGTGCGTGACTCTGTGTGTGTGTGTGTGTGTGTGTGTGTGTGTGTGTGTGTGTGTGAGAGTGTGTGTGTATACAGTGTGTGTTTGTGTGAGTGTGTATACAGTGTGTGCATGTGAGTGTGTGTGTGAGAGAGTGTGTGTGTGTCTGTGTGTGACTCTGTGTGTGTGTGTGTGTGTGTGTGTGTGTGTGTGTGTGAGTGTGTGAGTGTGTGTGTGTGTATACAGTGTGTGTTTGTGTGAGTGTGTATACAGTGTGTGCATGTGAGTGTGTGTGTGAGAGAGTGTGTGTGTCTGTGTGTGACTCTGTGTGTGTGTGTGTGTGTGTGTGTGTGTGTGTGTGTGTGAGTGTGTGAGTGTGTGTGTGTGTATACAGTGTGTGTTTGTGTGAGTGTGTATACAGTGTGTGCATGTGAGTGTGTGTGTGAGAGAGTGTGTGTGTCTGTGTGTGACTCTGTGTGTGTGTGTTTGTGTGCATGTGAGTGTGTGACTGCCTGTGTGTTGTTTTGTGTATATGTCGTACCAGATGGAGAGGAGACTTCGTTCTGCTTATCGATCCTCCCGTTCTCTTCACTCGTCTTTATCGACGCCTAAAACAACAGAAAACGACAAAACAATAAACTTTAAATTTCTTGAATGTGTGATTTGTTGTTATAAATAAACACTGAGTGTTGTTGATTGTAGCAAACAGATAAAAATAGTATTGTATTTGCTGGTAACAATTATAATGCTGCAACGAACAATAATTTTACTTATTATTTTGATTAATCGATGAAATGTTTGATTTTGATTAAATTTGACCCAGAAGAAGCTTAAGTGAATTGTCTCGATGGAATATAATTATAGGTTTTTCATCTAAAATGGTAAACGTACATGTTTCCTGTGTCATTTACATGTAAGAACTGCTTTGTCTGAGTTCTAAAACCTCATCTTTTAAAAAACGTTTTGTTGCAATAAAACAATGATCTTGTTTCAGCCTTAAAGGTCCCATATTCTGCTCTTTTCCCCTTTACACAGTCTTTTCTAAGGGCTTTGTTGATAAAATTTTGCGTTGTGTAATATCCATAACATAACAGTTTCCAAAAAACACCCATCTCTTGGACTGGCCCCCTCCTTGCAAAAGCAAACGGCTCACTCTGAGATCTGACCCCCTAACAGAGAGCAGGCTGCTCCACCGCCAAACTTGCGCGCCTCCCCATCCTAACTCTTGCCGAAGCATAGAGCGGAGATATTGTGCATGCAACGTGTGCTCCGGTAAACAGCGATACACAAACACAGGAATAAACCTTTTATCCATCCTGACGGTGCGTCGTGCTGAGTCCTACGTCCTGGATCTGACCTGGAGTTTGACGTGCTCCAGGACCTCAACGATGGACGTTGCCGTTTGGTAAATAACAAGCTAACTCTTCGATCTGTCGTATCCATCGTGTAATTACTGTGTAGCATTAGCATTAGCTGTGTTTATTCTGCGCAAGGCTGCGCTCCTGGAGGCGTGGCTTAAACACCGCGTCATCCATGGGATGAGCCCCGCCTGCTGCTCAGCCGAGGGGGACGGAAAAGACAGTTCTCTAGTGAAACATGTGGAATCAATCAAAAAACCACTTTGGGCACAACATACGAGGCCCAAATAGCACTGTAGGAAGGTTAAAACCTCTGAAAAGTCGATTTTGCATGATATGGGACCTTTAAACAACTCTCATGTTGATTTACACAAAGTCTGTTCACATCTTTGATTTGGCAGGGACATTAACAGAACAGGACATTCAACTTTATTTTAACGGGGCCAGATCTTCAGATGGTTTTGTCCTCGAGGCGAGAAACCAGGTCTAAACCAGGACTAAACCAAGACAAACCCAAGTTTAAATCAGGACTAAACCAAGTCTAAACCAGGACTAAACCAGGACTAAACCAAGACAAACCCAAGTCTAAATCAGGGCTAAACCAAGTCTAAACCAGGACTAAATCAGGACTAAACCAGAACTAAATCGGGACTAAACCAGGACTAAATCAAGACAAACCCAAGTTTAAATCAGGACTAAACCAAGTCTAAACCAGGACTAAACCGGGTCTAAACCAAGTCTAAACCAGGACTAAATCAGGACTTAACCAGATCACAATCTAGTCTAAATCAGGTCTAAACCATTAGTCAACCTTAAGTTGAATAGCCCTGGACAATAGATTATTCTGCTGCACAGTTTTTAAACCAGCGGAGGTCTATGTAAAAAAAAAAAGTATTCTCTTGCCCGTTATATAATTTTCTATTATCTGCTGTTAATGAATGCCTAACATTAGGGAAGTGTTTTGCTGACAAAGTTAAACAGAAAGAAGAACTCCTGTTAAATAGGATGAAGTTCAATTTTAATAAATGACCAGAGTCACGAAGCCCAGTGCACTGTTCAACAATCAGAGACAATGTCAGTGCAATTAGATGTTCGACACAAACTACCGTAAAATTCGGACTATAAGCCACTACTTTTTCTCATGATTTCAACCCTGCGGCTCATACAGCGATGCAACTGATTTATGTATTTTTACGGGAACGGCCTCTAGGGGCGCTCTAGCAGGAAGAGCAAGAGTTTGACGGAGATAGTGTGTGGAGGAATACACTAGTTTGACTTTGTTTTGAACAGTGAGTTTGCCTCACACACAACATCATCACAGAAAACACACAAAGAAATGAACGTGACGCAGCTTTAAGTTAAAAGCAATCGATGTGGAGCCAAAGAAGGAAACAGAGCTGCTGCACGTGAGCTTCATCCATGAATCGATGGTGAGACGTCGGAGGCGACAGTGAAGAGCGACTCAGTGCACTGTGTGTTACAGGTGCTGTTTGGAAAAAGGCATGTGTTCAATTAAAACTGTACGTGTTCCATCCTTCTGTGGAAATGTCTCATGTTAAACGTGGACACCTGCCGCTCATAGACAGGAGCGCCCTGTCTATGTACAAAGGTATTTTTCTTCGTAAATATGGCTGGTGCGGCTGATACTCAGGTGCGCTCAATAGTACGAGTTTTACGGTAAAAATTTGTTCACATTTTAGTTGTGTTTAGAGCTCTTTCTTTACCCACCACTGCTTTGATTCATTCATTTTCATTCATTCATTCATTTTCTACCGCTTATTCCCGTTAGGGGTCGCGGGTGACTGGAGCCTGTCCCAGTGACTTTGGGCCTTAGGCGGGGTACACTCTGGACAGTGGCCAACTCATCACAGCAAACACAGAGACAGAGACAGAGACAAGGACAGACAACCATTCACTCTCACATTCATTCACTGGGGACAATTTAGAGTTCTCAATTAACCTACACAGTCATGTGTTTGGACGGTGGGAGGAGCCAGAGAACCCAGAGAGAACCCACGGTAACACGGGGAGGACATGCAGACTCCACCCAGAGAGATCGTGTGATGTTGAGGTGGTCCGGAATTCGAACCCACGATGTTGGGGTGGTGCGAGATTCGAACCCACGATCTCCTTATTGAGAGGCAGAAGCTCTAGCCGCTCTACACCGTGCACCCCCTGGTTTGATTCCAAATATTATAGTGTAATCTGCATAAACTCTACCGACATAATTGAGTTGACTAATTGACTACTAAAATAATCCTCAGTCGCAGCCATCTTCACGCTACATTAAACACTCCCTCCTCTGAGCTGAAACACGCCTCGTCATCGTCACCCTCTTTCCGCTCGTCTCTTTCTGTCCCGGGACTCACCTTTTCGTGCTCCGGGGGCCTGAAGATGTCCCTCACGTCGGGGACATGCTGCCTGTTTCTCCTCCTCAGAGTCTGCTGCACTCGGCGCTCGATGGCCGCGGCCTGAGAGCGCGTCAGAGTGGACAGGAACGCATCGCTGTCCTCGTCCTGCAGGGGGAGACAGAGAGGAGCCAGCACCATTCAGACCCACAGAACAAACACGACCAAAGACGTGCCCCGTGGAGCGACTGATCGACTGACGGGGGTCGTGTGAGCTGGAGAAAGTGCTCGAAAGTGTTAGGATCGCACATAAAAAGTACAATCAGAAGTACAAGTTAGTCAAATAATAAAAACTTGATAAGACGAGTGATGGTTCACCTGTTCAGTCGGGGCTAAAGTTTGTCTGACCGAAGCTCTAGGTCAGTGTTTAAGGCTTTACCAGGGTACACTTGGAATGGTTTCAGGTTTTAAATGAAGAAGAAATGTACTTTTATCTGAAGAAAAAGTGTCATTTGTTGTAAATTTATCATCTTTTTGGAGTATCTTGGACCATAAATATAATTAAAACTAAAGAATATAATAGTAATAACTGACTATATATGTATGAAGCCATGTATTTTCCTGAAACTCAAGTTAAGGGACACTCTGAGTGAGACAAAAAAGGTTGCTCTAGGTCACAATTGCAGCAGTCAGGTAAGACAAACGCAACATGCTAGCAGTGTTTTTATGTTTGTAAAAGTTACTAAATGGAAGTGAAATATGAAGATAAGCTCCTGTTAACAAAGGCGCTCCTCTGTTACTTCTGCAGAGCGCTTGTGTTTATCTTCTTTTGAGATTGATCGTAGACGCAGTGAGATGAGGGTATTCCAGAATATAAGATTATATAAGGTTTGTTACCAATCGCAGTTCGTCTTTGCTTCACTTTCGGTTCTGAGTTTAAAGTCTAAGTGACCGCTTCGACGACACATTTCACTAAAACGTAGTGAACATAATTGTATTTAAGATTTTACTAAACATTTTTCCAGTTTAATCCCAGTTTGACAGTTTACAATGTCACTTCCTGGGTGGACATGAGACAAATATGACACAGTTAGGGGTAATTTCACAACTGTTACCATAGCAACCAGACTGTAAACAAGGGCCAGAATCCACATGAATTACACAATAGTTATGATTTGACAAATAATAATGTCCGATAACACCTTTATTTTGTTGCATGATGGATTAAACTATCAGAATATTGTGTTTATTTTCACTTATCTGCACTTCTGACTAAATGCCCTGTAGCTGGACGTGTTTCTGCTGCTGAACGTCTCTGCGCTGACTCTTCTCCTGGATGTGTTTTTCCCAGACTCACTTCAGTGGAATCAGGGTTTGGCTCTTGTGAACTTACATTACACTCTACGGCTGTGATTAAAGGGGCGGGCTGGGCTGGTTAAAGGGGCGGGCTGGGTTGTCAAAGTGGCCAAGCATTAAACAAAATATATTAAAAAAAACAAAAAAACAAGCGATACCAGTCCCCAAAAAAGACGTTTCAATGTTTTTATTTCAGTCAGTACTTGGTCTGTTGACTACGGATGTCAGAAAACAGTCACTAATGATTATTTTAGAAGTCGACAAGTCAAACAATTATTTCTTCTGTATATTTAGACTTTTCAATTATATTTTTAACCAAACAAAGGTTGAAATATGGTAATAGAAGGCTTCTAGATCGATAATTTGTATAAAGAAAGTGTATTACTGGTGAAAATCAGCAGCTATTAATTCTTTTTTGACATTTTGATAGAATGATGTTGCCGTCTTTGTTCTACAAGGTCTTTTGACGTGTGTTTTAGAGTCTGTTTAGTCCAGTTAACAATTAGTCAATTATCAATTATTATAGTTGATAATTTTTTTAATAGGCGATTAGTCGTAGCAGCCCTACAAGTATTGATATCGGAAAGTTTTATGGATCGTTGGGAACATAAACACACTTTTGGATTGATGCGCAAAAGACGTCAAGATACGACGGTCCACAGCCACTACAGAGAAGACATAAACACAATCTTAGGGAATATGTGGACATTTACAATCTGTACTCTTGTTTTTGATAGCCACGCAAAAAAGGCATCATCTAGCGCTAGCATCATCAGCATCACTAGCACCTGCTAATGGGAGCAGTCTGAGTTCAGAGTTTACACCAAAGAGGTTTAACTCTTCACATACAGCTCTGAAATTGGACAGAATAATGATTGAGACTTTGGTTTGATTAGAAACCACAAAAAAAAGCCCCCTTTGAACTGAGTGAACGTTTAAATAAAACACATTAATGCTGCCTTCAAGTGCTCTGAGAATTATTGTAAATACTACTTTACCAGTGGGAAACAGCACCTAATTTTACCTTATCTTGTAGTTTCTAGTGGGAAACTGGTAAATCGTTTTAATGCCCGAGTTTCTGAGTAGAAAATAACCTTTGACCTCTCACTTTGGCAGACAGCAGAAAAATAATCACAATTTAAAAATATCAAACATTTTTTCCACCTGTTCATGCGGTATTTTGATGCTGCATGATTGAATGACACACACATTGAGCGGCATCTCTATTTCCATTTTGCAAAATTAAATAATATGTTGGTGAGCTACAGTGCACTGCCTCATGCGCTTTTACTTGTTTACTCTGTATTTACTTAAATTTGTCCAGATTAAGTGAATTTTAACATGATTCATTTTACTACGACCACGAAAGCACTTGAACACAACACACTCATAATTACCACTTCACAAGAGGAAAGCATCGTCTTTTCCAGAGCACATGAAGGCAGCACAATATCCAAAGAAGAGGCTCAAATAAACGAATATGAAATGATTTAATGAAGAGCTCTTTCAACTGTTTTGGGCTTAGAAATAATATTACAAGCCTTTTATAATGAGTTTAACAAAGTTTTCTGAGTATTTTTGACAAAACGTTGCACTAGTTTGAAGTAAGTTTGGTGGTATCGCGGTTAATATCGGACACTGGCAGATACTCAGAGCCCGAGTATCGATATCGAGCCTGAAAACGCGGGATCAAAGCGTTCAAAACGGTGAAACAAAAGTGCTTTTCAGGAACAACACCTCATACAAGAGTTTGCAAGTGACTTTTAGACAAAAAAACGGAGCCCAGAGACACTTTAAAGAAGCTCACTTTGGTCCAGTCTGATAACAGTGTTGCCAGATTGAGCGGTTTTCCACCCAATTGGGCTTCTTTTGCTGGCTTCGGGCGGAAAAAAATAGCGTTGGGCGGGTATATTTTGGGCTATTTTTGGATGTCTCAGGCGGGAATTTGAAAATGCAAAATAGATTAATATCTTCATAAATATTTATGTATTATTGATTGAGTTGTTGATAGAATATTAAATAGAATAGAATAAATTACAGAAATTGCATATTGAATGGTTTGCAACAGTGACATTGGATGTGCTGGTTGTCAGTCAAAATGGGAGGCACTTGTGGTAAATATTTAGCAGTTTTACATTTTTTAAGTACAGTTCCAGAAGAAATTTTAAAAGTTTAAAATTACAGGTGTGTGTCATCAAAATGTGACGTACAGTTGAAAATAAATAGACAGTTAACACTGTTATGTTAATGTTATGAAGATTGGGACAAACAGGGGACAAAATAGGCAAAATGTGTAGTAAAATCTTAATTAAATACAATCATATTCAGTATATATTAGTCAAACATGTCTAACCTGTCAACTTTAAACGCACCATACAATCCATAGACTGTATGGTGGTACTGTATAGTTGCCAAATAAGGAGGGCTAAG
This sequence comes from Rhinogobius similis, assembly GCA_019453435.1. Taxonomy (NCBI): domain Eukaryota; kingdom Metazoa; phylum Chordata; class Actinopteri; order Gobiiformes; family Gobiidae; genus Rhinogobius; species Rhinogobius similis. The sequence goes on along the minus strand of CM033620.1, from coordinate 11,411,411 downwards.
GGCCCGACTGTGGTCTATGTTTATCTGGTGTGTGCCGTTGGTTTGTTCATAATTTTACGGTTGCAACTGTGCCTTGTATGCCATTTAAATAGTAATTTTGGAAAGTTTATAATTTGGGCTGATTTTCATTGATCTTGGCGGGTTTTATGTGGACTTTGGGCTGGAAACTGTCAGTAAAATCTGGCAACACTGTCTGATAAAGGGGTTTGATTGACACCTGTTCCTGGTCGTTGGGGGCGGAGTCATCAAACAGCCGAGCAAGTCCCGCCTCCACGAGCCACGCCTCCTCCTGTTCCCCGTCTGAAACATAGAGTATTACAAGAGTCCAGCATTTACTGCACAAAGAACGCCACAAATAAATACATCGTGTCACATTTAAACATTGACATCACACTAGGAAATCACTTTGAACGCTGGGCTAAAACTCGGCGAATGTCAGAGATTTCTTTGTCCGACAAAACAAAATACATGTGCACACCTTTATTTTGTTGAATTAATGTTTTAAGGGTAAAATAAGTTGTTTATTTTGGGTAAATTATGCAAAATCTTCAGATGGAATGAGTCTCCCCGGTGTGACGTCATCAGTTTTTTACTTCCTGTCATTTTAAACAGATTTTTCAGCTTTTCTCCACAAACCATGAATTTGACTGGTGTGTAAAACAATAATTTTTAAGTACAATATGTATTAATACACCTAATAAAATCAAAATGAGAAAATCGTTAAAACCTGTCCTACGCCCTTTAAAGTGTTGGCACAATCAAAAGTCACGTGACAAACACTTAATCCAAGCAGGAAGTGTTTGTTTGACGGAAAACAATAGCGTTCATAAACAAACGGTGTCCTTCGCTCAAACGGCAATAGCTGCGTCTGAATCCGCGCACTCTTCACTCCACACACAGGATATTTATTTAGAAAGAGTGCACTAAAAACTCCCACAATGCACCGTGGAAAGTAGTGGTCAGTGTCACTCCCCAGTTTGTCATCACCCTTAGTCATATTTTCATAATTTAAGGCGAGACACGACAGGGAAAACACATATTTTTGTTTTTGGTCAGTTTTCTCTCTCAACATTTAGACTTTCATGTGGAAACAACAAACGTGTCCAATCTGCTCCTAAAGATGTTTTATTCTTCCATTGAATCCACTTCATCCATAGATTTCTCTGGGACATTGTAACTTCAAAGGACGTTTTCTTAAAATGCATTTTTCTCCCTCGAGACATAAAGATCAGCCTTAAAGTAGATCCTACACCAAACTGTACAATCTGGACTCAACAAGATTTAGACACAACGTACAGAAGGATTTGTAAATATCTAATTCTAAAACAGATTTATTGAAGTTTTTAAGATTAAAAATGAGGTGAAATTTCAATTTTGAGGACTGTCCAATTTAGTTTGCTTAAAAACTAAATAAGAAATCCAAAATCCCCTCTGTACATTTTTTTTATAACTAACATGTTACAAAATGAACCAAGAAATTTAAACCTGGTTCTGTCCATTTTTCAGATTTAAATGTCCCAAATATATGTATTTTTGGCCGTTTTTACACATAAAATGCCTTATTTCTACATGAAAACATGACATGATGAAAAACTTGTAATACATTTTTTTTCTTACATTTATGTGACTAAACTACAGGAGAAGTTTAACAATTGATATCTTTAAATCAAAGATTTTTTCCTATTCACCTGCAGAGTCTCATCTTAAGCAGCTACAAATTGATTAAAGGGCTTAGTTTGTCAATCAAGTTAAATAGAGTTTGTTAAGAAAGTTTCATAATGTTGATTTTTTTTACAAAGATGACACGTAAAATCTCGGACCAGAAACAAAACCTAAAACACAAAACACGTTCAATATTACAGTAAAACCCGTTGACCTGCTATTGTGGTTCCAGATGCTTTGAGCTCAAATTTAACTTAAAATACACTTGTTTAGTAGGACTGTAGACCTAAAGACCTTCCCTATCGACTGATTAATCGACTAAAAAGAGGGTGTGTCAAGGCACAACTCTGTATCTGACCCAAACTGGACAAAAAAAAACTGCACTGGAGTTCACGCAAAAAAATAACAATTTACGCAAAAAAGTACAAGGAAATAGATATAAATTAGACCAAACGAATGATTCACTCCAAAATCTTTAGCTATCTCACTCCATATCTTCACTTTTTCACTGCTTTTGTCGCGTAAATCTTTCAGTCGACTAATAAAAAAATAAAAAAATTGGTCGACAAAAACACCATCGACCGATTAATCGACCAAACGACTAAAAGACTACGGCGCTATTGTTTAGAGATAGAAAAATCATATATAGCACGTCGGATGTGGTTGGCGCTGGTACGTGTTGCCATAGTAACATCTGGGCATGTGCAGACCATAGAACTATAATAAAACCTGGAAGATGAATCCAAAATGGCGCCCTGTTCCTCCCTATAGAGTGAGCTCATTGGCGCATGACCCCAAAAAAATGTCTTACTTCCACATTTATCTTTGCTTTAGGGCGCCACGTGACCACAATCCCCCATGATGCTTTGAGCGACGTGAACGATCAGCAGCTGCAAGTTTTTGTGTTAACGTTAGCTTGTGTGATTGTAATTGTGTTCTTCATGTTAGACACACGTGAAAGCGTCTGAAATGAAATAAAATACAACTTACAGGTGTCTCTGTCTGACCATGTCACGTGCTTCTGTTTGTATCGTCCGACGCTCGTTCACGTGACTCACACATGTTTGTGTGACGTCACTTCATATAAAAACGGTAATTTTGGTGATTTTAGAAACGGTAGAAAAGAACATTTCCTTCTACTTTATTTAAATACCGATAATAATTCAGTCCTGTCTGTGATTATAATGTGCAATTTTAGAAAAAGGCTGGTTCCAAGAGGCTGCAGTACCTCACACGACCACTAATCAATCTGGGATCACAGACAGAGGGGGCGGGGCTTATCCTGTTCATTTAATACATGCATGATGCAGGCGGCGCTGGACGCTGGACTGTAGGTAAATATAGACCACAATGCATTGCGAGAGGGTGAAAAACAACAGCAGACGGTGACAGGTTTTTAACTGGACACAACCGACCGAGTGAAGCAGAAAAGCGTTTTTACAAAGCACCGTTGACCTCAGATTATCAACAAAACAAACCAGTCTGCTGTAAAGTCGCTAGCGTTAGCCACTTGTCTCTAGTTTTTGAGCTGTTAAAAATGCCCATCACTGGCAAAAAGTTGAACAATGAATTAATGTGTTTATTTGGTTGTTTATATTGAGAAAAAATGCATATTGATTGAAACAAAAAGAGCGACTTGTCAATATAAACTCGTCCTAAATGCCACTTAAATCAGTGTTTCCCAACCTTTTTTTTCCGCGTACCCCCAAAGCATTATTTTACACTCTGAGTACTCCTGAACTTGAGTTTCAGGCAAAGAAATGGGTTTACTAGTCAAGCAATAAATCATTACTATTATATTTTTTATTTTAATTATATTTATGGTCCTAGATACTCCAAAAGATGTTAAATTTACAACTAATGACACTTTTTGGTTCAGATAAAAGTACATTTCATTTTCATTTAAAACGCAGGGGTCCCCGTACCCCTGGTTGGGAAACACTGACTTAAATGACACTCAATAACGTAAACATATTCGGTAAATTTTATCAGTCTTCTAAACCTAGAATTTCTACTTTCTCCTTTCAATCTTTTTATCTACAACAACTATTTATATACTCTAATTTTCATATTTTAGATTTTTTTTTTTTTTTGAACAAAATATGAGTTAAAGGACAAATATTATGCATTCTTTGTCATGTTTTAGAACTGAAAAATATGTTTTTACAGAGAACAATATAACTTTATTGGGAGACGCCAGGGTAACTTAACTGTGGCTCCATCTACTGGCTGCAGAGGGAATTACACACATTTGTACATACACAGTGCTTTGTTATGCGAGCTGTTCTGAGCTCTGACACAGTTGTGTTGATCGTGTTTAAACGACAGAAATGCTCTGAGTCTGGCGATGATTTATGGACTGAAAGGACAAATTGGATCCATTATTTTTTGCATTGTTTGTTATTGGCCTTTAAACCTGCTCTTGAGTGTCTTTACTTCGACATCTTGTGTATTACAACTCAAAATAAAATGTTTTTTATAAAGACAAATATAACTTTTTCACAGGCAGAGCTACTTAGCTGTGGCTCCATCTACTGGCTGCAGAGGCACATTACACACACAATTACACACATGTGATTGTGGTGATGAGTATTGTCCAAAGCTGTTGACACAGTTGTAATCAGAATCAGACACAATCAAACACACAATGATTGTGTTTAAACGGCACAAATGCTGTGGTGATGATTTAAGGACTTAAACACAGAAACGAGGATTCTAGTAGCCATGGAAAAACATCACACATCGAAGGAATTTAGAATCAGAATAGAATCAGAATCAGAAGAATCAGAATTTAGCAGAGAGTTTTTTGACAATCGCAGGGAGAGGATTTTCAAACCAGGATTCATCAAACTAGTGTCAATGAAGCTAAATGCAACTCCAGGTTTTGTTGTTGTTGTTTTTGATGATGGAACAATGTTAGAACATGATTAAGCTCAAAAAAGTCAATTTTGCCTTTAAATCCTTTAAATTCATCACTTAGATTCATGTTTCCCAACCAGGGGTACGGGGACCCCAAGGGGTACGTGAGGAATTACCAGGGGGCACGGTTTCAGGTTTTATTTTGGGCCATAAATATGATTAAAACAAAACATATAATAATAACAATAGACTATATTCAATTAATAAACCCATTTATTTGCCCAAAACTCAAGTTAAAGGGTACTCTGACTGTGAAACAAACTGTAGGGGGTACTTCAGACAAAAATGGTTGGGAACCACTGACTTAGATCACTCGAAAGTTTCCTTCCAAAAACAGACACACAGCACATAACGTTGGTTCCTACTTCACTCAATTCAAACTGAAGTAAATGTTATTGTAGCGGCTTCCTTGTCAAACCTTGATGCCGCGGTGAGGGTCAGAGAAGGGTCCTGGATTCGTAGTTTGTGACGCGCTTGGACGACTATTGTGAACAAATACGCTGAGATCCAACATGCGTTTGTAGATTTATTTACACCGGCAGCTCTCAGCAGCGCAACAGAGGATGGACATGACGCACAGTAAGAGGTGTAGATGGTGACAAAACCAGGCGTAAACAGGCGGTCAACAAACTACAAATCCACGACCCTTCTCTGACCCTCACCGCGGCATCAAGGTTTGTCAAGGAAGACGCTACATTTTGTCAACAAAAATTACGGCTACCCTTCCCTGACACTCAACAACTGTGCTGCAGGTAAGTGCACACCTTTATACACATGCGCGCACACACACCCGGGTGAGCTCCACCCATGACTGTATTAAATTAACTTGATAAGACACGCCCCCTCTGTCTGTGTCCCAGATTGATTAGTGGCCGTGCGAGCCGTGCTGCAGCCTCTTGGAACCAGCCTTTTTCTAAAATTGCACACTATAATCGCAGACAGTACTTAATTATTATCGGTATTTAAATTCTTTTCTACCGTGTCTAAAATCACCGAAATTACCGTTTTTATATGAAGTGACGTCACACAAACATGTGCGAGTCACGTGAACGAGCGCCGGACGATACAAACAGAAGCTCGTGGAAAAGGCTCGACTAGAGACACCTGTAAGTTGTATTTTATTTCATTTCCGACGCTTCACGTGTGTCTAACATGAAGAACACAATTACAATCACACAAGCTAACGCTAACACAAAAACTTGCAGCTGCTGGTCGTTCACGTCGCTCAAAGCATCATGGGGGATTGTCGTCACGTGGCGCCCTAAAGCAAAGATGGCCGCCTCCGTATCAGGAAGTAAATGCAGAAGTAGGAAATTTTTTTGGGGTCATGCGCCAATGAGCTCACGCCATAGGGATAAACAGGGCGGCCATTTTGGATTCATCTTCCGAGTTTTATTATAGTTCTATGGCTCCACCCCCTCACCACCAGAATTACCCACACACCACAAACACACCGTGAAGCCATATTCTGTCTCCTACAGTTATAACGACCATGAACGAAAGCCTAAGGAAAGGTCTTTGCTTTAGTTGTTATGTTTAATGCAAGATCTATGTTAAATACAACTTGTGTGATGATTATTAGTCCATAAATATGAGCGTGTTTCACCAATATTTATAACAGAAATCTATTTTTATCAGAGTTTTGCACGTTTTTCCCTCAGAAGTGAGCTGAGTGCGCGCTATATTCTGATAAAGAGCACAGGGCTGTGTCGAGTGTGTGTGAAATGTGGTCAGAGCTCAGGCCGTTATCTGCCACGCTCTGGAGACAAGATCTTATAAAACCGACACGATAACGGCGCGCGGCGTTTGTGGGGGATCGGCGTGTGAAGTTCTCATGCAAGTCGAAAAGTCTGCGGAACGTTTTCTTGTTATTTCACAGGTTTTGTGCAATGTTTCTCTGTGCAGCGCCCCCTGCAGTTCAGAGTGAAGCATCGTTATCAGTCCAGAATCTTGTGTTTTCTGTGTTTCTTTCTTTCATCAATTTTGTCATAAAACTATTGTCGATTATTACTTATTTATTACTTATTTATACCTAACATCACTGAACATGGCATTTTATTAAAACAAGCAATTTTTGGTAACGCTTTAACTATTTATAAAGCATTAATAAGCACTTGTTATGTGTTTATAAGCACTTACAAGGCATTTACAAGCATTTATTCGCGTGATAATTGATTTTACCCAATCAATAATTACCCAATTTTTCAGTTATAATGAACCATGAATTTAAAATGTGGATTCATTAAAGGTGCATTATGTCACTTGGAGATGTTATTGATTTGACCCCACGAGTCCAGTCACAGTTAAGGCATGTTTTTCAAGGTATTTTAAGCAATAGAAACATCAGGAATTGAATTAATACAAGATAGATATGTTTAATGCCACACTGTGAAACATTCTGGACAATGCAATAACATCTCCATGGAGACAAGCACCAGAAAAGTTACATATTGCACCTTTAAAGAACATTTACTGTGCAAATTGCCTTTTATTTTTTAGCTTTTAACAATGTTTAATCCTAATCTCACAAACCTAGACCTATGTGTTCCTCATCTGGCTGGAGGAACGCTCTCTACACTAGATGAACTGTTCCTTACCTGTATGGAGGAACTCTCTCTACACTAGATGAACTGTTCCTCATCTGCCTGGAGGAACTCTCTCTACACTAGATGAACTGTTCCTTACCTGCCTGGAGGAACTCTCTCTACACTAGATGAACTGTTCCTCATCTGCCTGGAAGAACTCTCTTTACACTAGATGAACTGTTCCTCATCTGCCTGGAGGAACTCTCTCTACACTAGATGAACTGTTCCTCATCTGCCTGGAAGAACTCTCTCTACACTAGATGAACTGTTCCTTACCTGCCTGGAGGAACTCTCTCTACACTAGATGAACTGTTCCTCATCTGCCTGGAAGAACTCTCTTTACACTAGATGAACTGTTCCTCATCTGCCTGGAGGAACTCTCTCTACACTAGATGAACTGTTCCTTACCTGTATGGAGGAACTCTCTTTACACTAGAGGAACTGTTCCTCATCTGCCTGGAGGAACTCTCTTTACACTAGATGAACTGTTCCTCATCTGCCTGGAGGAACTCTCTCTACTCTAGATCAGGGGTTCCCAAACTTTTCTGGCAGGGACCCCAAAATAGCCATGTAACCTACTCCTACCCCCGAAGCGAAATGAAAATGATAATTTTAAGTGTCAAAAGCGTGTTAAATCAGGTTTAATATTGGTTATTTGAATAGTTTATTGTCTTATTTGACCCTGTTTCACTAAAATATACTGCTTTTAATTAAAAAACAGAGCAAATACAATGTTATAATCATTAAAATGAGATCTTGAAATCATCTCGCGACCCCCCAGAGGCGTCCCGACCCCCACTTTGGGAACCACTGCACTAGATGATCCACCTTCCTTCCTCTTGAGTGGTTCAAGTGGATGTGTCAGTCCTGGTCCATCTACAGTCTGTCTGTCTGTGGGAGCAGGATCTCTCCTTCATGTGGTTCTTCCTGAGGTTTAGACTTTTTCCCACAGTTTTTTGTAGTTTTTCCTTGAGAGAAGGAGGTCAAGGACAGGGGGCGCTCTAGGACAGTTATCCATTAGATCAATTCTCCTGTACATTCTTTATTTAATCTGCTTTTCTATTTTCTTGTTGCCCATCGAAGAAACTGTTGTTCATCAAAAACATAACTGGAGTTGTATTCGGTTTCATTCATGGTGTTTTATTAATCCTGTTTACGAGCTCGTCTTCTCTACTCGTCTCACAAAAACACTCAGTTTCAAACGTTCAAATGTGAAGGTGCTGTGCTGTTTTCATGTCCATAAATCATCTCCAGTCACGTTCTGAGCCAAACCACGTCCGTTACAACTGTGTGCTTACATTAGCATGTCCGGACAAGCTAGCTTTTGTTTATCTCCCCATGGCATATCTCTCTGCTGCCAGTGGAAGGCATTTGTTTAAGTTCTAAAACATGCCAAAGCAAACAACAAAGCAAACAAAAACATGCCACAGCAAAGGTACAAGATCCAGTTTAAAGGCCAATAACGATAGAAATAAAGTAGAATATAAGTCTCTTCACTTAAAGCTAATTATAGATGTTACAATTTTACCTAAATTTAGCACATTTTTATGTAAATAATTAGGTGTATTCCTGCCTTAAGGCGAGACACTGCAGGCAAAACTCATTTTTTTTGTTTTTTGTTTTTCTCTCTCACATATCGACTTTCAACGTGTCCAATCTGCTCCTAAAGATGTTTTATTCTTCCATTGAATCCACTTCATCCATAGATTTCTCTGGGACATTGTAACTTCAAAGGACGTTTTCTTAAAATGCATTTTTGTCCCTCGAGACATAAAGATCAGCCTTAAAGTAGATCCTACACCAAACTGTACAATCTGGACTCAACAGGATTTAGACAGAACGGACAGAAGGATTTTTTGATATTTAATTCTAGAATGGATTTATTGAAGTTTTAAGTCGAAAAAATGAGGCGAAATTTGAATTTTTAGGACAATTTTCAGTCCAATCTAGTTTACTTAAAAACGAATTAAATCCAAAATCCTCTGTACATTTTTTTGTAACTAATATGTTACAAAATGAACCAAGAAATTCAAACCTGGTTCTGTCCATTTCTCAGTTTCATGTCCAAAATAGGTGTATTTTTGGCTGTTTTTTCACATAAAATGCCTTGTGAGTAAACTACAGGAGAAGTTTACAATTGATATCTTAAATTTAAGATTTTTTCCTATTCACCTGCAGCGTCTCACCTTAATAAAGCATGAACAAAGGCTTAATTCATAGCTAGCAAATAGTTTGTTAAGAATAACTAATAATCCAACCCTATTTCCTAAACCTAACCTTCATTAAGTAGTTACTAATCCTGAATCATGCTTAATAGATTATTTGTTCATGATGAATTAAGTCTTTGTTAATAATAATAATAATAATAATAATAATAATAATAATAATACATCAAACTTGTATAGCGCTTTTTTGGACACTCAAAGACGCTTTACCTAAACAGACAAAACAACATAAATTGCTTCGTTAAGGCAAAATAAGCTGTTTTAGACGGTACTTTACCTTTTCTCTAACTACATTAACTTCTAAGTATTTCTTGATAATGAATTAATGCAAACCAATGACCCTCTAAACCCCGACCCCGCTCTGTTCGCACTCGGCCGTACCTTCCGGAGTCTTGCTTGGCTCCTCCTCCTGCGACTCTCCCTCCGCTCGTCTCTCTCCGTCGGCCGAGCGGGTGATGTTCTCCACCTCCTTCCAGTAGTCGTCCATCTCCAGCTCGTCCAGGGAGTCCTGCGCCGACACAGGATCGTGAGGAAACGGCACAGAGCGGTCGCACGAAAACCCAACACCGATCCGCGACCAGCCGAGACAGGAAACGTCCTGAACGCGAAATGTGCACCAGCGCGTCAGACTGCAATCTCCGGCCTGTCTGAACCTGTCTCTCTGGGGCGACTGGAGCTGTGGGATACGCTTCTACAGACGGCAGACGGACACGTTCTCGTTTGTCGTTTGAGTCAGTTGCTAAATTTGTGTCAGTTTCGCTAGTCCAGCTACATTCTTATTGTTTTAATCACGTGAAACGGTTAGAAATTTTATGTGTAATCAGTGGCGGACCTAGGAATTTGGGGGCCCAAGGCAAAATTAAATACAGGGCCCTCCTCATCAAGTGTGATTCTCTATAACTTTGCTTTCGTTTCTCTTGAATGGTTTGGAGGTCCTTCCCCGGCAAAACATAAGAAATCAAATCCTATTTCCCATATGTTGGTGCATTTTAAAGTGCGTATGACAGGTTTTCATGATTTTCTCATTTTGACTTTATTTGGTGTATTAATACCAGTTGTACATGTACAGTTTAGTTTTCATCATTTAAAACCAGAAAGTAAAACTAAAAGACAAAAAAATTGCTATACCGTGATCAAATTGGTGAAGTGTTTTAACTAAATTCGAAAAATATTTATCTTAACTGCATTTTTGTCAAATGAGTCGTCCAGCCTGTCATCAGCACTTTAACACATGTTCGAGCTAATTTAAATACATCATATTCATTTGCAATTTTATAATGTTTCAAGACCCTTGCGTCTATAATGATGAGGAAGGGCATCTTATTTGGGGCCCCTTTAGGTTGGGGGCCCCAGGCAATGGTGGCCTGTTGCCTAATGGTAAGTCCGCCCCTGTGTGTAATTAGGGCTGGGCGATACGGTGATAAAAATCGAATCGTGAGCTGGTCCCTGTGACAATCTGCTATTTTTGTGAAATCGTCGTATCGTGATTCTCTGTTTGTGTCTTTAATGCAGCTGTCTGTTCAAACACACTTTTTCTCCTGATGTTTAGCCTCTGAAGCCTCTGAGCAGATGACTTTATTCACCTCTTAAAGGTCCCATAACATGCAAAATCGACTTTTCAGAGGTTTTAACCTTCCTACAGTGCTATTTGGGCCTCGTATGTTGTGCCCAAAGTGGTTTTTTGATTGATTCCCGCATGCTTTCACTAGAGAACTGTCTTTTCCGTCCCCCTCGGCTGAGCAGGCAGACGGGGGCTCATCCCATGGATGACGCGGCTTCCCATGGATGACGCGGTGTTTAAGCCATGCCTCCGGGAAGCGCGCAGCCGCAGAATAAAAACAGCTAATGCTAATGCTACACAGTAATTACACGATGGATACGACAGATAGAAGAGTTAGCTTGTTATTTACCAAACGGCAACGTCCATCGTCGAGGTACTGGAGCACGTCACACTCCAGGTCAGATCCAGGACGTAGGACTCAGCACGACGCACCGTCAGGACGATAAAATGTTTATTCAGTGTTTGTGTATCGCTGTTTACCGGAGCACACGGCGCATGCGCACTATCTCCGCTCTAGGCTTCGGCACGAGTTAGGCGGGGAGGCGCGCTGAAGTTGAAGTGGCGGGGAAGCAGCCTGCTCTCTGTTCGGGGGTCAGATCTCAGAGTGAGCCGTTTGCTTTTGCAAGGAGGGGGGCCAGTCCAAGAAATGGGTGTTTTTTGGAAACTGTTATGTTATGGATATTGCACAATGCAAAATTTTATCAACAAAGCCCTTAGAATAGACTGTGTAAAGGGCAAAATAGCAGAATATGGGACCTTTAAAGACCAAAGCTGCACAATTAAATGAAATCAACACAAAATCGCAATCGCCAAGACTGCAGTAATGTCTTCCACAAACAGCAAAATGTCTTGCTTTAATTAGAATAAAAACTGCTAATGTTGTAGTTTGGATTTGTGCAAACAATCTAAAACAAGAAACAAGACAAGAACAAGAACAAACACGACTCAAAGCGACAAAAATGTGACAAAAAAACGACAAAAATGTGACAAAAAACAACAAAGACGCGACTAAACGTGACAAGAACGTGTTTTAACAAGACAAACACAACTGAATGTGACAAACATGCGACTAAAAGCGACAAATTTTGTTTAAAATTTGAATTTGAACAGAATCCTAAATCATGAATCAGATCACAGGCGCACTGGTCAGAAAAATCACAATGAGGATATTTTACCTAAATCCTGCAGCTCTATTATTGGAAAATACAAAGTGAAAAAGAATCGTGATAAAATCGAAATCATGATCTGGTCCCAAGAAAATCGTGATAATAATTTTTTGCCGTATCGCCCGGCCCTATGTGTAGTCTTGTCACGATAACTCATCACGATAAAAGATCTTATTCCTGAAGTTGCCGTACGCGCCGCCGTCTTGTTTCCGTTGTATTAGTTTACACCAGGCATGTCCAAACTCAGGCCCGGGGGCCAAATGCGGCCCTCAGACCAATTTTTCTTGGCCCTTAGTCTTCCTGGTGAACTGGCCCACATTGTCCTGATAAGTACTATTTACAGCACATTTCAGATTTTCTACAATTCCAACCTAAATAACTAACATTTTGGTGCAATACAGACCTGATATTAAGGCACTGAGACTGAATGTAGATGTGGTGGAGCTTAAAACATCAGATAAATGCAGCTTTTTTTAACGTTTCGCGATTGATTTGTGGCCCTCCGCTTGGTCTATATTTCAATATGTGGCCCTCGATGGAAAAAGTTTGGACACCCCTGGTTTACACGAAGCAGACGAGCTCAACAGAAAATAAGTTCTACTCGACTAAAAAGCCGTTTTCAGGCCTCAGGAAATCGTTGTGTTGTGACTTGTTGTTGCTCGTGTTCATTAAACATTTTACACAAATCAATCTACTTTATGTAACATTTTAGCGGTGAGACTTTTCCCTCGTTCGTCATTAGCTTTAACGGAGTTCTCGTCAAACGGAAGTGCGTTTACAACAAAAGTGTGGATCTGTGGCAAAAAAACGGCAAAAGTGGGCGGGGCAGAATAAGGTGAATACCACTGACACAATAAAACGAGAATCAAAGTAAACCCAGCGACAAATGAACTAAAAAAAAAAATCATGACCAAAAACTAAATCAAACCGTAAAAATCATGAGCTACAAGAAGATGAATTCAAACTGCAGCGTTAGCCGTTTTTATTCAAATCAAAGCAAGGCACTTTGTCGTTTGTGGAAGAAATGATCGCGCTTCAAAATTTGCAGCTGTTGCGATTTGCCAATTACGTCCATTAAAATCAATCGAACGGCGTTTATTTATAGCAGGGCTGCAGTTCTTTAATTCTTGGTCGACTAAAGACCTGCCCCATCGACTGAAATAGAGTGTGGCAAAACTATGAAGTATCTCTCTGTATCCGACCCAAACTGCACTAAAAAAAAAAACACAACTGCACAGGAGTTCATGCAAAAAAAATAACAATTTATACATAAATGTTGAAGGAAACAGTGTATTTATATGTTAGATATATATAAATTAGATTAAACTCATGATTCTCTCACTCCATATCTTCACTTTTCTGCTGTTTTTGTCGTAAAAATCCTTTTGATTGAAATAAAATAATTAGTCGGCTAATGAAAACCTGTCTTCGATCGAGGGAGTTCAGCAGGAAGAGCGTTTGACGATCTGGAGTGAGATTTTGTACGGGGTACGGGACCCCAAGGGGTACATGAGGAATTACCAGGGGGCACTTAGAACGGTTTCAGATTATAAATGAAAAGGAAATGTACTTTTATCTGACTGAAAGTGTTATTTGTTGTAAATTAAGCAACTTTCTGGAGTATCTTGGATCATAAATACAATTACAACAAAAAATATAATAGTAATAATTGACTATATTTGACTGAACCCATGCATTTGCCCAAAACTCTTGAGTCGAGGGGGTACGCAAAAGACGAAAAAGGTTGGGAAACACTGGACTAAACGACTAAATGTTCAGCCCTAGAGCTCACCGTTCCATTTTTATCCCCGCATCGCACAAACCTACTCCACGGCGCCTTTAAATCCTCGTGGTTTTACCTGCGAGTTGGAGCGCACGCAGGCCGGCCTCGGTCTGAGCCTGGAGTTGGGACTGGACCCGGGTTTGGGGTTGGAGGAGGAGAGAGGCGCCCCGGAGGATTGTGGGTGCTGCAGGCCGCTCTGCTCGGGTCTGGGGCCGGCGGGGGGCGGGTGCTGCAGTTTGGGGGATTTGGGGAGCTGCTGCGGCGCCGGCGGATCGGGATTGGGGCTGGCGGAGGAGAGCGCTGTCCCGGTGGATTGTGGATGTTGTAGTTTGGGGCTGGCGGAGGAGAGTGCTGCCCCAGTGGATTGTGGGTGGTGCGGTTTGGGGCTGGCGGGGCGCACGCTGGGCCCATGCCGGTCGCCGTGGTTCTGCTGGACTGTGTAGTGACCCGTTCTGCGGCTGCAAGACACAAAACGACAGGAGTCAACTTTGTGAACACGTTTTTATGTTTTTATGTCGCAAATGGTGGGCAAGAGCCAGAGAAAGACTAGAGCTAGAGCTTCTGCCTCTCAATAAGGAGATCGTGGGTTCGAATCCCGGACCACCCCAACATCACACGCTCTCTCACTGGGATAGGCTCCAGTCACCCGCGACCCCTAACGGGAATAAGCGGTAGAAAATGAATGAATATCCAAAATAGAAATCCGCAAACTAACTAAGGGCGTCTTTATTATGGCAAAAGTTATGATCACAATTATTTGGCGCATAATTAAAATCACAATTATTTATAACAATTTCTTCTATTCACCTTTAGCCCCGATCACTTTTGCCTCTTTTTATGTTTCTGAGCCGCACTCTTGTAGTAAATAACGTCACTTCCTGGTTGGTCATGGGAAGCAAATGTGACGTAGTTAGAGGTAATTCTACAACAGTTTCCTAGCAACCATTTTGAAAACAAGGGCCACAATCCAACACAATAGTTATGATTTGACAAATAATAATACCTGGTAACACCTGTATTTTTGTTGAATGACTTTAAACTGTCAGAAAAATGCATCAGTCGAGTGTTAACCGTCTGTTTATTTTCAGCTGTACGTCTCTTTTTGATGACATCACAGAGGGATTCCATTTTAGAACTCAGAACTCAGGACTAAACCAGGACTAAACCAGGAAACCACTAACTATCATTAAAGTCTGACAGGTTAGAACTCAGAACTTTAGTCATGGTTTAGTCCCGGTTTAGTCCTGGTTTAGTCTCGGTTTAGTCCTGGTTTCAGTCCCAGTTTAGTCCTGGTTTCAGTCCCAGTTTAGTCCTGGTTTCAGTCCCGGTTTAGTCCTGGTTTCAGTCCCAGTTTAGTCCTGGTTTCAGTCCCAGTTTAGTCCTGGTTTCAGTCCCAGTTTAGTCCTGGTTTCAGTCCCAGTTTAGTCCTGGTTTCAGTCCCAGTTTAGTCCTGGTTTAGTCCTGGTTTCAGTCCCAGTTTAGTCCTGGTTTCAGTCCCGGTTTAGTCCCGGTTTAGTCCTGGTTTAGTCCCGGTTTAGTCCCGGTTTTTGCTGAATTACTTTAAACTGTCAGAAAGATGTGTCAGTCGAGCGTTAACCGTCTATTTATTTTCAGCTGTTTGTCGCTTTTTGATGACATCACAAATGGATTCCGTTTTAGAACTCAGCTCCACTTCCTGTCATTTTAAACCTTTAATTTTCAAATTTTCTTCACAAACTGCTACTTCACAGATGCAAAACTATGATAAATATTTAGCACAGGTGCCCTCCCACCAAACTTAGAGAAAAATGAGAACCTGTCAGACTTTAACTTTAATGATAGTTATTAGTGGTTTCGTTTTGACGCAAACTGCTGCTTTTACGAGACACTCTTGGGAAAAGCATAAAATACTCATTAGAACCGCTGTAAGTGTCGCTGACTCTCAATCATTCTGTCACAAACTGTTATTTTGGACTTTGCTTCTCGTTTACGGCCTCTCGGTTCAAGCGTCACACATTAACCTCGTGAAAACTGCACTTCAGAAATCCATTGTCTTTTCTGCGTCTCAGATACGGACCGATCATAAAAGTCGATTCGAAAGATAAAACACGTGAAAGTGGGTCACTGAGAGGAGCTTTGTGAAGAGGCACGAGCTGAATTCCTCTGACGTTCTCTAATGAAGACACGACCGACAGTGAGCAGAACAGAGAGCGCCCTTCATCCGTCTGACATGAGGGGCTTTAATTAGGAACAGTCTGGACGGTGAAATACCAACGCCAGAAAAAAAACTTTATTAAAACTGTTCGTCAAAAAGGAACACACTCTAAATGTGGGCAGTTTGTTTCTAAAATATTTCAAGATTCAAAAGAAACAATTTTAAAATTTACTTTTTAAACTCATTCAACAATGCGTGTGCTGGTTTTATAATTAAAATGATAGACATCAACTTTTGTGTGTTTTTAGTCACATTTATCAAGTATGTGTTTGTATTATTTTATATATAAGAAAATAAAGTAGGCCTACATGTTAAAGTGACAGTTTGGACTACTCCTTTAAATTAAACACAGTTATATATTTCAAATTTTCTAATATTCTTTACAAATTGTATCTAGTTTAGCCCTTTTTTTTAGGTTAGGGTAGGTTTAATTTTACTTCCTGGTTTTGTAAAAGCATCTATTCGTGTGAAAATGAGACCACAGCACTTTCTCTGGATCTTTTTATAGAGCGTTTTATCCCACGAGAGAAGCAGGACGTGCTCCGTTAGCATGCTAATGTTTGTAGCTTTACCCGTGAAGGTTCGCGACGCTCTGGGCTCAGATATTATTATTATTATTATAGCTCATAAACTCAAGGAGGTGAATATTTATGATGCTGGGACTGCTTTATGTAAATGAGCAAAGCATTTGACTGAACATAAACAGTTTTTCATGTTTCAAAATGATAAAAATCAGGTACAGGGCCTTTAAAGTTCAAAGTTAAGAAAGGTCTTTTTGATTTGTATTAATTTCATGGGCTGTTATATATACTAATTTATTATACTAATTTATTTTTATATTATTATTTCATATTATATTATTTATGTTATATTATTTATTATTACCATTTATCATTACCAAAACAAAAAATCTCTAAAATCTCAATGCCAGAAACATTTTTTAAACAATGTGTTATATTTAGCCATTGGGGCGCCCTCTACTTCTTCAAAAGTGGGAATCAAAATGAATAAATGAAGCCATTAGGCAGCGTGACTGCTGTGCCAATGGAGCCATGTGTTTGTTGTGAACACAGTTTTGTCAGAGGAATTCTCAGAACAAGTTCAATGATGGTTTTATGAACTCACAAACAAACACTGGGCTCAATAAAAGAATAAAATAAAATAAATGAATAACAAATCTGTATCTGTTACTGTCATCAAGTTTTATACACATTTTGGTTCTGGTTCAAATTGGGGGAAACAACAACAAAGTTTATAAAATAATCATATTAATAAAAACTATGAAGGTAGAAGTATTTTAAAGGAAAAATATTATTCATTTTTGTATTGTTATTAGCTTTTAAACATGCTCTTGAGGTGCCTTTAATTTAAAATCTCATATTTTAAAACAAAAAAAGTTTAATATTTATCCAGCCAAGCGCTAACTAGATTAGCTCTTGAAGAAATTATCAAACATTTATCAACCCTGTAGCAGCAGTTATCGTGTTTAGACGGAAGAAATGCTCAGAACGGGTCTGTCGATGATTTAAGGACTTAAAACAACAGAAGGTTCTCGGATAAGTGATGTAGCTCAGAGGTTCCCAAAGTGGGGGTTGGGACCCCTCGGGGGGTCACGAGGGCTGAGATGGGGGTCACGAGATGATTTCAAGATGTGACATTGTATTCTTTATTAAAAACTGTATCTTTTAGAGAAATAAGATCCAATAAGACCATAAACTATTCACACTTTAAATTATTGCTACTGTCATTTTCATTTCACTTTGGGGGTCCCGAGTCGGTTGTAGGGCTATTTTGGGGGTCCCGGCCAGAAAAGTTTGGGAACCCATGACGCAGATGATCTGAAAACACGTCAGAAAATCCAGACAGTTCAGCAGGAAGTGTGTTTGATGCTCGGAGGGGGAGGATTTTCTAATAAACATTCCTCAAAACAGTGTGAATGAAACTGAATGCTACTTCAGGTGTGTTTTTGATGACGGAACATTGTTAGAACAAGGTTTAAAGCTCAAAAAAGGCACCGTAGCACAACATGTGTCCTTTAAATTTACAGGTGAAAAGGGCGGTGCCTCCACGTCTGATCTCAACATCCTGTGTCCAGTATTTTGTATTTTTATAAGAATGCTCTAAAAGGAAAATCCACAAATGTTTTCCTTGATCATTTCTATCAGTGACGAGCTCCGTGCGATATTTATCCGTCCACAACATCTGCAGATTAAAGTGCATATGACAAGTTTTTACGATTTTCTGATTTTTATTTTATTTGGTTTATTAATACCCATTGTACATAAATATTGTTTTACACCAATCAAGTCATGGTTTGTGGAGAAAAGTTGAAGTGAAAGTGAAAAACTGATGACATTACACCAGGGAGACTCATTCCATCCAAAGTTTACGCATAATTTGCCCAAAATAAACCAACTATTTTAGATTTAAAACATTAATTCAACAAAATAAAAGGTGTTCACATATATTTTGATTTGTCAGACAAAAAAATCTCTGACATTAGCCGAGTTTTATCCCAGTGCACAAAGCAATTTCCTAGTGTGATGTCATCATTTATAACCAGGAAGTGACATTATAAAACAAAAAAAAAAATGCAAGCAAATGATAAAATATATAATTATTTTCAGCAAAACTTTAAATATATTTATCTCACCTGTATTTTAATAGTATTTAGTAGCATTTTAGAGTAGTCCAACCTGTCATATGCACTTTAACCAGACATTTGACCCGCTCCAGCTCAAATAAACACATTTGAGAAGAAAACACTTCTACAGTTGGACTATGAAAAAACTTTTGCACTCTTTTTGTTACATTTGTGGTATTATTACTCTTAAAAAGTAAATTCATTCTTTGCAATAAACGGGTAATAAACTGGTTACTAATGCAAAACGCCCACTAAAATCACCAAAAACTAAAATGTCCTTGATAATTGTGGACATAAAACCCCTTCATTCCAATCGAATGAACTTGTTTTTTCTCAAACACATCAGTTGTGTTTCTACATTCCTTCATGTGTGTCATCTGCTTCAGCGGCGACTTTTATGACCCCCGTAAAGTCCACATGTGGTCCACGAATCATCTCAGGCCTGGTTTAGTCCTGGTTTAGACCTGGTGTAGACCTGGTTTAGTCCTGGTTTAGTCCTGGTTCAGTCCTGGTTTAGTCCTGGTGTAGACCTGGTTTAGTCCTGGTTCAGTCCTGGTTTAGTCCTGGTGTAGACCTGGTTTAGTCCTGGTTTAGTCTCGTGTAGTCCTGGTTTAGCCCCGGTTTAGCCCCCGTTTAGTCCCGGTTTAGTCCCGATTTAGTCCCGGTTTCAGTCCCGGTTCAGTCTGCTGCTGTTTGTGGGTCGTGGGGTCAAAGAGTCTCCAAAAACCGCTAAAATTGTCAAAACGGCTCATGTTTTTCTTCTTCTATCATTTAATCCTGAGCTGTTGGTCCAAAATGGCTGTGAATCATCCTCTGGCCGTGGTTTTAACGACACGTCCTGGTCTTTTAAAAGAGAGAAGCCCCCAACATTTTCTCTGTCCTGGCCGCCATTTTGCTTGTTGTTGCTCGTAATCGCGGCACATGGATGTGACGTCCTTCTCTCACGGCTCTGATTGGCTCGGTTTCCGCAAAATAGAGGAAGTAGGAGGCTTAGCGATCAGGCCCAAACACACATTTTTTCAAATTTGTCAGTAAAGCCACACTGAGGCGGTCTGTTGAAATAGTTGTTCAATTGTTGTTGTTGTTTTGAAAGCTACTGTTCATAAATATAGACTTTTTCAGGAGTGACACGAGTACGAGTGTGTTCATTATGTTAATCAATTTTAATGCTGCAGCAAATAAAAAAATAAAAAGTTTAATTTTGTCATTTGCAGACAGCACAGACACATGGTTCTTATTTCGATGTCCGTTACATTTGCTAAAAAGTGATAATTCAACTTCAGCCTCTAAAGTTCACTTAAACTGAAACAAAACAAACATTTAATTGTCAAACTGTTGTGTCCTGCTAAGTTTTTGGTGCATTATTGTCCAGAATAATGATTAAGAAATGCTTATTACAAGGTTGTTAGCATGTAAGCTCGTTCTGACGCTAACAGTAACAATCTCCACAAAACACTTCAACAGGTGTAATGTTTTCTAACTCTGCTTTGGTGTTACTCAGGTGTGGTCCAATGGTTTCAGTTGCAAAAACATCCCTGGATCTTCATTCATTTGTGATGTTTTGAGGCTAATGCTAACTCTCCCATTGAAAATGCATTAGTGCTAAACGATGGAATGGTACCGGGCGAATGGAACGCAGTGTTTTGTTTACAAACGCTGGAGGGGTTTATTTGGCTGAGATGAATAAAGCACTGCGAGTTATTTTCAACATTAACATCCCACTGGACGATTCATTTGGTAATCGATTAGTTCAGCGATTATTCTGTCGATTAATCGGTTAGTTGTTTAGAACGTAAAGTGTCCATGAATATCAGATTTTTGCTAAATTTGACCCAGATGAAACTAAGACGACGGCGTTTTGGGACGTCCTGATGTGGTATATTTACAAACAAAATAGATTTGTGACGTGCTGAGTCCACTTGTTTTTAGTGATTTCGGGCTTTTTTTTTTTGGAAAGTCGCTTGTAAATTTGGACAGTTGCGGGTTTCTGGGCTTTGCTTCTGAGCAGCACTTTCACATCCGAAAAAAGAGCTCATTTTTTGCCCTTTTTCAGTTCTGTTTTATGTTTATAGATGGAACGACGACTGAAATACAGACGCTGGACTAGTTGCTTATTTTTTTGCCTTATTATATGGATCTTTGTCACTCACGGCTCTCTGAAAATCTGGCATTTGATCAGAAACTCTGAGTTATCGCATTCTCTTTGCCTTTTTGATGTAATTCACGATCTTTCTGAGATAAAACCTCTTCTCTGAGCGCGTGGCATGTTTTGAAGTCTGTGTATGGCCCAGATCACGATTATTCCATCACTAAATGAGTTGACAATTATCTCAATAATCTATTAGTTGTGATTAATCAATTAACTTGTTTAAGCCCCAATATATTTAAGTTTTATCCACCAAATAAAGTAAAAACTAAAAAATCTTAAACTTTTCATACGCACTTTAACTCTGCCTCAGTCTCTTTGTGCTCTTTGTCCCAGATTTGTCTTTTTCAGTTATAATGGAAACAAAATAGACATGAAAATTAAGAGGAAGCTGTAACTTTACATAAACAATATAAAAATACAACAGATCTCATTATATGCCAGAAAAATACATTATTTTAGTGAAGTGGAACGTGAATTTGTAAACTTTGCAAGAACTTTTTGTCATTTCACAATCAGAATCGGTTTATTGCTGTTGTCAGTGTCAAAATTCACAAACAACTTGCTTTGGCGTAAGATGCAACATAAAACAATGAATAAAATATAATAAAATATATAAAAGAGGCATGCATAAGATTAAGAATAAAATAAAACAGACAAAGATAGACTAAGACTATGTACAGTTGCAGACAGTGCTTATAGAGATGTAAGAACACATCTGTCGCTCGCTTAAGTCACAGGGTTTTCTTTTATGGCAGGAAGGCCATCTGGCTTAAAAGGCGGAAAGAGAAGCTGACGAATATTAAAAACCTCAGCGGACTTCCTGGGTAAAGTGTAAATATACAAATCCTACAACTGTGGAGGTAAAAAATAGCACCAAAATCAAATGCACATGGACTTTGGTCTATTCTCAGACTCACATCCTCTTTTCCCTCTCGGTCTCTCCCCGTGAGCCCTGAACACATCATTTAACTTCACTTAGGATTATATAAATGACCTATACATTTTATAAAAGTCATGTCTGTGCAGAAATGTGTAAAAGATTAACAAGACCGGTGACTCTTTAAAGCAGAACTAAGTCACTTCAGAGGCAGAGCGCACCCTGGATCCGCTTGTGATATTTCACTTCTTTTTTTTCCCCACTTCTTTTTTATTAAAATAAAGAAGTTTAATCACGTACAAACACATTTCATGTCGCCAAATATAAAAAAGAGAGCCAGTGTTTCTCAGGAGAGTTGTCTTCGGGTCGATGTCAGAAATGCTGCAGCTGGTTTTCTGCAGCAGGGGGCGACGACGAGCTTCAAACACCCGAAAATACATTTACAACCAACACAGGAACTTACAAAGGTGTTTAATAAGGTAAAAGTGTTACTTAGCTCTAATTTAAAACCAGTAAGCAATAGAGATTATGCAGATGACATTACAGCATTCTGAATTTTAGCAGCGAGGGGAAAAACACACGAGAGTCAACGGTGTGACTGGTGTTCACGTCAAAAATTAAATCTGTGCCTGTCCAGAGGCTTCTCCAAACGTTAGGATGTTCCGCAGTAACAGACCAACGTTCATGCGCTTTTGCAACACGTATATGATAAAACTAACATGCTATATGTGACTTTTAAACTTTAAACAGGTATATTTTAAATTAAATATTATAGATAAAGAGAAACATCAAGGTCGGTTGGTTTAAGTGTAATATTTAATCGGCAAATGTTATACAAAATTGACCTTTTTGTGCTTTTAACCCGTTCTAACATCGTTCCATCATCAAAACCAGGAGCTGCATTTAGCTTCATTCACGCTAGTTTGATAAATCCTGGTTAGAAAATGCTTCAAAAAAACTTCCTGCTGAACTCCCTCAATTTATGATGTTTTTCCGATTTTAGGCGTCACTTATCAGAGAATATTCCGCTGTTTTTGTCCTTAAATCATCGTCAGACTCGCTCTGAGCGTTTCTGCCTCTAAACGTGATCACTGCAACTGCTCGGCTACGCACATTTCTTCACAAGCGCTCCGTAATAACATGTTTAGCTTGTGTTAGAGCTATATGTGCCGTGGGAAACAGCAACAGATACAGATGTTCATTTTGTTCTTCATAAACATTTTTTTTTTCTAAAACATTTTGTTCTAAATATGGCAAACTTAAAAGTACTCAAGAGCAGGTTTAAAGGCTAATAACAATATAAAGAATGCATTATATTTTTCCTTTAATGTTTATTGTGACTGTGGCAGGTCCGACATCTCATGAGTCTTAATCAAAAATAAATGTTATGAAACTTAAACGATTGCCGAACCGTTTCTTGCTGTTTAAAACGATGGAAATATAGTCAAGCTAACGACGCAAAATTGGCAAATGACTCTCCTGCAAAAGCTCAAAACACAAACTAAAATGTGAAAATGCTGCTCAAGTCTGAAAACAAATGTAAAAGTCCAAAACTGAGATAAATATTTTTGTATCTGACGTCTAAACAGAGAAAATCAAGTAAACATTTGTATAAAACCAGATAAACAACAGGACGCTGCAGCTACGCTAACATTTATCACCGACACAGACTTCACACACAGTTGAACTCTTTCTCTCTTTAAATAACATGTTTCTGAGTCCAAGTGTTGCAGAAAAATGTATTATTGTGTGACAGTTGAAGTGTCCTTTATCTCTAAATGCCGTTAGCAAACAAGCTAGCTAACTCTGCACTGTCCCAGCAACCACGAGAAACTACTTTCAGTCTGAATTTTGTTTAAAGTTGATTTGAGCAAAACAAAAGCTTCACAGACAAAAAATTGGGCCAAAGTAAAGAAAAGAAACACATTTTATCTGCTGCCCATAATTCTGCCACTCAAGAATTTCGATGGGCATTTTTCAAATAAAAGATTTTTATTCCATCTGCAGGAGGTCTGCAGATGGAAATTATCCTTGGGCTATAATCTGGCATATTTACGTTTGTGTAAATGGTCATTAATATGCATTGTTCCCCCTTTTCCTTAAATAAATAAATATAAATATATAAATAAAAGATGTCTGTGCATTTGAGCTCAGGTAATTATTTAGTGCCACTTTTTAATAACAATGACAACCGCGGTCTGTGCTTTTCTGTGTCGTCTGTGTTGAATCACGCTAAAGATTAACACGTGGAGTTTAACCGCTCGGTGAATCTTTAAAGGCGTCAGCGAAAGTCAGACAAAAAAAAGAGCTTAAAACGTGACGCGCCGCTGCCTCGAGCTGAGTCGGTATGAATGATCTGACCACGAGGCTGAATCAGAAAAACTAAACACTCCGGCCACATGTGAATAGAAACTAAAGTGCATTTAAGTGGGTTATATGTTACAAATATGAAGAACTGCACTGAAAAAATATACAGAAAATACATGTAATTTGCAAAAACACAAGTTCTGCTTCAGAAAGTAAAACGCCTGCAGGTTATTTGTGTAGAAATACTTTCAAAAGCAACATTTATTCATTTATTATTGACCTTTATTTAACCTGGAAAGTCCCCCTGAGACTCAGAATCTGTTTTTCAGGACAGTCCTGGTCCCAGAGGGAGGAGCCTGTTTTTAGTGTCAGAGGAAACCTACGCAGACACGAGGAGAACGTGCAAACTCCACACAGAAAAGGGAGTCGAACCCAGAACCTTCTTGCTGTGAGGCGAGAGCACCGTGTCGCCAAACAATGCAATGAAAATATTTTTCAATCTGTTCTTGATAAAAGTCAATCAACTCCATTTTAACGGATAAATCGGTGTAAAATGATATTAAAATAACACTTTTTGACAAACATGACGTGTTTATTTAATGTGTTGACTTTAGGCGGTGTCAGTTAACCTGCTCATCCTGATCTGTGTTTCACTCTGAGTTTAGTTCAACACATGATCAAACTGGACAAACTCTCGCCGAAAATGTGTAACGTCAAGACAAACATTTGACCTGATCAGTCGCAGCGTCGCTAAAGCAGAACAAGCAAAGAAATTAATAAATCCAGTTGAACGAAAACCGACTTCTTCCTCGTCCTCAGATGCACAAAGTACTTCTACGGCACGTTTTCAAAAGCAAAATGGTCAGTAAATGTGTTGAAACAGCCCTTCTGTCTGTCAGCGTCATGTTTGTTTAGGTTTGTCTTTTTGACTTCCACCCAAACCACGATGTAGCGCTGTGATTGACAACGGCTCAAACCCAACAGCGGGAGGGCATCCAGATGGATTCTCACAAACATCTCGAGAATCCCTCAGGGCCCGGAGGCAGTGTGTGGTCTGTAAAGGACAGCAGCCTGTTCAAAGAGCTGCTGCTGGACTCATAATTCAGTTCGATTCAAGTTCTTGGCAAATCAACTGAGAAAACTGCTTTTGAAAATATATATAAACGACCATAAGCCAGAAATATGTCCAAACAGTGAAGCAGCAGAACAAACACGCAGCTCGGATTAAATCGACATCAATATTAAAAGTTCAAGTCCTTCAGACGTGGACAGAGGAAGTGTGTGGTGCTGAAGCTCTTCCTGCTGCTTTATCTGAAAAGATTATATTATCACCCAGAAGTGCTGAGAGGGAGGGGGGAGAGAGAGGAGAGAGGAGGGGGAGGGAGGGGGGGGGAGGGGGAGGGAGGAAGGGAGAGAGAGGGGAAAGAGGGAGAAAAGAGGGAGAGGGAGGGGGGAGAGAGAGGAGAGAGAGGGGAGGAGGGAGGAAGGGAGAGAGAGGGAGGAGGAAAAGAGGAGAGGAGGGGGGAGAGAGAGAGAGAGAGAGAGAGAGGGGGGGGAGGAAGGGAGAGAGAGGGGAAAGAGGGAGAAAAGAGGGAGAGGGAGGGAGAGAGGAGAGAGGAGAGGAGAGAGGGGGAGAGAGAGAGAGGGGGAGGAGGAGGAGGAGAGGGAAAGAGAGAGGGGGTAGGAGAGAGTGAGAGAAGAGGGAGGAGGGGGAGGAGAGTAAGACACTACCACACCACCACACACGCCGCCACTTTTCGTGCCCACCACTGGTCGCCACTGTCACTTCACTTTTCACCACTGGTCACTACCACACCACACTTTTCACCACACACTTTTTCACCACCACTCACCACCACTTTCACCACACCCGCCATCAGGTCACCACCAACACCTTCACCACCTCACCGCCACCAATACTTCACTTTTCACCACACACTCACGCTACCATCACACACCACCCACCAAACCACACTCATCACTAACGCCCACTACTACCAATACCACCACCACACCACGCCAACACTTCTTTTCACACTCACTTCACCACTACTTTCGTCCACACCCGCCGCACACACCATCACATCTACTTCACCTCACGCCACACACTGGCCCACACACGCACTCACCAAGACCCCACCACCACACTCATCACACTACTCACTTTGCACAAAACCACACACACTCGCCCACCACGCCCCACTTACCACTCATCTTTCACACACTCACACCACACTCATCACCACTCACACACACGCTCCCACCACTCACTCACACACTCTCGCCACGCTGCCACACACTACTCACACTCACTCTACCACCACGCCTCACTCACACTACACACACACAAACACCACAACACACTCACTCTACTGCCCACACACACGCCACAATGCCTCACTACTACTTCACACACACACACACACACGCACACTAGTTACACATGTCACATGCTGCCACACACACTAATACTATCTTTCACTACTTTTTCACACATGCTCACACACAATGCCCACACACACGCTCATTTCACGCCATTTTACACACATTACTCACTACTAACACTTTCACCACACCACACTTTTTCACGCCTCACTGTTCGTCACTTTCGCCACTACATCACGCCACGCCACCACCACCACTCACCACCACTTTCACCTTCTATGTTCAATACCGTCACCACCGCCCACTACCACCACCTCACAACAACACCACACACCACTCACACTCACACACACACACACCACTAACACACAGCCCACACTTTTTCGCCCGCCACACACACTCACACCACTCACCACTTTCTCACACACGTCACACTCACCACCTGCCACACACACTAATACTACTCACGCCACCACTTCATCGTCCAATACGCCACACCGCCACTGTCACTGACGCCACACACACTACCACTCACTCACACTCACCACACACACACTCACACCACCACCACTCACACGCCACAATACCACACACCACTCACTCACCACGTCACTCACTTACTCACACACACACACACACACACACACACACAAACCACCACACTCCCTCACCACTACTACTACTCACACACACCACACTACCACACACACACACACATTCTACACTCACACACTCGCCCACATCGCGCCACCACACACACACACCACTACTCACCTTCACATGCCCACACATTCTACCACCACACCTGCCACACACCACCAATACTACTACCAACCACACATGTCACTTTAATGCCTACCACTTACACACATTTTCACACATTACCACACACACATTACTAATATTTTTCTACTACTACTACTACTGTTTTTCACACTTCGCCACACTCGCCACACACTACTAATAATACTCACTACCACTACTCACACTTTTCACTACCACAATACGCCACTACTACTTCACCACTTTCACACACTCATCACGCCGCCACACCACTCGGCCGACACACTCACCACTCAATACATTTCACACACTCACACTACCACCACACTTTTTCACCACTACTACTCACCACCACTTTCACACACTCACCACACTTTTCACACTTGACTCACTCAGGCACACAGGGCACACGCACCAACACACACGCCTCACACTACCACGCCACACTGTCCCACACACACCCTACTACTCACACACTACTTTACCACTTCTGTCCCACACACAATACTCTACTACTTACTACTTCACACACACTACTGCCTCACACATTTACACACATTAAAACCACATTACTTTACTCAAACATTTACTTACTTACTTACTTACACACGTCACACATTTTTACAGCTACAAACCATTACTTACCTGCCATTTACTGCACATTTTTACACACTACTACACGCTCCACATACTACTGCACAAACCACACATTTTACTATTTTTACTACTACTTTTTTTACTACTACATATTACATTTTATTTACTTACGTCACATTTACTGCCACACATACTTTACTTTACACATATTTACTATTTCATGCATGTTACACACATATTTCAACATATACCCAAGATACACCTAAGTGTCCATTTTTAATACCTACAACATTTAGGACAGAGAGAAAGTGGAGAAAGAGAGGGGAAACAGGGAGAGAGAGAGAGAGAATGAGAGAGGGAGGAAAGAGGGAGAGGGGGGAGAGAGAATGAGAGAGGGAGGGAGGGAGAGGGGGGAGAGAGAGAGGAAAGAGGGAGAGAAAGAGGTAGGGGGGGAGGGAGAGAGGGAGGGAGGGAGAAAAGAGGGAGAGAAAGAGAGAGGGGGAGGAACAGGGAGAGAGGGAGAGGGGAAACAGGGAGGGAGAGAGAGGGGAGGGGGAAGAGGGAGGAGAAAGAGAAAAAGAGGGAAGGAGAAAGAAACAGTAAAAGAGAAATAGAAAGAGACTGAAAGAGTAAAATGAAGCAAGTAACAACAGAGGCAGAGAAAAAGAAAGAAAGAAAGAGAGAGAAAGAAAGAAAGAGAGAGAACAAATTAAAGGAAGAAAGTAAAAGAAAGAAAGAGAGAATAAGAGAGGGAGAGTAAAGGAGAGAGAAAGGAGGAGAGTAAAAGAGAAAGAAAACATAAGAATGAAAGAAAGATAACATATATGAGAGAGAGTAAAAGAGAGAAATAATGTAACAGAGAAATTACAAGAGAGAGAGAAAAGAGAGAGAGAAAGCAAGAGAGAGAGAGAGAGAGAGAGAGGCACGTGTCCAGAGCCTGAGGTTAAAGTTAGAGTTGATTCATCAGCAGCAGGAGTCACACTGAGGAGGAAGTGAGTCTGACACATGAAAACACTCAGAGCTCTGAAACTGTTGTAAACGACCAAAACAGACTCACTGCATCAAACCGCTGAAGATCTGAGCGAAAAGGCACAAAATCTCACAAGAAACACCAGAAAAGATGACGGTTTGACACCATTTATCACGTGTGAATGTCACATTTTAGTGTCACGTTGATTGTGAGCGAAAGACATCAATATATAACGATTATTCACACTAAACAACAGCAAAATCCTTTATTTCTCATTAAAATAGTCTAATATATTACTATTAATCTTATTATTTGACCAGCTTTACGAAATCAAACTTTAATTAACTTAAACGTAAAAAGCCAAACCTTTTTATGTCCAGGTTACATTTTTTACAACATATTGAATTGAAATAACTTATCTTTGCTTCTAAAATGGTCACAATTTGTATTTTTTAGTTCTTACAATTATATTTTGTCTTGAAAAATCCCAATTATCGATTAACCAAATAATCTTGACATCGATAATTATAAGTAAATGAATCGGCTTCCTTTAACTTCTGCTTCATAACTCACTTTTTATGATTTATACTCAGCAAAAGCATCGGTTTATCGTGTCATTATTGCTGAAAATAGGGCTGCAACAAGTATTATAGAACTGTAGAAATGGTTGTCAATGAATTAAATAATAAAAATAATCATTAACTTGACTCCAGAACATTCTATGAGGGTCTAAGAGGTTTTATTTCTCAGACGGAGCAGGAATGACACAAAAATGACACAGGAAACATGAAAATTGTGTGTTTTTGATCAAAATACTAAATATTCCACACCAGAACGTCCTCAAACGGCTTCAATTCTGCTTTATCTGAGTAAAATTGAGTAAAAATCTCATATTCTCTGGTCTTTCGCGCTCTAAACAACCAATCGATTAATTAATGAATAATCGCTAGACTAATCCATTACCAAAATAATCGTTATTTGCAGCCCTGACTGAAAACGAACCAAAAAACAGTGACTTTCAGTATTAATTTAACACAAATAAATAGACAAAATAGTCACATTTCTCTCTCAAAAGCCTGAACTCTGCTCCAAATCACAGCTAAATGTGAAGTTTCAAAGTAAACACCGTTGTGGGAATTGAAACACACTTTACGGTATCGTTTCCCGTCCACGTTTGCAGCGGCGTGTTTCCCCGCGGCGACGAGCTAAACAGTTTGAATTGTCCTCGGCTTAAACAATGAAAGGAAACACAAATATAGAAGGAAGCTCCACTGCAGGCGGCACATTTGGAAACTAGAAGTGAAATAATCTGGGCTGAATAATATCGAAAAAAACGCGGTGTTCACAAAGCCGTGCGCTCTTCCGTTCTTTCGCTGGAGTTGAACAGGTGCAGCTCCACACACAGAGCTGCACTGTTCCCCGGGCCTCGCTGACCCACTTTAGGCTCTTCTCTGTGGGACCAGATCGGCCGGTGCAGACCTTTGTCCTCTGGAATATGACGGTTTGAAGAGGCCCAGAGATGAGCTCAAAGGACACAGAGTCTATATTCAGTGACTTTTTTGAGCTTTTAACCCTGTTCTAACAATGTCCCGTCATCAAAAATACACCTGGAGTAGCGTTCAGTTGCATTCAGGGCCGGGCGATACAGCAAAAAATTATTATCACGATTTTCTTGGGGCCAGATCATTTCAATTTTATCACGATTCTTGTTCACTTTGTATTTTTCTGTTGTCTTTAATAGAGCTGCACGATTCAAAAACATCTAATTGTGATTGTTCTGATCAGTGCGACTGTGATTAGATTGTGATATATGTTTTAATCATAGGATTCTGTTCAAATTCACATTTTAAACACAATTTTGTCGCTTTTAGTTGCGTTTTTGTCATATTCAGTCAGTGTTTGTCATTTAAAGTGCGTATGACAGGTTTTTAACATTTTCTAATTTTAACTTTATTCGTCATCTTAGTGAGGAGCCCCCGTCTGCTGCTCAGCCGAGGGGGACGGAACAGACAGTTCTCTAGTGAAAACATGTGGGAATCAATCAAAAAACCACTTTGGGCACAACATACGAGGCCCAAATAGCACTGGAGGAAGGTTAAAACCTCTGAAAAGTCCATTTTGCATGATATGGGACCTTTAATCAAACGCTGCAACGGGTTGGACTCTGTGATTATTTTATTGCTGACATTAAAATCTTGACTTTCCCAGATCAAAACAAACAAATCACGACCGCAAGCTCCAAACACGTGCGGTGTTGGTGAAACGAGGGGTCAGACGTAAAAGCCAGGGGTTCCTACGCGAACAATAACGTCTACAAATGAACGCGGCGTGAGTTCGTTGAACCTGAGCCTCTGCCGTTTAATCCTTGGGTCTTTGATGAAGGTAAAGAGCGGAACTAAGCTCTGATGGAAACTGTTCCTGTCACACCTCATCATCTGCGCGCACAGTTTACAGACACAAGGCACGATACATTCACAGCAGGAAAGCACTCAAACCAGCTCCAAAGCTTTATCATCTTCACATTAATCCGATGGAATTTTCAGCACAAAATATTATCATTGCGCCTCTGACAAAGATCCGATGTTAATTTTTCATGCATCTGAGCTAGGGCTGTGTGCCTTTAGTGTTTGGTCGATTAATCGGTCGATGGTGTCTTAGTCGACCAACATTTTTATTAGTCGACTTATTATTTTTTAGATATTTAGATCTAAAAGATTTATTTGGCAAAAACAGCAAAAACAACAAGATATGGGGTGAGTTAGCTGAAGATTTTTGAGTCCAACAGATAAATACATGGTTTCCTTATCATTCAAAATTGTTGCTTTTGCATGAATTCCTCTGGAGTCGTGTTGTTTTGAGTGCAGTTTGGTTCAGATACATGGAAATACTTTATAGTTTGATAATATTTTTGCCACACCTGCTTTTAGTCGATTGATTGGTCGATGGAGCAGGTCTTTAGTGTCTTTAGTTGACGACAGCCTTAATCTGAGCAAACACACACACTCTCTGACTCCCCAGAGTGACATCAGACTGAGGCCACAGCGGCACCAAACCGTCCACAAGAGCACAGCAGTAACACAGAGTCTAATGTAGATAGGTAGGTCGGTAGGTCGGTAGGTAGGTTCCGTATGTCTTTTTGTGTTTTGTGATTTTAATGCAACTTTTCCCGTTATGTAAAGCACTTTGAATTGCCTTGTGTACAAATAAACTTGCCTTGCCTAGATGTAATTCCTTGTAATTTTGGGTATTTTAGATCAATACAGTAGTAAATTGCATGATGATGTTATAAGCGGGTAGTGGACCCGTCACACAAAAGTTACATAGTTTTAATCATACATGATGATTGATGTTACTTCTCTCCAAGATTCAAATGGAGGCGTTGTTTATAAGTTCACATGTGTTCATAAGAAGGCGCAGTTAGCTTTAGCTGTGGCTAAAAAAAACACAAAAAAACAACAACTAACAAACGCTCTCCACAAAAGGCACCTAAATGTACAGCACGTTTTATGTGTCTGTTCATGATAGTTTGATTTCATAAAGTTGTTCACGAGGCAGTTTAATCTGCCTTTTCATTTGTGAAACTGCTGTTCACGAGGACTTCACTGTAAACAGTCCGAGATCCTGATCATTTTGAGAGGTTTTTCTGGTGCCATGTCACGTCCCCTTTTAATCGATTAATCGATGCACAGGACATGTCTTTAAACTAAACTAAAGAAATTCTAGTTTGAGTAGCTGCCTAAACTCATGCTCTCTGATGCTTCTTTTTCGACTCTTTCTGCAAATAAGACAATGATTGATGGAGCTGTGGGGAAGTAAATGTCTATTGTTTTGTTGTTAGCTGAATATATCAGAATATCAAATCAAATCAAATCAATTTATTTTTATAATGCCCAAAATCACAACAACAGTTGCCTCGATGGGCCACAGGTAAAAGCAGTTCAGATAACTGTCCCAGAATGCCCCTGTCCTTTGACCCTCCTTCGCGGCGAGGAAAAACTACAAAAAACCCCATGGGAAAAAGTAGAAACCTCGGGGAGAACCACAGTGAAGGAGAGATCCTACTCCCACGGACGGACAGGCTGCAGATGAACTAGGACTGACGCATCCAACTAGGACTGACGCATCCAGAATAATGTGTTCTGTCTGTAAATGGTCCACATGAGTGGATTAAATGTGGCCCTTTAGACAGCTGTACAGTCAGACACTCTGGTCTTTGTGAGACACAGACTCTGTGTCACAGATGGTTCACTCAGGACCAAACAACAGCGTCGTGTTACAGCAGCCGCCGCCTTTATGTGAGCTCTGAGCGTGCACGAGGGCGTGTGCATGAGAGGAGTGTGCACAAGAGAGTGCACGAGAGAGTGCACGAGAGAGTGCACGAGGGAGGGCACGAGGGAGTGTACACAAGAGAGAGTGTGCATGAGAGAGAGTGCACGAGAGAGTGTGCATGAGAGAGTGTACACAAGAGAGAGTGCACGAGAGAGTGTGCACAAGGGAGGGCATGAGAGAGTGTGCATGAGGGAGTGTACACGAGAGAGTGCAGGAGAGAGGGCAGGAGAGAGTGTGCATGAGAGAGTGTGCACGAGGGAGTGTGCATGAGAGAGTGCACAAGAGAGTGTGCATGAGAGAGTGCACGAGGGAGAGAGAGTGCACAAGAGAGTGTGCATGAGAGAGTGCACGAGGGAGAGAGAGTGTGCATGAGAGAGTGCACGAGGGAGAGAGAGTGCACAAGGGAGTGTGCATGAGAGAGGCACGAAGGAGTGTGCACTCTCTCGTGCACGAGAGTGCACGAGGGAGTGTGCATGAGGGAGTGCACGAGGGACAGTGCACGAGGGAGGGCATGAGAGAGTGCACGAGGGAGAGTGCACGAGGGAGGGCATGAGAGAGTGCACGAGGGAGAGTGCACGAGGGAGAGTGCACGAGAGAGTGTGCATGAGGGAGTGCATGAGGGAGTGTGTGAGAGACCTCCATGAAGTTGGCCCCATCAGACGCACATCCACACAAACACTTGTC
This sequence comes from Rhinogobius similis, assembly GCA_019453435.1. Taxonomy (NCBI): domain Eukaryota; kingdom Metazoa; phylum Chordata; class Actinopteri; order Gobiiformes; family Gobiidae; genus Rhinogobius; species Rhinogobius similis. The sequence goes on along the minus strand of CM033620.1, from coordinate 11,377,591 downwards.
AGTTGTTTGTGCTGCAAAAAGTTTAGTTTGTGCTGCTTTAGTTTCCGAGATATTAATGATACTTTTATGGGTCAAATTAGGGTCACCAGCCCCCAGGAAGATTAAAATGTTTTAATAATTAGGTTCTTAATTTTACTTCCTGGATGTAAATGCTGACATCACACTGGGAAATCACCAAGAAACATCCTGTACAGAGCACCAAAACTCCTCTAATGTCACCGATGTTTTTATTTGACAAACTGTCAAACTGAAGACAAATAGTCAAAGTGTTTAGTCAGATCTTAGATAATCATGTTGACAACGTTTTATTTAAATGTGACGTCTAACTGTCAGACGCACTTTAACCTTAACCACTTTCAGACACATTTAGCGCGATCCTGATGCGTTCATGTTTAGTCAGTGTTTCCCAAACACAGACATCATAGTTACAGCACTACTGTTTAGTATGTTTGTGTGCATGTTTGTGTGTCGTGTGTGTGTGTCGTGTGTGTGCATGTTTGTGTGTCGTGTGTGTGTGTCGTGTGTGTGTCGTGTGTCATGTTTGTGTGTCGTGTGTGTGTGTCGTGTGTCATGTTTGTGTGTCGTGTGTGTGTCGTGTGTGTGTCGTGTGTGCATGTTTGTGTGTCGTGTGTGTGTGTCGTGTGCATGTTTGTGTGTTGTGTGTGTGTCGTGTGCATGTTTGTGTGTCGTGTGTGTCTGTGTGTGTGTCGTGTGTTTGTGTGTGTTTGTCGTGTGCATGTTTGTGTGTCGTGTGAAGGAAATGACACAGAGACAGACGACATTCGACCTCCAGGACTAAAGTTACAGATCGGAGTCAGGCCCAGATCCTACAGAGAATTCTTTAGTAAAAATGGTTAGATGTCGTTAAAAAACAACAGCACATGGTGTTGTATGTTCATCTACATGTTCTGACCAAATAAAAGAATTTTTAAAAATTAAATTGGGGCTGTGCCGATCTGGAACATCACACACAGAATTAGTTCATGTTAAAGTCTTTACATCAGTCACATGTGTCCTAATGTGTCCTAAAGATTAATAATAATACTGAGTAATCACGATATTGAATATAGTAATAATACTGAGTTTATAAGTATTTTTCACCAGTCTCTGAGTACAGAGGGATAAAGCTAACAAACATTAGCATGCCTCTCCAAACGAGCTGTAAAACAGCTAGTCCTGACTAGAACCAGGAAGTACGAGCACATCAGTCTGTGTCAGGGCTCTGCACTGCCCCCTGTGGGTCAGAACAGACTTTAAAGCAGCTCTGCTTGTGTTCAAGTCTCTCCAAAGCACCAAAGAACATCTGACATGTTAGAGCCACATGAACCATCTCACACTCTGAGGAGCTCAGGGACTGGCCTCCTGCTGGTGCCAGAGTCAGGACTAAACATGGACCGGCCTCCTGCTGGTGCCTAGAGTCAGGACTAAACATGGACCGGCCTCCTGCTGGTGCCAGAGTCAGGACTAAACATGGACCGGCCTCCTGCTGGTGCCAGAGTCAGGACTAAACATGGACCGGCCTCCTGCTGGTGCCAGAGTCAGGACTAAACATGGACCGGCCTCCTGCTGGTGCCAGAGTCAGGACTAAACATGGACCGTCCTCCTGCTGGTGCCAGAGTCAGGACTAAACATGGACCGGCCTCCTGCTGGTGCCAGAGTCAGGACTAAACATGGACCGGCCTCCTGCTGGTGCCAGAGTCAGGACTAAACATGGACCGGCCTCCTGCTGGTGCCAGAGTCAGGACTAAACATGAGGAGTTCCAGATCCTGCAGCCAGAATCTCTAACGATGTCCCCGATGTTGTCAGAGAGGCCTCTGCACTGGCAGTTTTCAAGTCTGGGCTAAAGACTGTTGCAGATGACTGAGATAATTGTATTTTATGTTTTCAAAACTGATTTTAATATCAAGTATTTATGTTTTTATTTTGAATTGTGTTTCTTAATATGTGTTTTAATGTTTGTAAAGCACTTTGAAATGCGCTTTGTACGAACTGTGCTCTACACATAAATGTTGCTTGCGTTAATGATCCTGTATGTCTTTGTGTTTTGTGATTTTACTACAAATGTTCCTGTTGTGTAAAGCACGTTGAATTGCCTTGTGTATGAATTGTGCTCCACACATAAACTTGCCTGGCCTATTCTTCACGTTTCACGACAGTAAAAATCAGCTGCAGCCTCTTTAAATCCACTTGTCGCTCAGAGGGAGAGACCAAAGTCAGAAAAACCTCCAGTGACTGAATAAAGGCCACGTCCTTATCGCGTTTACAGCTGAGATTGAGTCAAAGTAAAACCAGGCAAATGTCAAGGTGAAGTTTCTAATCTGTGGATAAGAGACGACAACAGCAAACATGTGGAGAGTGAACCACAGAGAGCGGCTTAAACCAGGTCTAAACCAGGGATAAACCAGGGCTAAACCAGGACTAAACCAGAACAAAACCAGGACTAAACCAGGGCTAAACCAGGGATAAACCAGGGCTAAACCAGGACTAAACCAGGGCTAAACCAGGGCTAAACCAGGTCTAAAGAAGGGATAAACCAGGGCTAAACCAGGGCTAAACCAGGGCTAAACCAGGGCTAAACCAGGACTAAACCAGGACTAAACCAGGGCTAAACCAGGGCTAAACCAGGACTAAACCAGGGATAAACCAGGGCTAAACCAGGGCTAAAGCAGGGATAAACCAGGACTAAACCAGGACTAAACCAGGACTAAACCAGGGCTAAACCAGGACTAAACCAGGGCTAAAGGAGGGTTAAACCAGCACTGAACCAGGAGTAAACTAGGGCTAAATTGGGGCTAAAGCAGGACTAAAGCAAGACTAAACTAGGTCTAAACAAGGACTAAACCAAGCCTAAACCAGGGCTAAAATAAGTCTAAGCCAGGACTGAACCAGGACTAAAACCAGGGCTAAAGCAGAACTAAACCAGGACTAAACCAGTACTAAACCAGGGCTAAACCAGGGCTAAACCAGGACTAAACCAGGACTAAACCAGGGCTAAACCAGGACTAAACCAGGGATAAACCAGGGCTAAAGCAGGGATAAACCAGGACTAAACCAGGGCTAAACCAGGACTAAACCAGGGCTAAACCAGGACTAAACCAGGTCTAAACCAGGATTAAACCAGGATTAAACCAGGGCTAAACCAGGACTAAACCAGGACTAAACCAGGGCTAAACCAGGACAAAACCAGGGATAAACCAGGACTAAACCAGGACTAAACCAGGGCTAAACCAGGACTAAACCAGGGCTAAAGGAGGGTTAAACCAGCACTGAACCAGGAGTAAACTAGGGCTAAATTGGGGCTAAAGCAGGACTAAAGCAAGACTAAACTAGGTCTAAACAAGGACTAAACCAAGCCTAAACCAGGGCTAAAATAAGTCTAAGCCAGGACTGAACCAGGACTAAAACCAGGGCTAAAGCAGAACTAAACCAGGATTTAGGGCTGAAAGACAAACTAAATCAACCAGGAGTAAACCAGGACTAAAGCGGTTCTTCTTGTCTAAAACAGTAAAATATTACAATCACGTTGAGCTTTGACCCCTGAAGCTCGTAAACAACAGTGTCATTACAGCTAAGAGACGACTGGACTAAATGAACAGAGTCTACACCAGGTCTAAACCATTCTCCAAACGAGGTCCAACCCAGGGTTAAACCAGGACTAAAAAAAGGAACAGACCAGGACTAAAAGTGCACTGAAACAGGCCTAAACCAGGACTTAACCAGGAATAAACCAGGACTTAACCTGGACTAAACCAGGACTAAAACGGGACTTAAACGGAATGAAAGCACTTGTAAACAATGTTATAAACTACTCTTTCTCCTTCATAAAACATAATTAAAGTAGGACTTAACCAGAACTAAAGAAAGACTAAACCATGGCAAATCACAAAATAGAATTAGTCCATGAGCGACGTTTGAAAAAGACAAAACAGGTCTATGATGTTATATTTAAACAAACCAGACATGATCAATGATCTAAATAAGAGTAACACTGGTCCAACCAGGACTAAACCAGGACTAAATTAGCTCTTTATTTCCAATCCAAAGGACAAAGTAAGAACTAAATCAAAAGCCACGAGAAGAGACGGTAGAGGAGACGGCGGTGATCTCGGACCGTTCCAATATTCTGTAAACAGGGACAAATCCTGGAACTAAACCTGGACTACACCAGGACAAAACCAGGACTAAGGGTCTAAAACAGAAACTAAACCTGGACTAGAACAGGACCAAACCAAGTCTACGTGAGGACTGGACTCAAACCAGGACCAAACCAGGACTAGAAAAGGACCAAACTAAGTGAGGACTTAACTTAGTTCAAACAAGGACCAAACCAGGACTAGAAAAGGACCAAATTAAGTCTACGTGAGGACGAAACTGGACTCAAACCAGGACTAGAACAGGACCAAACCAAGTGAGGACTAAACTGGGCTCAAACCAGGACTAGAACAGGACCAAACTGGGCTCAAACCAGGACTAGAATAGGACCAAACTGGGCTCAAACCAGGACCAGAACAGGATCAGACTGGACTCAAACCAGGACTAGAACAGGACCAAACCAAGCGAGGACTAAACTGGGCTGAAACCAGGACTAGAACAGAACTAAACTGGGCTCAAACCAGGACCAGAACAGGACCAAACCAAGGGAGGACCAAACTGGGCTCAAACAGGACTAGAACAGGACCAAACCGGGGCTGGGACAGTCTCAAACCAGGAGCACACCTTTGTAAACTGGACCGGGGTCGGCCTGGTACCGGGTCCGCACCGGGACCGTCTCGCCAGGACCACCCTGCGCGTAAAAGCGTCGGTCACGTGTCTCACCTGTGCGCACCGGAGGCCTCGCGCTTGGGCAGCAGCTCCGTGTTGCTGTGGTAACCCGTTAAAACCACTCCCTGCTGCGTCTGCTGCGCCTGCTGCCGGTTCATGTTTCCGTTCGCGTCACTTCTCCCCGTTTTCCTTCTGCGCGTAAAACGAGCCAAACGCCGAAGAAACGCGCGCCGAAACCTCTGCTCGTCTTCGCCTCGGGTCGGTTTGTTTCCGAGTTATCTGTCGGGAACTTCCATTGTTTTGCGGCGCGGCTTTCGTTCCCAGTTCATAGTTACAAGTTCTGCATCTTCAGGTCCAAACCGGGGCTGAATAGGGACCAAACCGGGACTAAACCGGGTCCGAACTAGCCCGAAGACGTCATATTTCCATGCACTTTTACGCACGGCCCGTCTGTCCCCTTCCTCGCGCCGTCTCCTCGGTCCTTGTCCCGGGATCTGACTGGAGACTGAAGACGGGGCGCTGGACGTGGGTTTGGCGTAGCAGATACGACGCCGCGCAGCGATTGGACGAGAAACTCCGAGCGTAAAGTTTCGGGTGGCGGCCGAGGTGACGGCGCCCTCTGCTGGCGACAGGCGAGACGTGGAGCAGCGACAAGTGTCAAGAAACTCCGCGCGTTTGTACCGTAATGGTTTGTGTTGTTGTATTATACAGCGATAAGAAGAACTGTAGCGATTAACTGGAATAATCGTGACTAGTCGACTTTTAAAACGATGGTAATGGTGTTTTGTTAATTGTAATGTGTTTACTGACAAAACACATCAGAAAAGACGTTTTTTCAACAAAGACTGCAACGTTATCAAAAGAAAATGTGAAAAATGAATTGTTATCGATAAAACACATTATTTGTAAATATCATATATCTGTCATCAGTCGCCGTAATTAAAACTTTATTTTAAAATAAAAGCAGGACCCAAATTAGACTAAACCAAGAGTAAACCAGGACTAAACCGATACTAAACCAGGACCAAACAGGACTAAACCAGGCCCAAACTAGGACTAAACCAGGACAAAACTTGGACTAAACCAAGACAAAACCAAGACAAAGCCAGAACTAAACTTGGACTAAATCAGGACTAAACTAGGACTAAATGAAGACTAAACCAGAACTAAACTAGGCCCAAATTAGGACTAAACTAGGGCGAAACCAAGACAAAACCTGGTCTAAACCAGGATTAAAACAGTACTAAACCAAGAAAAAATAGGACTAAACCAGGACTAAACAAAGGACAAAACGAGGACTAAACCAGGACAAAACTAGGCCCAAACTAGGACTAAACTAGGACTAAACCAGGACTAAACCAGGACTAAACCAGGACTAAACCAGAACTAAACTTGGACTAAATCAGGACAAAACTAGGACTAAACCAGGATTAAAACAGTATTAGACCAAGAAAAAAAACAGGACCAAACAGGACTAAACCAGGAAAAAAATAGGACTAAACTAGGGCTAAACAAAGGACAAAACGAGGACAAAACTAGGCCCAAACTAGGACTAAACCAGAACTAAACTTGGACTAAATCAGGACAAAACTAGGACTAAACCAAGACAAAACCAGGTCTAAACCAGGACTAAACTTGGACTAAACCAGGATTAAAACAGGACCAAACCAGGTTAAATCAAAACAAATCAAGAACTAAATCAAGACAAACCAGTCCTGACACCACTGACTGAACCAGGACCACAACAACAAAGCTTAAGTCTAATTCCGCCTGGTGACCCTTCCCGGTGGTAAAGCTCCACACTGCACCTTTAAACTACACACTTTGGTAAAACCCCGCTCTTGAACAGTTCTTTACCTTAAATGAAGACAGAACGTGCGTCTGAAGACCATCTCTCGCTCTCCATTCAGCCGCCCTGTGCCTGACCTCGTGCCCATGAGCAACGCACCGACAAATCCACACGCACGGGATTATAGGTCAATCTACCACCTGCACCATCTGCCCCGGGACTCTGCCTCGGGACAAACCCAGGCTCGTCGTGCCCAGCCACGAGGCACAGGAACAAGAGGGTTTGGTCTCTCTGTGTTAAATATTTGTACTTTTTATTTAATCTATAGTTGTATTTAAATAATAAGGATTTAAATAAACAACAAAACAAATAAATAAACCTGCAGAACAATTCAAAAATAAAACTAAACATTTTCATACATTACAGTCAGACTCATCACAATTTCATCAATAAAAAACTGTATTTGTAAACAAGTCTTCTGTCTCTATACTTCAACCTTTATTTGGTTAAAATACATTTAAAAAATCATGACAAATGCCAAGACAATTTATTTCTATACATTTTATGCGAATTAGAAAAGCCCAGTCGCTGAGCAGCTGCAAAGATTTTTCAGAAAACTGTATATATATATATATATATATATATATATATATATATATATATATATATATATATATATATATATATATATATATATATATATTCAGAATATAAATTTTTAGAATGACAGTGGACTTCAAACTGCTCTCAGTTAGTGATAAAAATAGAAAACAAAGCTCTAACAGTGAGAGCATGTGTGATTTTTGTAATTTGTGTTAAAGGTTATTTTATCATTTAAATAAATACAGAACAATCAGTGAAACAAAAACAAAAAGCTGTTTTAGTCCACACATTATTCACTGTATTTATAGAGCACATTTAATAAACACGACTGTCTGAAAGTGCTGCACAAGGTTGACTTAAGAAACAAAAAATAAACCTTTAAATAAACTAGCAATGTACCAAAATAAGACTATAACTCATAATAAAATACAAAAACTATAACTAAAACTGTACTTCGCAGCAAAATGCATAAAACCATAAATAACCATTTATATATATATATATAATGTGTCATACAACTAATTGTGAAACAGTTCTGTGATTGCACCAAGTAACAGAAAACGTTGCAAAATACATTTTAAATATATATTCTGTAAAATATAAAAACTATTCTTTCTCTGTGTCTGACACCATTGTCCGCTCCAAATAAATAAATAAGTTTGAATTTGTTAGCCTCTCTGAAGACTTAAGAAAATATACAGTATATATATATATATATATATATATATTTTTTTAACCTTCACTCTTTGCGCAGATAAAACGTTTAAAGCGGTCACCAGCAGAGGGCGCTGTTGACTGTCTCTGCGTCTCAAACAGCGGTGAGTCTGAACTTATGGTGACACCGTGATATAAAAAGGCTAGAGAGATCCTTGGTTCTGTTGCCATGGCAGTTGTGGCGGCCATCTTGGGAGTGCAGAAAGAGCAACGTTCTGATAGAAAATAATGTAGCAACAAGGCGATAAAAATAATAGATTAAAACGTTAAAAAGAAAAAGTCCTAATAATACAGATGACTCAACCATGTCTGTCTGCCATAAATATCTCTGAATTATGAAAATAAATCTTCACCTAAAACACTAGATTGGTCTGTTATGTTTGTGAGTCAATCCACCATGGACTCAACCATTATTGGCCCGAGCCAGTAAACTGGCGAGGGACATTGTGTTTCGTCCGTTTCTTACTTATTATTTTTGTCGTTTTCTTACTCTTCGCGCCCCTTTTTGACCCAGTAAACATGCACGAAAAGTCTTCAATGGGGGTATAGTCGCGATCGGCCCGGAAAAAAATTTCGTATTTCGCGCGTCTCGAGAGCGTCCGACCCGAACCGAACGAACAGCACCGGCCCGAATCGGACCCCTATGGGAAATGGGACGAGCAAATTTTGCCCGACGCGCACGAAACTCGGAGCAGTGATAGAGAACAGTGAACCGAGTAAAACATGACATTGGAGCGCGGCCCTCGGACCAAGGGCACGGCGGCCATATTGGACCGAAGTCGCCACGCCAGTTTGACTTTTTTTTTTGGACGGAGAACATGGACTAGGGCTTTTGCCCGACGTGGGTCTGGCACACATTTACGTGATCGGGACACATTGAAATTCAATAGTTATCCACTTTTTTTCGGATATCTCAAATGGTCTCGCCGTGGCTCGCCATCGAAGAACGCCTTCGTTTCCTGTTTTTCCGATCGCATGTCACGGCCACACGCTTGGACTGAGAGAGCTGTAATTTCAGTCACGAGTGCATAATTATGATCTGAATGTAATGCATTAATAAAAATAAATAAACAGTACTCGCTAGCGCCCCCTACCTATTAAGACAAACATCGACTTTGTCCGATTTGGACGAAACTTGGGGAATATGTCCAGTGCAGGGCGCCATGAGAAAAACTTAATTAGTGATATGGTGCATTTATCACCGTTGGCCACCAGGGGCGCAATGAGTGCTCACGAAATCATTTAAATAGCTCCTGCACGCACATGCATACTCCGATCAACATGAAATTTGAAACACTCGTCTACGTAAAGCTGCTGAATCCATTTTTATGCGCACAATAACAATCAACCCTACGGCGCCACCTGTAGGAGCGCACTAAATTACAATGGGGAGAAAAACAATTACTTTGACTTTTATTAGTGAAAATTTGCACACAATTCCTAGACGGCCTCCTGATCAGAAAAGCCAATGAGACCCATGGCCTATTCTTCACACTTTTGCCTCTAGGGCCCTCCAGAGCTCCTATTCATTCTCTATGGGAGAATATGCTCTCTTTACACAAAGATGCAGCAAAAAGCCACTAAGCAGTGAGGAATAGCCACCAAACTTAATACAGTGACTCCTTTTAAGGAAAACAAAATGCCCCATAACACCATTTTACATGCAAGTCAAATACAGCCTCTACAGCGCCACCTGTTGGGTCAGGCCTATGGAAAGGGAGACACATTTATTTTGGAGGAGGCCTATGAAATTTGCCACAGTGATAGTACACATAAAGACGACCCTAAAACATAATTGGTGCAAACTCATCAGACAAACGACAAGGCGGCCATATTGAATTTAATTTTAGACGCCACTTTAAGTTTTTTTTTTCCATTGCAAAAGGGTCCTAGGTTTTTGGGCCTAGATCAGTCTAACACACACGCTCCTGATCGGGACGCATTGAAATTCGATTAAAAAACTATTTTTGATGATAGCGTTTACGGTATAGCCGTGGTTCGCCATCGCAAATCGCCTTAATTTCCTGTTTCTTAAAATTATTCTCCAAGCCACAAGCATTGCCCTACAGAGCACAAACTGTAACCACAGATGCCGAATCAAATATTAAACAGAACAGACTCAGGAGCACATGAGCACTTTTCACTATAGCGCCCCCTGCTGGTCATGTAAAAGTACAAACATTTTCAGATTGCCACGAAATCTTGGAATCTAATTTTAAGTGTCAAAAGCTGCAAAAAAGTCAATTACATCAATGTCCTATTTTGGATCGTTTGGCCTGAGGGGCCACACATATTCCCCATGCATTTCCTATGAGACATGGCCAAAGTCTATGGAGAGGCCAAAATTATTTCCAGCAAAGTCAGTGAAACTCGGCAGACGCATTATTTAGAGGATTTCAATCGAAAAAGTCAATTACATCGAAATCAGGTTTTGGACGGTTTGGCCACTTCTGGAGAGCAGCGCCCGCCAATCCACTTCTATAGGGACGCCACCCGGTGTGAGCGGGGGGAGGAGGGGTCACGGGGGCCCGGGTGATGCTCAGAGGAGGAGGACAGCGCCCCGGGGCAAGAGTGTCTGGCTGCAGACCTTAATCCAGAGTCGCCAGCCCCGCAGACCTTAACCAAGAGATGCCTTAACCCACAGGTCCGGAAGGACGTTGCGTGGATGAAAATAATAATTTTTTAAAAAGGTTACGCCGCAATATTACTTTTTACTAACTTAAGTAAGATGTTAGTAAAAATATGTTTAAAAACAATCAGAAAACATTCAAACTGAATGAAAGATTGGCAGTTTATGGAAACATTGAAAGCACTGCAAATCAAAATATCGAACATTATAATCAGAAAATAAATAAAACAGTATTGAAAAAATTAAAAACTTGAAAGAAAGATGACATGCATTACTCATTCATCTCATTACATTCATAAAAAACAAAGCCCCTCCCATCCAACACTTCTTCCACACAAACAAATACGATTTTAAAAAGCTCCAGCTCCTCCTCGTGTTCTCCATCGTCAGATTCCACTCTCCATCATTATTGACGATGGATCTATTTCTACAAATTCACATTAAATTTGCGATTAACAGTAAACTTCACCCCTAGTTTTTCATAACATGTTACTTAAAACTCCACTTCAACGCCATTAATATTAGACATTACGAGCGATAACATAAAGAGAGTGTGGTGCTGTAATATTTAAATATACACTTCACAGCACGATACAAACTCTAATCATCACATTTTGTTGAGATTAATCAGCGGATAGACAAATATTTAATTTAGTTTCTACCTAGTTATAAATGAACAAGAAGAGGAATGATTGAATTAAAAACATAAGGTGCCGTGTGTTGATGTTGGTTATTTTTGACACATCCGGGCTCTGGTAGGGACCTCTGGGTTAAGGTACAGGTCACGTGGGCGCCTCCTGGTTAAGGTCTGCGGAGAGGCGACTCTGGATTAAGGTCTGCAGCCAGGCGCTCTGTTTGGGACCGGCCGAGGCCACGTGGGAAGGCGGTCGCGCGCGGGGCGAGGGCCACCATCGCCGCTGCGCGGCTTTAATTCTGTTTATTTCACAACCATAACTATAAAAGAATGTATTATGTAATTTACATTTGTTTGGTAGAACATGAGTGTTAGTTAAAGTACAAACACAAAAAGCTCAATTATCAAAGTATTTATTACAAAAGTATGATTAAAAAGTCCAGCTTCCTATTGCTTTGTATCCTTTGTGTTTGTGAGTGTTGTTTGAGCGTATTTGACAGCACAAGATGGCTGCTGAGGCCAGACGTTGGTTACTATGGGTTACTATGGCAACGTTCTCTCTAGCTGCTATAGAGACTTTTTTAAGCTTTAATCATGTTCTAACAATGTCCCGTCATCAAAAACACACCTGTCGCTTCAGCTTCATTCACTATTTGGATGAATCCTGGTTAGAAAATCTTCACCTCCGACCGTCACAAACCCTCCCCGGATGACGTTTTTCTGACATTCCACGTCACTTCTCTGAGAATCTTCTGCTGTTTTAAGTCCTTGAATCTTCACCAGACTAATTCTAAGCATTTCTGTCGTCTGAACACGATCACTGAAGCTGCCCGGCTAACACACACACACATTATATTATTTCATTATAACATGTTTAGCTTGTGCAAGTAAACACTATTCAGCCAGTAGATGGCGCCTATGCTCAACCTGTGCCTGAACAAACAGAATCAGATACAGATATTTATTTTGATTTTAAAGTCATTTTTAAAACATGAGATGCCAAACTAACATGATCATATTTAAGATTTGACTAAACATTTTGCCCATTTGTCTCTAGTTTGACAGTTTAAGTTTATAATATTACTTCCTGGTTGAGCGTGAACAACAATTTGACACAACAGTTACACAACCCAGCAACCATTTTGAAAACAAGGGCCAAAATCTGTGTAAATGATTTGACAAATAAAAATACCGGATCATAAAGGCGACAGGTCCAATGCACTGCCATGAAAAAAGGGAAAAAAGAGTGGTATTTCACATACATTAAAGGCTTAGAAATATCCTTGTCCAATCAGCAGAGCCAGTGTTCAGATAGTCCCGCCCCTTTTGGTGCATCTCTGCCTGATCTAAAATCGTGTAAGAGCCGTTTTTTTCAAAGTTCCATCTTTACAATCCAATCTAATGAAGTGCGTTGGGTTTGGATGGAGCTGGCCTCGTACGCACTGGAACAGTATCGCCTTGTGTCTAAAGGCCAGGGCCGTGCATCGTAAACACAAACAGCTGATGCTAACGTGTGCTAGCTTTGTTTTGCTAACTCTGTCGGCTCAGCAAACAAAGTTAGCGTCTCTGGGCCGGGGGCCAAATGCGGCCCTCAGACCAATTTTTCTTGGCCCTTAAAGTGCCCATGACAGGTTGAGCTACTCATTTCACCAAAACGTACATTGGATAAATATATTTCACATTTTGCCAAGATACTTTACAAATGTTATCCCGGTTTAGCAATTTTTTAGGTTTTTAATTTCACTTCCTGGTTGTAAATGATGACATCACACTAGGAAATTACCATAGCAACCACCTGTAAACTGGGCCAAAACTCATCTAATGTCACAGATTTTTTATTTTTTTACACATAAAAATAGATGTGAACACCTTTTTTTGTTGAATTAATGTTTAAAGAGTCAAAAAAAGTAGTTTATTTTGTGTAAATTATGCATAACCTTTGTCTCCCCAGTGTGATGTCATCAGTTTGTTTACTTCCTGTCACTTTCTACAGATTTTTAAACTTTTCTCCACAAACGGCCACTTGATTGGTGTAAAACTATCATATTAATTTATAACAACTATTAATACATCAAACAAAGACAAAATTAGAAAATCATGAAAACCTGTCATACGCACTTTAGTCTTCCTGGTGAACTGGCCCACATTGTCCTGATAAGTACTATTTACAGCACATTTCACATTTTCTATAATTCTAACCTAAATAACTAACATTTTGGTGCCACACAGACCTGATATTAAGGCAATGAGACTGAATGTAGATGTGGTGGTGCTTAAAACATCAGATAAATGCAGCTTTTTTTAACGTTTCGTGATTGATTTGTGGCCCTCCGCTTGGTCTATGTTTCAATTTGCCCTCCATGGAAAAAGTTTGGACACCCCTGGTTTAAACTGTCAGGAAAAAGGGATTCGGTTTGAGAACTCAGCACTACTTCCTGTCATTTTAATGTTTATTTTTCTAAATTACTTACACAAATATAAGGCTATGACAAATTTACCACAGACGTTCTCCCACCAAACTAAGTCATAATTATAAAAACAAGCGCTCAAGAGCATGTTTAGACGCCAGAAATAACAGTTTCCATTGGCTTGGAGGAGTTAACCTACCCCCGTTATTTCACTGGAACTAGTTTGTTTAATGTTAGGTTTCTGTTGTAAAATGATTAAATCCTGTTCGCAAGAAATTCATGGAAAGTCATTTTATAACAGGATGTGTCCAAAGGAGGAGGAGCGGCGCAGATGAGGAGGAAATAAAAAACTTACACTGCACTGCAAAAAATGTAAGGTCAATGTCTTGTTTTCAGGAAAAATCATCTTAATTTCAGATGTTTTGACTAGTTAAGATTAATTAAGAGTCTTTATTTGATGGAAGTAGATTGTTTTACTTGTTTCAACCTGTTTCTGACTTCTTTCAATGCATTATTTCTTTATTATTTTTATATTCTTTATTATTATTTTCTTTATTATCTGCCAGTAGGTTAAGATTATTTTACTTACCTCATTACAACATTTATTTTCTTGCATTTGTTCATTATTGCTAAATCAGGCAGAAATACCTTGAAACCAGTTAAAGTGAGATACTGCAGATGAAAAGGAAAAAAATCTTAAATTTAAAGAAAGCAATTTGAATCTTTACTCACATAAATGTAAGAAAAAATATACTACAAGTTTCTCATCATGTCATGTTTTCGTGTAGAAATAAGGCATTTCATGTGTAAAAATGACCAAAAATACACATATAAATCTGAAAAATGGACAGAACCAGGTTTAAATGTATTGGTTCATTCTGTAAATTACATATTATTTACAAAAAATAACTGTTGCACTTATATTAACTGTATTTTTGTCAAGTCCAACCTGTCATAGGCACTTTAATCGAGGTTAGATATTAAACATTTTTCTGTGTTTCCTGCTTGTTAATGAGTGAGATTAGCTGCAAGAACAATATAAAGTACAGTTCCTTCTGCAGTTCAGGGAAAACACCTCTTTCTGAACCAGGATCCACGGTTTAAAATGATACACACTTCCTTCAACTTTAAAGGTTACAACTTCCTTAAGACACTGCCAAGAAACGTCTCTCTGTTTATGTTCAGGAGTATGAAAGTAAAGTTGTATGTTTTTTCCGACACTTTTCCTCCTTCTGCAACAACAATATTAGTTTTTCTCATGCGCTGCAAAAATTCAATGTCCAGCATTGCTTAAAACGACCTGAATTCAGAATCTTAATCTTAATCTTTTGAGTAGTTTTGACCAAAAGAGATTCAAGGCGAGACACTACAGGCAAATCTCTTTTTCTTTCTTTTCAGTTTGGTCTCTCAACACACAGGCTTTCATGTGGAAATAACAAACGTGTCCAGTCTGCTCCTCAAGGTGTTTAATTGTTCCATTGAATCCACTTCATCCATAGATTTCTCTGGAACATTGTAACTTCAAAGGTTGTTTTCTTAAAAATGCATTTTCTCCCTCAAGACATAAAGATCAGCCTTAAAGTAGATCCTGCACCAAAGATTTACACCAGGCATGTCCAAACTCAGGTCCGGGGGCCAAATGCGGCCCTCAGACCATTTTTTCTTGGCCCTCAGGCTTCCTGGTGAACTGGTCCACATTGTCCTGAGAAGTACTTTTTACAGCACATTTCAGATTTTCTACAATTCTAACCTAAATAACTAACATTTTGGTGCAGCACAGACCTGATATTAAGACACTGAGACTGAATGTAGATGTGATGGAGCTTAAAACATCAGATAAATGCAGCTTTTTTAATGTTTCACGATTGATTTGTGGCCCTCCGCTTGGTCTGTATTTCAATATGTGGCCCTCGATGGAAAAAGTTTGGACACCCCTGATTTAGACAAAACGTACACAAGGATTTTTTAATATCTATTTCTAAAACTGATTAATTGAAATTTTAAGTTAAAAAAATGTGAAATATGAATTGTTAGGACAATTTTAAGTCCAATCTACTTTTAGTTTCTACAAAATGATGTAAGAAATTTAAACCTGGTTCTGTCCATTTTTTCACATAAAATGCCTTATTTCTACATAAAAACATGACATGATGAAAAACTTGTAATACATTTTTTTTCTTACATTTATGCGAGTAAACTACAGGAGAAGTTTACAATTGATATCTTTAAATTTAAGATTTTTTTCTGTTCACCTGCAGCGTCTCACCTTAATGTGACGTAGACAATTTCACTGGTTTCAAGACTATTTTGAGACGGGTTATTTATGAGATGATTTAACTTAAAATAAGATTTGTTTGCCAATGAGGTGAGTTAAAAATTCTTACCTCATTGGCAAACAATCTGGTTTAAAATGAGAAGAAATGAACCGAAACAAGTAAAAACACCTTTAAACAAGTAAAATACTCTAAGTCCATGAAGAAAATGCATCTTTCTTTCATTCATTCATTTTCTACAGTTTATTCCCGTTAGGGGTCGCGGGTGACTGGAGCCTGTCCCAGTGACTTTGGGCCTTAGGCGGGGTACACCCTGGACAGTGGCCAACTCATCACAGCAAACACAGAGACAAGGACAGACAACCATTCACTCTCACATTCATTCACTACAGACAATTTAGAGATGTCAATTAATCTACAATTAATCGACCAAAGGATTACAGCCTTAGTCCACAGAAGAGAAGTATGACGTAAACATTAAGAGAACTTCCTCGAAGGCTTAACCTGACCTTTGTCACTTCCTTCATTAAAGGTGCTGCCCCATTGTTTAGATAATGTGTACTGTTCCTCATATTCAGACAGAAATGGATTTTTCTTTTGAAATACTCTGTGTTTTCTTTTCTATTTATATTCAGAGCGTTTTTACTTTTACAGAGAAAAGGACATGATTGGGTTCACCTGGGGGACGGAAAATTCAATGCTCCAGACATTGACATAGACTTCTAATGCCACGTTATACTCCTTTTTTCCCCTAAAAGTTGTAATATTTCAGTAGAAAGTGTACCACTGAACCTTTTCAAATAAATAAAAAGTGTGCTGTGACTCAAAAAAGGTTGAAAAAGACTGATCTAAAGGGTGTTGGCTGCAATCCACAAAAAACGTGTTGGATTGGACTTTTTTATTTTTACAAAGCCATTTTAGTTTTGTGAACACTTTTGTATCTGTTATAGACGTAGAGACATTATTATTATATTTTTTATATATAAATGGCAGAATTATGAGCAACACAACCTGACAAAGCGTGTTTCTTTGCTTTTCTTTGGCCTCATTTTTCTCCGTGGAGCTTTTGTTTTGCTCAAATGTCAATTGAAAGTAGTTTATCTGTTGTTAGCTATAGCTTGTTCGCTGACGACAATTGGAGCTAAAGGACACTCCAGCTGCCGCACAACAATTAATTTCCTCATCACTTGGACTCAGAAACGTGTTATTTAAAGGCCCTGTACCTGATTTTTACTGTTTTGAAACGTGAAAAACCGAATTAGTTTATGTTCAAGTGACGTGCATCGTTCACTTACAGAATGCAGTCCCAGCGTCATAAAGATTAATTGCAAGAAGTTTAAAAGCTTCTGAGCCCAGAGCATCAAGGGTAAAGCTAACAAACATTAGCATGCTAACGGCGTAGGATAAAACTCTCTATAAACAGATGCAGAGTAAACGTTTGGTCTCATTTTCACCTCAACAGATGCTTTTACTTTTTTTTGTAGTTTTTCCTCGCCGCGAAGGAGGGTCAAAGGACAGGGGCATTCTGGGACAGTTATCTGAACTGCTTTTACCTGTGGCCCATCGAGGCAACTGTTGTTGTGATTTTGGGCATTATAAAAATAAATTGAATTGAAAATTGAATTTTACAAAATATCTGCGCTGGAGCAACACAGATTTGACTTTATTACACTGGCTCTGTTTTTCCCGTTTCACAACAGTAAAAATCAGGTACAGCCCCTTTAAGGAGAGAGTTCAACTGTGTTTGATCCAAAGTCTGTGTCAGTGATAAATGTGAGCGTGACTGCGGTGTTCCTGTTGTTTATCTGGTTTTCTACAACTGTTTACTTGATTTTCTTTGTTTAGACGTCAGATACAAACTAAATATTTAATCAGAGTTGTAGACTTTTACGTTTGTTCTCAGACTTTTTCACACTTTTGTCATGTTTTCAGCTTTTGCAGGAGAAAATGTCATCACTCACCTTTGACTCTCACGTGTTTTTGCCTCTCGCTGCTAAAATTCAGAAACTTGTGATGTCACCTGCATAAACTTTATTATTGACTCTGTGCACAAGCTGGCAGTTGGGTTTTTTACTTCATAACAAACAACTCATTTAGAAGTAAAAAACCCAACTGCCACCTTGTGTACAGAGTCAATAATATTAGCGTTAGCATTGAGACACAAATACGTCCCTTTATAAACACACACTGTTCAAACACACTTTTTCTCCTGTTGTTTAGCCTCTGAGCAGATGACTTTATTCACCTCTTAAAGGCCAGAGCTGCACAATTTCAACGAAATCGACACCAAATCGTAATTTTAATAGACGTAATTAACACATTTTTGAGGAGAAATCATTTCTTCTACAACTAACAAAATGTCTTGCTTTGATTTGAATAAAAACTGCTAACGCTGTAGTTTGGATTTGTACAAACATGTTCTGAAACAAGCCACAAATGCGCGACTAAAAAGTGAAAGATGTGCGTTGAAAAGCGACAAAAACACAGCAACAAATGCGTCACAATGCACCAAAATGACAAAAACGCGACTAAAAGCGACAAAATCGTGTTTAAATTGTGAATTTGAACTGAATCCTATTATTAAAACAGAAGAAAAATTGCAATTACCGTAGAATGCGGACTTTTGAGCGCTCCCGAGTATAAGCCGCACCAGCCATATTTACAAAGAAAAACAACTTTGTACATATATAAGCCGCACCTGACTATAAGCCGCGGGTGTTGGCCTTGAGACATTTACGTTGCCGGGCCGGGAAGAGCATGCGCACATGACAGAGGAGGAGGCACGTGTTTTGTAACATGTGCTCAGTGTTGCCAGATTTTACTGACAGTTTCCCGCCCAAAGTCCACATGAAACCCGCCAAGATCAATGAAAACCATTATAAACTTTCCAAAATTACTATTTAAATGGCATACAAAGCACAGTTGCAACCGTAAACTCATGAACAAACCAACGGCACACACCCAGATAAACATACAGACCACAGTCGGGCCCTTAGCCCTCCTTATTTGGCAACTATACAGTACCACCATACAGTCTATGGATTGTATGGTGCATTTAAAGTTGACAGGTTAGACATGTTTGACTAATATATACTGAATGTGATTGTATTTAAGATTTTACTACACATTTTGCCTATTTTGTCATCTGTTTGACAATCTTCATAACATTTATAGTGTTAACTGTCTATTTATTTTCAACTGTATGTCACATTTTGATGACACACACCTGTAATTTTAAACATTTATTTATCAAAATTTCTTCTGGAACTGTACTTCAGAAATGTAAAACTGCTAAATATTTACCACAAGTGCCCTCCCACCAAACTAAGCCATAATTTGAATATAATGAGAACTTGTCATATAGACTTAAGTCCCATGCAAACTGGATATCAGAATTCTAATACGTGTAGCATGCTTTGGACTCATTCTCCAGAACTGGGGCAATCCACATTTTCAGCTCGGCCTGGTTCTCCCATTACTTCCAATATACTTTCTTGTATTTCCCCCATTTGGAAATCTTGTTTTAAATCCTGTATCTCCTCTCCAGCCGTGAGATAAACTGACCTCGCCTTAAACCCTAAACGTTAAGCAGGACCCAGCGCCAAACCCGAGGGTGCGCAGACTGAGCCGGTGTTTATTGTTTCCATCCAATCAGAGGTCGATTAGACATTTTGACTGACAACCAGCACAACCAATGTCACTATTGCAAACCATTCAATATTCAATTTCTGTAATTTATTCTATTCTATGTAATATTCTATCAACAACTCAATCAATAATACACACATATTTATGAAGACATTAATCTATTTTGCATTTTCAAATTCCCGCCTGAGACATCCAAAAATAGCCCAAAATATATGCACCCGCCCAACTCTATTTTTTTCCGCCCGAAGCCAACAAAAGGAGCCCAATTGGGCGGAAAACCGCCCAATCTGGCAACACTGCATGTGCTCCACGGCGAAAGAGCGCGGTGAGCAGCCAGTGCTGTGTTGTTTTCCTCCTCATCCTCCAATAAGTGGTCAAAATATGTTACGTGGGAAAAGACCCTTAAAAGAGCGCAACGGAGGAGAAAGAGCAGGAGGAGAGAGAGAAGAAAGGAACGAGAGAGATCATTGGGCCAGCATCAGCAAAGGAACAGGCCCGTCTGGTACAGGACACGTCCCGTTGGTGCAGGTAGAACACTAAACACGTAGTTACTTACTTATTCTGCCTATAAACCTCGGAACTTAGTTTACGTAACTCCGGTTCTACGCGTGCACGGGCTCGGTTCCGGTTCAGACACACGTGTGCGGCCGGTCGAATCACGCAGAAAATGACTCTGGGTCGCGTTCAGACGCGCGGTGCGGGTCGGGTTCGGGTCAAATTGTGCCCAGGTCGTGTTAGGACAGTACGTGCACAGGCTCAGGCGGGTCGGACTTAAATTTTTGAGCCCTGATCTAAACTCTACCCTAGAGGCTGTTCGCGGAAAAATACATAAATTAGCCGCATCGCTGTATAAGCCACAGGGTTGAAATCATGAGAAAAAAGTAGCGGCTTATAACCCGCATTTTACAGTAGACATTTTTTCTAAATTGTGCAGCTCAATTACAGGCAATAGAAAAATACAAAGTGAATATGAATCGTGATAAAATCGAAATCATGATCTGGACCCGAGAACATCATGATAATACATTTTTGACATATCACCCAGACCTACTGTAGTCGACTAAAGAAATTCTTAGTCGACTAAAACCTGCTTTATCAACCGATTAGTCGACTAAAAGGAACGATTTCTGAACCAAACTGCCCTGGATTTCATGCAAAAACAACTGTTTAAATAGAAAAGTACTACATATAGTACATATAGTCGACTAAAAGGTGTCTAAACTATGAAGTCTGTCCATGATTCTGATCCAAACTGAATTTAAAAAACACAACTTTACTGGAGTTCATGCTAAAACAATTATTTATGCAGAAAAGTATTAATAAACAGTGTATTTATATATTAGATGTTATAAGTTTGATTAAACTAATGATTCACTCCAAAATCTACAGCAAACTCTCACCTTTTCATTTTTGTTGTTTTCGCCATTCAACTCTTACATAAGATAATGTGCTGATAAAGGCTTGAGTTAAGTCATATTTATCTTAATTTTTGTATATTTTACCATCTTTAAAATATGATTTGCCAATGGAACAAGCGTTTTTTTTTTCTTTTATTCTTTTACTCAACTCTTATTTTAACAGTTCCATTGACAAATATTTTTTAAAACCGTCAGAATATCCTCAAATCAAGATGATTAATGCTTATTTCAAACACGTACTCATTATCTTTTACTATTCATCTTATTCCGTAAGTTTCCGTACGCGCCGCCGTCTTGTTTCCGTTGTAGTTCACACGGAGCAGACGAGCTCAACAGAAAATAAGTTCTACATGGACTAAAAAGACGTTTTCAGGCCTCAGGAAATCGTTGCGTTGTTGACTTGTTGTTGCTCGTGTTCATTAAACATTTTACACAAATCAATCTACTTTATGTAACATTTTAGCGGCGAGACTTTTCCCTCGTTCGTCATTAGCTTTAACGGAATTCTCGTCAAACGGAAGTGCGTTTACAACAAAAGTGCAAAAAACTGCAAAAGTGGGCGGGGCAGAATAAGGTCAATAGATAAAATATTTGTTCAACTGATAAAAATGTTGGTCGACTGAAGGGGCGTTCAGACCAACGCGACCAGTAAAGTCTATGGTGTCGCGCGACAAAAGCCTCCTGCGACTTTGCGGCGCGAATCCTGCAATTCTGTCGTGCGGCGCGACCAGTGGGCGAGGCTACCGCGCTCAAATTGAGCCGCCGACGGTAGGCTGCCATGTTTGCAATCTGCTGCTGACCACTAGGGGCTGGCTGCGGAAGTAGAATTATTCAATGCAAGTCAATGGGGAGTTAGACGTTTCAAAACCTACTTTAGAGCCTGGCTCAAAATACAGCTTTGGTCTCAAACGTTAGCTTACGGCTCTGTGACAACGCTGTGGGGGGTGAATTTTTTTGAACCAGGCTGGTTTAGCCTGTGATTTTTTAAAGTTCTTGCAGAAGGCGGGCTTTACGCGCTGGAAATGTCAGGACGCAGCCATTCACCTACGAGTGGGTGGTAACTATAGAGGCTACGACGGCAGTACGTCAGCAAAAGGCCGCCCCAAAGTCGCCCTCTCCCCGCCTCCCCACCGAGGGGGGAGTGGTGGGGGCTAACCCGCGGCCATTTTGAATTCTCCATGACTGAGCCGCATTTTCATGAATGGGGCGGAGCGACGACAGTCTGTCCATTATTTTTTATGTCTATGGGCGCGACGCGACAAGAGCAACTTTGCGACGGCCGCAAAATCGTTCCATTCGCGCGACCAGGGCGACCGTCGCAGAAGATAAACAAAGCTGAACTTTTTGCGGCAAACGTAGCAACCGCCGCGGATGGCAACCAATCAGAGACCACGCTTGAGAGACGTTACTAGTATATCATTATCCGGAAAGAAGGACGTAAACAAACCAAACGCATGATTGACCGAACAGACCCGAGCCCGCGCACGTGTAGAACCGTAAACTGAGTTTTATCGGCAGAATAAGCGCCTGACAGGGCTTCAAGTGTTTAGTGTTCTACCTGCACCAACGGGACGCCTCCTGTTCCAGAAGTGCCTGTCCCTCCGCTGACGCTGGACCAATGATCCCTCTCCCTCGCTCTTTTTTTTCAGCTTTTTGGGAGGGCATCCGTGGCTCTCTTTCTCTCTCTCCTCTGCTCCGCTCCGTGTTGCAGCCGCGCACTTTTATTCTGGTGCCGTCACATATTTTGACCACTTTATCGGAGGATGAGGAGGAAAACTACACAGTGCTGGCGACACACCGCGCTCTTTCGCCGTGAAGCGCATGTTATAAACGTGACACCACACGTGCTCGTCTCTGTCCCCTTGAGACCGAGCCCACACGGCCCAGGTCCGCGGCCCAGCCCGACAACAGAGCGGAAAATGTGGTCCCGAACGTCCCGCTCCCAGGAATCTAAACTCTAGCAGCAGGTCAGCTGTGCTGGTCGCGCCGCGTGTCCGCTGGTGACTTTTTTTTTCGGCGACCAAAGCGACTGTGCTTAACTGCACAGGCGACAAACCAGGGGCGACAGGCGCGATTTTGTCGCGGCGGTCTGAACAGGGCTTGAGAGACCATCGACCGATTAATCGACCAAACGACTAAAGGATCACAGCCCTACATTCCAGATCTTCTCCTTTTTGCTGTCATCCCACACAAATCCTTTTAATCGAAATTTTTTTTTAGACACGTCTTCTGGGACACGGGGCTCAAAGCTGGGACTGTCCCGTGTAAATAGCATAAAAAATAATTGCGTAAAATGTTAAAACTCAGGCAACAACAAGTCGGCGTCCTGAAAACCGTTTTTTAGTCGATGCAGGACTTATTTTCCGTTGAGCTCGACTGCCCCGTGTGAACTAATACCGCGGGAAAAACACAGGCGGGACGATCGTTAACAAATAATGATACGGTTGATAATTTCGGGGATTTCTTTTTGGTAATTTATTTAGAAAGCGGTGAATCACGCTCGGCTCACTCGAACGCAGGAAGTGTCTTTTGATCCCACGGGTTTGGAGGCTCGTGTGGGTTGAAGAGAAAGCGGTCGAACTGAACGAGAAGCTTTGCCCTTAGTTTGTAAACACTGTGCCAATTACGCAGAATAAAAGTGAATTCTGCTGCAATGAAAGTATTTACAGGACAGCAGTGATGGAAAGGGTTAAGTGTTTGGCCAAGAACTAAAGGGTTAGCGGTTCAAACCTCATCTGAGCAGTTAAGGATACTGGCAAAACCCTTTTTTTTTTTCTTTTTTGGTCAGTTTTCTCTCTCACATATCGACTTTCATATGGAAACAACAAACATGTCCAATCTGCTTCTAAAGATGATTTATTCTTCCATTGAATCCACTTCATCCATAGATTTCTCTGGGACATTGTAACTTCAAAGGCCGTTTTCTTAAAATGCATTTTTCTCCCTCGAGACATAAAGATCAGCCTTAAAGTAGATCCTACACCAAACTGTACAATCTGGACTCAACAAGATTTAGACCAAACGTACAGAAGGATTTTTTATATTTAATTCTAAAACTGATTTATTGCAGTTTTAAGTAAAAAAATTCGGCTACATTTGAATTTTTGGGACAATTTTCAGTCCAATCTTGTTTACTTAAAAACTAAATAAGAAATCCAAAATCCTCTCTGTACATTTTTATAACTCATGTTACAAAATGAACCAAGAAATTTAAACCTGGTTCTGTCCATTTTTCAGATTTAAATTTCCCAAATATGTGTATTTTTGGTCATTTTTACACATAAAATGCCTTATTTCTACATGAAAACATGACACAATGAAAAACTTGTAATACATTTTTTTTCTTACATTTATGTGACTAAACTACAGGAGAAGTTTCAAAATGATATGTTTAAATTTAAGATTTTTCCCTATTCACCTGCAGCGTCTCCCCTTCAGGTTTAAAAACATGAAAAATAAACCAAAATAATATAAAATTGCTCTTTCCTCTGCTCCCTTTCATTCATTTTTATTATGTATAACACTGTGTAACTGATGATGTCTTTTTATACAATATTAATTAAATAAATAAATCTAACACATCCAAAATATGGAATCAGTTAAAGTGTGTATTTTATTGGTTTATGAGAAATGAAGCGAGTCAAGGAACAATAATATTTGTTCAACTTCCTTTAAAAATGATAATATTTTCCTTCCTGATCCTCTTGACCCTGTTGACCTCTGCTGGATGAGGAGGCAGGTATGACATCACCTCTGCTCTGTCCCATGGTGCAATGCTCTGAAACACGGGCGCGTCCTGGACATGACTGGGCCTGTTTCTGACAGAGGGGCGGAGCTAAGCGCGCAGCCTTACACAGCAAAACAGAATGACATTAAAGGTTTGGGAAGTTTTTGACTTTGTAGATTCAATGTTCTTTTCTTATTTCTCGCTAAATTGTGATTTTAACAATGTCTCAACCAATTAATGACTGTAGAATATTAAATCAGTGTTTGAGTTGAATGAAAGCAACATTTCTGATTGTTTTGAATCAATAGTTGTTTGAAGTATAGGCTTGTTGCTGTTTTTTTTTTTTTTTTTAGCTAGTTTCTTGTTTTTACTAAACCAAAACATTCTAAATTTATAAATGGAGGCAAAACTGAAGTGGAACATAATGTGATTTCACTGAGAAACTGGGATTTAACCTCAGAATATCACAAAATATGAAAAATCCAGATGATTTAGTGTCAGTAAAAGCCTCACACACATGTGAGTGACACCAGAGCTGCTTTAAACACATTTATTATTGTATTTTGTTTGTTTTAGGAAATTATGATAAAGTCTTTGCATTTTTGATGAAGGAACAATCCAGATTTATGGGTTTTACTGGAAAAATACATTTTTTTTTTTCATTTTATCTAGAGATATTTTAGATACTATTCCAGAAATTTATTTTTTTTTAGGCTAAAATACACTTTTAAGGCTAGAAAATTGTATTTTGTCCATTGTTTGTTATAGAAAATCAAACTAACTGACCTTTCAACTTTATTCAAATGTGTTGCTTATTTCCAACACAAACACTTAAAACCAGGAGAATTTAGATCTAATGTGAGAGAATCAATGAAAAACTTACAGGCAACTTCACGCCTGATGCACACTGGCTCCGGTCCGGCTCCGGTTCGGGTCCCGCGCGGGTCCCGCAAGACTTAGAAAGTGCTTAAAATCAATGCTTGCTGTCACACCGACCTCGGAGCTCTGCGGCCGCGGGTCCGGCAGCCGCGCTGGTCTCCGGAAAGAATCCGCAAGAAGTCTATTTTGCCGGATGCCGCAGCGGTCTGGTGCGGCTTTCATGTCATTTGACGAGTGCTCTCGCGCGAAACCACGTGAATCTACGTGACTTTCGTCAAAAACGGACCGCAGTGAACCGGAGCTGGTGTGACAGGCAATCTGCAAGTGACCCGCGCGGGTCCCGGACCGCGACCGGACTGGACTCAGTGTACACTAGGCGTCATTTTCCCTCCAGTCGCCTCCGTTCTGGAGTTTTGACAAGTCACATTTTAAAGGGTCTATTCTGCTGGACACTTAAACACTTTTTCCCCTTGAAAAGTCACATCTAGTTTAATTTAATCACTTATATGATTTGTTCTGACTTGTCGTGTCTTGTTGCATTTAAAATATGTAACAAAAAATACACGTTTATTTACGTTAAACGAAAGCATAATTTCTGATGGTTTTGAATCGATAATGGTTTGAAATATAGGCTTTTTTGTCTTGTTTTCTTGTCTTTCAGTTGCTGTTTTTGTGTTGATGCGGCTGCTCTTGATTCTTTGATTCTACTTTAATTTAATAACTTGACTTGAACTGTTTTGACTTGCTGCGTTTCAAATAGAAAATCCTCATTGAACTTAAAATACGTAGTAAACGGTCAATACATACAAAATAATCCACATATCAAATAGATTTTATTTATAAATCAATGTAATCTATTTCAATTGAACGAAAGTGTAATTTTGTATTGTTTTGAATCAGTCGGGGCTTTAAACATTTTTGTTTTGGGTTTTTTTTTAATTGCCAGTTTGTTGTAATTTTGATTTATTACAGTTGTTTTTATGCTGATACAACTGTACTTGGTTCTGCTGGACTCTAAAACACTGTTCTCTGTGAAAAAGTGTTAAATCTAGTTGAAGTGAATTATTAGATTTGAGTTGTTCTGACGTGTCGTGTCCTGTTGTGTTTAACTTAAGAAAATCCTCATCGAACACAAAACGCTCATACAGTTTTTGAAAATGAATAAATTAAATACATTTCATTCATTACTTTGGTAACACTTTAGATAAAGGTTCCTTACTAAACTTTTTATAATGCATTAATAAGCACTTGTTATGTGTTTATGAGCACTTTTAAGGCATTTACAAGCGTTTATTAACGTGATAATTGAAAACAATGTGATCTGCAGCTCATTGATGCTCTGTACATGTGATTTATTCACTCAAACATGTTTTGGCTGATGGATTATAAACATGTATAAGGCGTTATAAGTGCATAAACAAACTATTAGTGCTTATTAACATCTCATAAAGACTTAACTAAGGAACCTTAATCTAAAGTGTTACCATTACTTTTTGACAGGAGGAACTTAAACAGCTCTTTTCAAACACAAATCAACACAACGACACGTCCTTCACGGCAAAATACACAACAAAAATACAACTTTGTTTGAGAATTTCCAGTGAATTCAGACACGAGATAAACAAGACGAACCAGCTCCTCCCTGTTCCCACTCGTTTGTTAATCCGACTTTGTGCAGAGTCATTATTTTCTTTCCCGTCGTGTCGTCAGCCTCGCTCACAGGTGACGGTGGCGCGGCAGAACTGAGCGACTGATGAAACGGTGTGTGTGCTCTGAGTAAACATCCTCCTCTGGGCCGCGGCAAACAAGAGCTGGCCCGGCCCCTCTGCGGTCCGTGCATGGTGCTTTTCATTCCGCACAAACGAAAACGCCATTTCACAAGACAGAAAAAGAAATAAATGGTTGTTAGGTCAACTTTTTCCTTTAAAGTCTATGACAAGTTCTCATTTTTCTCTAATAATGGCTTAGTTTGGTGGGAGGGCACCTGTGGTAAATGTTTATCAAGGTTTTGCATCTGTGGAGTTGCAGTTTGTGAAGAAAATTGGAAAAAATAAAAGTTTCCCGTGACAGGGAGTAGCGCTGAGTTCTAAAACGGACGCAACCCCTCTGTGATGTCATCAAGAAGCGACGATAAACAGACGGTTAACGCTCGACTGACACGTTTTTCTGACAGTTTAAACCAGGGGTGTCCAAACTTTTTCCATCGAGGGCCACATATTGAAATACAGACCAAGCGGAGGGCCACAAATCAATCGTGAAACGTTAAAAAAAGCTGCATTTATCTGATGTTTTAAGCTCCACCACATCTACATTCAGTCTCAGTGCCTTAATATCAGGTCTGTGCTGCACCAAAATGTTAGTTATTTAGGTTGGAATTGTAGAAAATGTTAAATTTGCTGTAAATAGTACTTGTCAGGACAATGTGGGCCAGTTCACCAGGAAGCCTAAGGGCCAAAAAGTTGGTCTGAGGGCCCGCATTTGGCCCCCGGGCCTTAGTTTGGACATGCCTGGTTTAAACGGTCATTCAACAAAATAATGGTGTTATCAGGTGTTATTATTTGTCAAATCATAACTATCGTGTAATTTATGTGGATTTTGGCCCTTGTTTACAGTCTGGTTGCTATGGTAACTGTTGTGGAATTACCTCTAACTGTGTCATATTTGCTGCTCATGTCCAACCAGGAAGTGACATTGGACTGACGTGTCTAACCCGTTCGACGACACATTTCTCTAAAATGTAGTGAACATGATTATGTTTAAGATTTTACTAACTATTTTACCTGTTTCTCCCAGTTTGACAGTTTGTGTAAAGTTTATAATATCACTTCCTGGTTGGACATCAGGAGATCGTGGGTTCGAATCCCGGACCACCCCAACATCACATGACCTCTCTGGGTGGACTCTGCATGTCCTCCTCGTGTTACCGTGGGTTCTCTCCTGGTTCTCTGGCTCCTCCCACCGTCCAAAGACATGACTGTGTAGGTTAATTGAGAACTCTAAATTGTCCCGAGTGAATGAATGTGAGAGTGAATGATTGTCTGTCAATGTCTCTGTCTCTCTGTGTTTGCTGCGATGAGTTGGCCACTGTCCAGGGTGTACCCCGCCTAAGGCCCAAAGTCACTGGGATAGGCTCCAGTCACCCGGGACCCCTAACGGGAAAAAGCGGTAGAAAAAAAATGAATGAATGGTTGGACATGAGCACAAATATGACACAGTTAGAGGTAATTCCACAGCTGTTACCATAGCAACCATTTTGAAAACAAGGGTCAAAATCCAGATAAATTACACAATTGTTGTGTAGATACTTGTTACTTTTACTTCAGTACATTTCAGACTCTGTATCTGTACTTTCTGCTCCACTATATTTTTTAACTTGGCTGAAAAGTAAAAGTATATTTTCTTAAAGTTTTAGATCTGCAGAAAAGACTGAGACTGGTTTATTTTTTACACATTTTGGGCGACATCTTGCCTGTTTTTTGAGGGACAAAAAGCCTCTGAAGATAAAAATAACCTGGAGAGTTTCCTTTAACGACCAAAACTCAACAGAATAATAAACATTCTCCAAACCAAAAACAATTACTTTTACTTTTTACCCTCAAAAAAGTAGCATTTTAACACTTTTACTTAAGGATCGAGTCTCTTTCAGAAAGGAAATGTAAGGACTAACGTAAAAAATAGATGTATTTCTGTAAGAGGAGTTCATTTATGGAACAATTTGGAGAAAACATTAAAAGACTCTAAATGTATTTACACTTTTAAAACAAAATTTAGATCCAATGTAATAAAAAAATATCAAGAAATCGAAAGAATGAGTGTGCGTTTGTGCAGCTCAGTAACTGTTTGTGTCTATATTATACATGTTTAAAGGGCCCATGACAGGTTGGACTACTAATTTGAAAAAATGCAGTTAAGATAAATATATTTCAAATTGTGTTAAAATGCTTTACAAATTTTATCACGATTTCACTATTTTTTTAAGTTTTTTTGTCTTACTTCCTGGTTGTTAATGATGACGTCACACTAGGAAATTACCATAGCAACCATCCTGTACACTGAGCCAAAACTCCTCTAATGTCACAGATTTTTTAATTTTACGAATAAGACTACATGCGAACACCTTTATTTTGTTGAATCGATGTTTAAAGAATAAAAAAGGTCGTCTCTTTTGTGTAAATTCTGCATAACCTTTGTCTCCCCAGTGTGATGTCATCAATTTGTTTACTTCCTGCAATTTTGAACATATTTTTCAACTTTTCTCCACAAACGGCGGCCTGATTGGTGTAAAACTAAAATTAATATTTACAGCTGGTATAAATACACTGAATAAAATCAAAATTAGAAAATCACGAAAGCCTGTCATACGCACTTTAAATATATAAAAAGTGTCTGTTTATATAGATTTCTATCATGTTCATCTGTCGCTCTCTGGCACGTCACACTTTAAAGGGCCTATGACAGGTTGAATTACCCATTTGACTAAAATGCAGTTAAGATAAATGTATTTCAATTTCTACTAAAATCTTTATGCATTTAACTGCAGTTTAGCGATTCTTTTAGGTTTATAATTGTACTTCCTGGTTGTAAAGTATGACATCACACTAGGAAATCACCATAGCAACCACACTGTACACTGACCAAAACTCATCTAATGTCACAGATTTTGTTAATTTGACAAAGAGAAACGCACGTGAACGTCTTTATTTTGTTGAATCAAAGTGTAATGGTCAAAAAAGTAGTTTATTTTGTGTAAATTCTGCATAACCTTTGTCTCCCCAGTGTGGTGTCATCAGTTTGTTTACTTCCTGTAATTTTCAACAGATTTTTCAACTTTTCTCCACAAATAGCGACCGAATTTATATTTACAAGACGTGTTAATATGCTGAATGAAGTCAAAATTAGAAAATCCTAAAAACCTGTCACACGCACTTTAAGTTATCAGGGTTTGGCAAAATAAGTGTTAAACTTCAGCCTAAACCCTTTCGGTCTGTAAAATGTTTTCTTTCTCTATTCATTTGCTTTTTTTTAGTGTTTCTATGGACCGAAGAAAAATAAACTAACTAACAAGTTGATTTTAAAATGTGATTGTTTTACTTGAGAGTTTTTTTGCTGCTGTGTCTGAACTTTTACTTGAGAAACAACACTGACCTAAACTAAGTCATAATTAGATCAAAACGACCCTCGCTGTGGACTTTAGACGTACTTCCCCTTTAAGGCCCTCTGCTCGTCTGATGTAACCGGAGACAAAAGTGAGTGAAGTGAGTTACACAAACGCATGACTCAGCTTTTTAACACAGTCGTTTTATTTCAGGTATAAAAACACAATTGTGCAGCGAACATTGGTCTGAAAAGTGCAGTTTTAAACCAGAATCAACAGTAAACAACACTTTCACGATACACTAATGACTAATGTGTGTTTAAATCATGTTAAATACTGACGCGTTCTGGTGGTTTATGTAGTTTAGACACAATATAAAGATGCAGCATTTTGTTTTGCGGTGAAAATGTTATTGCAAAAATGTTTATATGCTTTTTTAAACAATAAGTTATGTTAAATTAAAACAAAAAAACCCAAAAAAGTCAAACATGTCAAAGTAAAACGTAAACGACACAAAGCATTATATGTATTTATGTCATTTACTCCAATTTTACTGGAAATATAAGTAAAAAAAGAGAGAAAAATACTATTTTTTAGTTGTAAATGTCATGTTTTTAACAGCGCAAGATCATAACATGGTAAAAATGAATTAATTTGAATGAAATCATTAATAAAATCAACTTTTTTGGGTAAATTTTACTCAAAAATAGTAGATTTATGTAAAATGGAGAACTTGGTGTTGATGCGATATCTATGTATTTGTTTGCTTTATCAGTCGTTAACCAAAGTTGCTGTCTTAGTTTTACATTTATACTTTATACTGTATTTTTATTACCATGTTTAGTAATTATTTATCCTATTTTTATTGCATGCGCCTATTTCATTCATTCCTGTCCTAAACTGTGTGTTGCAACATTGGAATTTCCCCATTGTGGGACAAATAAAGGATCTCTTATCTTATTTAAGGTTATTTTTAGCAGCGTGACTTTAAATTAAAGCTGTGGTACCCAACATTTTTGAAGTAAATCAGTATTGTTGTTAGTTTTCCACCAAAGAACATCTGCTAAATACAATACTTTGTGACAGAATGATCTCACTACACGTTAATATCAGAGCATTTTAACCCGTAAGTGTGAACCGAAAGCAGCTCTGCCATTGGCTGTGCTTGGGGCGGACCACCCCGGTTTCACTTTGCGTCCGAAAAAAGCCGTTCTGAAGCCGTGCATAAACTTTTAAATGTGTGCATGTGAATATTAACAGTGCGTCAAAGAGCTAGGACCTCGTCAGATCGGTTTTAATACCCGCTTCGGTTTCGGTCAGCTTTAATTAGCAAATTTCAAACACAGTAAATATCAATAAGCTGCAGGTATTGTGTTTGTTTAAAGGGCCTATGACAGGTTGAATTACTCGTTTGACTAAAATGCAGTTAAAATAAATATGTTTCAATTTCTACTAAAATCTTTACGCATTTTACCGCAGTTTAGCGATTCTTTTAGGTTTTAAATTTTACTTCCTGGTTGTTAAGTATGACATCACACTAGGAAATTACCATGGCAACCACACTGTACACTGGGCCAAAACTCATCTAACGTCACAGATTTTGTTAATTTGACAAAGAGAAACACACGTGAACGTCTTTACTTTGTTGAATCGATGTTTAAAGGGTCAAAAAAGTAGTTTCTTTTGTATAAATTATGCATAACCTTTGTCTCCTCAGTGTGATGTCATCAGTTTGTTTACTTCCTGTAATTTTCAACAGATTTTTCAACTTTTCTCCACAAATAGCGACCTGGTTGGTGTAAAACTATAATTTATATTTACAAGAGGCATTAATATGCTGAATGAAGTCAAAATTAGAAAATCCTAACTTCGTGTCAAAGTCTACGTGTTTATAAGATTTGATTAAATTGCTTTTTTTTAACCGATATAAAAAACTCAAGGAGCAAACGTGGCAGAGTCAGAACCCCTTCACGTATTCCACATTCAAAACACACAACACCGCCGTTTTTGTTTTACGCATATATTTCTATATTTCAGTGCCGTGACATGTTTACGCACAAGTCCAAAACATCGATAATAAATACTTTCTACAAAATACATTCTGAGGCATTTGGGTTTCCGAACAGCAGCACACGATACAGGACAATCTCAATATGAATAGAAAAAAAAAAAAAAACAAGATTATGAACACTTAATGGAACAAGCGACGCTACAGAGTTAGGAGCGCTACAAAGTCGTATTTACACAGTTTATGGCTGATCGGTTTCCGTTGGTTTTGTTTGACGTTTTCTCATAAGAGGTTGTGAAAGACTAGCTTTGTTTCCGTTGACAGTGGGCTACTTCCAGCGTAGATCCTGAGAGGTTAGCAGCAGAGAACGCAGAACGCTCCGTAGAAGAGTCTGGTATCGGAGAAGTTAAAGTGAAAAAGGGATAGTTTGTCTTTTTTAAGTGCGGTAAATGTCCAAAAATAACGTCGATATTAGAATAATCGCAGCTGGTCAAGACAAGACGGCCATTCAAAAGTGACGAGCAGATCAAGAAGAACGAAT
The DNA here is from genome assembly GCA_019453435.1 of Rhinogobius similis. Lineage (NCBI taxonomy): Eukaryota > Metazoa > Chordata > Actinopteri > Gobiiformes > Gobiidae > Rhinogobius > Rhinogobius similis. The sequence goes on along the minus strand of CM033620.1, from coordinate 11,344,463 downwards.
ACAACTTTCTTTTTGACATTTAACTTCATGATTTTTTAAAAACCTAAATGAAATAAGCAGTACAAATACCTAAAAAGCTATTGGTGTTGTATAAATTCTGTAAAATTCTGCGTCGCCCATCGCTACATTCATCCTCTAAGGCAGTGTTTCCCAACCTTTTTTGTTTCAAGTACCCCCTAAGGTTTGCTTCACACTCAAGAGTACTCCTTAACATGAGTTTCGGGCAAATAAATGAGTTTACTAGTCGAATATAGTTCATTATTACTAGTATATCTTTTTGTTTTTATTATTACACATTTAAGGTCTAAGATACTCCAAAAAGATGCTAAATTTAGATACTTTTTAATTCAGATGAAAGTACTTTTCATCTTCATTTAAAACCTGAAACTATTCCGAGTGCCCCCCTGTAATTGCTCGCGTACCCCTTGGGATCCCCGTACCCCTGGTTGGGAAACACTGCTCTAAGGTACATTTTGAGACGAACACGTTTATATTTAGCCACGATGTCGACAAACTATCCCTTTAAATACAGAATAAGTCATGTGCCTTAACCACAGAGTACAAAAGTCAGTAAATAAAACATGCGTGGTTTAGTTAGTGCTTAGCGTCTTTCCTTGGCCCGGACTGTTTCAACACAATCTGAACATTTCCAACAGGAGCGGAGATTAAAAAAAGAACAAAAAGAAAGTGCTCTCCTGTTATTATGAATGAATGAATCTACCTATCGCGTCAGGTTTTGTCCAATCAGCAGCTTCGGTTTGAGGGAGTGGGCGGGACAGACGACGCTGAAAAAACCTATGAAGTTGTGTTTGAGTAGTTTCGACCAGATTAGATTAGATTACAGACCCAGATTGTATTGTTTCGTTTGAGGATTACAGATTCGTGTTGTGCTTTAAAATAAATGTAACAGTGAGGGAAAGTGCACTTAAAATTAGAACAAGTAATACCGTTGTGTAAAATATCAAAATACATTAAGTCCAGTGAAATCAATCTAAATATAAATGAGTCAAACTTCTCAAATTATGTTCACTAGATTAGATCATGTTTTGTTTCTACAGTTTCATGTTTAATAAAAAAAAACAAAAAAAACTCATGTTTGAGTTAAAAAAACTTAAATATTTGAGTGGTTTCAACTTGATTAGCTGTGTTTGCTCTACAGGAGTCGACTTAACGATTACACTGTTGTTTTGCTCTTTAATACAAATATTATGTAAATAGGAAAATTGCACTTAAAATTGGAAAAGTAGAATGCCTTTGTTTAGAGAACGTTTCATAAATAACAAAATATAGTTAGAAAACTACTCAAATAAGTTTAAAAAAAACTTAAATATTTGAGTAGTTTCTACAAGATTAGATTTGTTTACTGAAAACATTGACAATAGTTGACTTAACTTGAGAATTAAAGTTTTTTTTTGCTCTTTGTATCAAATATTATGATAGTTAAGTGAGAAACTTGCACTTAAAATTAGAAAAGTAGAATGCCTTTGTTAGATAACGTTTTATAAATAACAAAAATGTTGTTCTTTAAAAAATAATAATAATTTAAATCTAAATTAGTCAAACTACTCAAACTCAAATCATGTAGATCATTTTTGCAGCGTATTCTAGTGTCATGTTTCGTCCAATCAGCAGCTTTGGTTTGTGGGAGTGGGCGGGACACAGTTATAACTTGTGTTTGAGTTAGAAAAACTTAGATATTTGAGTAGTTTCAACTAGATTTGATTTTTTTTTTGCTCTTTAAATCAAATATTTTGATGTGCTGAAAATTAGAATGCCTTTGTTATACAACTTCATAAATAACAAAAAATATATAAAAACAAGCAGGAATTTATAGGTAAATCTATAAATTCAGTCATGTCCAAAGACATGACTGTACAGGTTAATTGACAACTCTAAATTGTCCCTAGTGAGTGAATGTGAGAGTGAATGGTTGTCTGTCAATGTCCTTGTCCTCTGTGTCAGCCCTGCGACGAGTTGGCCACTGTCCAGGGTGTACCCCGCCTAAGGCCCAAAGTCACTGGGACAGGCTCCAGTCACCCGCGACCCCTAACGGGAATAAGCGGTAGAAAATGAATGAATGAATCTAAAATGAGTCAAACTACTCAAATCACATAGATCCTTTTTGCAGCGTATTCTACAGTGTCGTGTTTCGTCCAATCAGCAGCTTTGGTTTGAGGTCGTGGGCGGGACATACTGAAGATTGGCAGGTGTCAACTCTGGGCTTTTAGCAGCTTCTGGCGGACGACAGTCTGTGATGGTTCTTGACAGAGTCTTTAGAGGTTCATAGGTGCCCGGGGCAGTGTACGTGTTCTAGCGACAGCAGTCCGGAGTCGATGGTGGTGGCGGCGCTGGCGGTGACCGCGGCGCTCGCCGACGACATGGAGGCGGTGAGGCTCTGCAGCTGCAGCGCGCTCTCCTTGATGTGCTGGATGAAGAGGTTGCGCTCGTCCTCGGGGGTGCGTCCGTTCTGCGCGCGGACGATGCAGGTCGGGCGGTGCAGGTTGAGCATGTAGACCAGCTGCTGCTTCTGCTGCTTCAGCTCCTCGATCTGGGCCTTCAGGTCGGCGTTCACCGTCTCCAGCTTCTCCGACTCCTGCGGGTGAGGCGGAGGTCAAGGTTAGACGACTTAAAAGGATTTATTGTGGTATTTTGAGTCGTAATACTACTAGACTTTTTGATTTTTAAGACCCACTTTTATTCTCTTACTTTTAACACTGTGTGAGTTTTGTGGTCCTCTGTTTTTTCTAAATTTATTCTATTAATTTATTTTTCTTTCTTTAAATTTATTTTCACTTTATAAAGAAAAAACAGAAGTCTATATGAAACAAAATGACATAAAACGTGATATTAATTTATTTCTATTTTATGGTTTTGTGATTTTGCTTGGGTTTGATTCTTACTTATAGCTACTTCTATTTTTTTATTTTATTTATTTATTTATTTGTGTATGTGCAGCACTACAGTTCTGTTTATAAAATGTTCTGTACAAATAAAGTGGATTTGACTTTGGAAAATAGCAGAATCTGACGCTGCCTTCACAGATAACATTAGATTGGGACTAAATTTGGATTAAACCAGGACTAAACTACTATACTACTCTAAACCAGCACCAAACAAAGTCTGCATCAAGGCTAAACAAGAAGAATCGTTAACCTTATAAATACATTCTGAAAATACCTTCTGTAGCGTCTCGGTCTTCTCCTTTTTCTTGTTGCGACATTTGGCCGCGGCGATTTTGTTCCTCTCTCGTCGCCTCTTCCTCCTCTCCACCTCCTCGACGGTGTACTGCAAACGGAAACGAACCATCGACATTAGAACCTTGCGGAGTCGTGAACGGGACAGACTTGGGCAGCATAATAATCATTCTCAGATCAGTCCTAATAATGCAGTTGAACTCGTTTTACGTCAGAAAGTTTTTTGGGATTTGTATTTGCTTAAGGAGAAGAGTTTTTCCCCCCTTTTGGTCAGTTTTTCGTCTAAAAAACATGGAAACAAAATAGTCCAAACTGCACATAGATTTAGATGGGACATTTCAACTTTAAAGTTGTTTTCTATACATTTTTCTGAGACACATATCAGCCTTAAAGTAGCTCCTACACGCGCCAAACTTTACAATCTTGTACTTTATAAGAGTTTAACACATTGTACAGAAGGATTTGTTTTGTTTATCCAATTCTAAGCCTGGTTTATTAACGTTTTAACTCAAAATTTTTAAGCCAATGGTAAAAAAATAAAAACTGTAGTAAAAAGTAGCTTCAAAATGATAATGTATCTCTAAATTGAATATTTTCTTCTCTTCGTTCGCAGTATCTTGCCTTAAAAATAGTTGTACACCATAGCTCAGTAGAAAAATGTACTAAATCTAAATTTTGTGATATTGGAAAAGTCTTTGATAAATGTAATTCTGACATTTTCAAAGCCAGTTCTTCTCTTATTGTGACTCTTTGACGACTTATTGACATTCATAAAGGTAACATGCCACACGCGTCGACCGTCCAACCAGATCCAAAACGTGCCGTACCTCTCGCTTGCCCCCGGAGGCGCCCAGGCTCTGCAGGTGCTCGCTCATCCTCTCGCTGCTGGACGAGGCGCCGTCGGAGCTCACGTCGGCGCTCAGGCCGCTGGACAGCCGCTTGCTCTGGATGGTCAGCCGCAGCTCCTCCTTCACCAGCGGGCCGAAGCCGGTGAAGTCGTCCAGGGTGAGCGTGCCGGGCGGCGACAGGCAGGGCACCAGGGCCGAGCAGCTGACGTCCGCCAGCGAGGGGCCAGTGTGCTGCAACATCATTCTGGAAGAGACGGGAAAGGCACGATCGTCAGTCAGTGAATTGGTCAAAGTAGAGTTCATTACTGAGAAACAAATCAATTAATCGGTCTAACTCCTAACCAGCGGCGGGGAACACTGGTGTGGGTTAGGTATATCCAAAAAAATGTCGACTTTGATTCAGAAATTGATTTAAACGAACAATTTACCATTTTTGCAGTGTCCTGAACACACTTCTGCAGCGAAAAAGAAAGCAAAACGCGCACCATTGCCAATTTTCAACAACTACACAGTGGCTTTGACATTGTTTACCACATTATATGCCACATTTTTCAGCTAAAAGATATGATTTCTTAATGTTTTAGTAGATTTCATGGCTCTTTTGTTTACTTTTGTCACAGTTTTTGCTCATGTAATCCATGGACGTTTAGCACACTTGCAACAAACGTACGAACAAAGAGGTTTTATGACTCGGAATGATTCATCGATTTCCAAATTCTGTGTTTTTTTAAACCTTTTTTGAGTCACTGTGCTCTTTCAAGGAAAATTCGTCGAAGACCTATAACCTAATTAATCGTTAGTTGCAGCCCTGAGTAAAAGTAAACTTATTTAATCAACGTTTGCTTCGTTTCTTTCTGTTCCGTCAATAGTAAAATTTAATGTTGAATTTTTACTTTCTGGGTAACATTTAAATTTAAATGTTATATCTGTGTACTAATCTGCTCCACTCTAAACCTTGTCTTTAAATACAGAATAAAAAACAAAATAATATTAATTTTCTCGGGGGAGGACCCTCAAACCCCCCTTAACATTTGCCCAGCTGTGTTGTGTTTGGTGGGCCACAAATAAACTCTCCTTTAGGGCCTCCAAATATCTAGAACCGGCCCTGCTTGTATTAACAATAACAAGGCAGCATTATATCGTTTCTTAAATTACAGAAAAGTGTCCTGTTGAGTAACAATTTTCAAATAGAGGAACTTTTCTCCCACTGCAGGTCAAAAGTTGAACCTGTACATAACACGGGAATTGATTTCTGCTGAGTAACTGTGAGACAGACATAGGTCAAACGTGATGCAACAAGTCTGAAATCTTCCTGCTTTGGTTCAGCCACAGCACAATCTCTTCAATAACAAGGAAGCAATTATGCATTTACACCAGGACAACAAAGCAATTAGACAACAAATTACTGTTGATGTAAGATTCCAAGCAGCATTAAATTGACAATGATGAGTTAGTACTGCTATATTATCACTGTGATCAAACTTTAACTTTACAAAGGACTCATTTTACATTATTTAGTAATGATTTACCATCACTAATGTATAAATGGTACAGGAAGTTTTGTTTTTTAACTTTACTGCTGTGTTATGTTGACTGCCATAACAAAATGTGTTGAAACTGAACAATAAAACCAAGCTCAAAATAATGTTAACAGTAGAAAATAAACAAAATTGAGAAAAATATGGCTGACTTTGAGTTAAATTTAAGCTTAACAAAGCTAAAATGTGCAATAAAGTAAAAATACATTAAAGATAATATTGTGTTATTGGATAATTGAGTAAATGTCAACAGCTCAGCAGCTTGTTAAATTATTTTATTGCACATTCACCGCATCAAAATTGGGATTAAACTAGGATTGAACCTGAAACTGAAAACAAAGTCCACTTTAGGTTTCAATTTGGGCTCAAACCAGGACCAAAACTAAAATGTCTAAAGGCTAAGTTGCTTGTTAAACTTCACTGTTCGGAGCTCCAGGGGAAACACCGGGGACTCCTCTGTCTGTCGCCCGGGCAACGCTTCACCAACTCCGGCCAGAACAAACCGCCACCTCGGCCGCGCAACCTCCACAACACTCGCAGCCACGAAATCATTTCTACAGCGAAATATCACCCAAAAACCCCAACGATACTCAATAAAACTGCGCAGAAATGCTGTTACATAAGCCGTTTGCGGAGCCGCTGGGACCGCGCAGGCTCCGGAGCTCGGTGGGAGACACCAGGAAATCCTCCGCGCATCACCCGGGCAACGCAGCAACAACACCGGGCTCCACTGCGCAGTCCTCCCGCTCCCTCAAACCAGCCCCGGAGCGCGACCGAACGCACAAATGCGACTCACCTGTTCAAAGTCCGTAAGTTTAGGTCCGGAAGAGTGAATAAAGACCAAAAGTCCCGGTGTCCGAAGCGGTTTAGTCGGTGCTTTGCTCGTGCGCTCTCGCCGTTTCCCGCCGCTGAGCGTGTGTAACAGGCAAGTTGCATCACCGCCCGCTTTTATGGGAGCGCGCGGCGGGGGGCGTGTCCGAGGGAAGGGAGACTCGGCCCAACGTCACGGCCGCACCACGCAGCGGACGGGGCGGGAGGGGCCGGGCTGACGTCATCCTATTTTTAGTTGTGGAGCAGCGAGGATTATTGTTGTGCTCGACGGTGATGCAATCTGAATCTAGCAACGCGGAGTAAACAGCGCGCGCCGGCTCCTCCCTCCCCCCGCCTCCCCCTTTCTCTCTCTCTCCTTCCCAATCTCGCTGTCTCTCTACCTCTCTCTCTCTCTTTCTCCCTCTCTACCTTCCTCGCTCTTTCGCTTCTTCTCATTGTTTTTTTCTCACTCTTTCCATGTTCTCTCACTTCTTCTCTCTCGCTTTCTCTCTCTTTCACCTTCTCTCTCCACCTCTGTCCTTTTTCTCAACCCCCTTTTCTCACTCTCTCCTTCTCTATCTCTCTTTCCCGCTTCTTTTTCTCTCTCCCCTCTCTCTACCTCTCTCCTTCTCTATCTCTTTCCTTCTCACTTCTCCTTCTCTCTCCCCTCTCTCCTTCCTTCCCTTCCTTTTCTCTCTCTCCCTTTTTTCTCTCTCCTCTTCTCTCTCACTCTCTCATTCTCCACTTTCTTGCTTTCTCTCTCTCTCCACCTTTCTACTTCTACTCTCCCTCTTTTCTCTCTCTCCTATCTCTTTCCCTTTTCTCTCTGTCCTTTTCTGTGTTCTTCTTCCGCCCCTCCTTTTCTCTCTCTCCCTTTTCTCCTTCTCTCTTCCCTTCTTCTCCCTCCCCTTTTCTCTCACTCTCTGTCATTCTCCACTTTCTCTCTCTCTCCTTCTTTCCCCTTTTTCTCTTCTCCTATTCCACATTCTTCTCTCTTCTTCTTCTCTCGCTCTTTCTTCTCTCTCCCTCTTTTTTCTCCCCTCCACCCCCCTGCTCTCTCCTCTATACCTCAGCCTCTCTTTCTCCTCCCACTTTCTTCTCTCCCCTCCTCTTCTCTTTCTCTCACCCCTTTTAGTGTATTCCTCTCTTTCACCCTCTCTCCTCTTCTTTCTCTCACACTGTTTCTTCTCCCCCTTCACTACCTCTCCCCCCTCTCTCTCTCCCTCTTTCACTCTCTATATCTCCACATGCTTCTCTCTTTCTTCTCCTCCTTCACTCCCTCTCTTTCTCTCCCTCCTCTCTCCCCCCTCTCTCACTCTCTATATCTCCACATGCTTCTCTCTTTCTCCCCCCCCCTCTCTCTCTCATCTTTTCTTCTCCTCCTTTCCCCCTCTCTCTTTCT